>OU342741.1:453038552-453570329 GCA_910589775.1 Avena eriantha | reverse complement strand
GGTAAAGCATGGCATAAGTACAGGATAGTAATAAAGCGCCAAATACTTTGTGGCCCCAAGAAATAAAGTGCGAATCATGGGGTTCATAGAGTCTTCCGTATGTGTATAGTGCGAATAGTCAAGGAATAGGTATCAAGTACTCGGGGGTACCTATGGGACACAAGTGAACATAAAAACAATGACAAATATGGCCACCGGTGCTCTTTCATTAGTATCCCATTACTACTCAAGTTAAGTTGTTTAGGTACCTCATTCCCATTAGACTCTCACATAGCCTACATATGTGTTCTATGACCTGCATGGCTCAAACAACTCCTGTAGTAATGGCTCATGGATGGAGGAGCAAGCTCGGTGGGGTTTAAAAGTAAAGGCTATGCAATACTTGGGATTTAATTTAATGCAATCGCGACTCAATGATGCAAAAATAAGATAGAGGCAATACGTACTATATGTATGCAAGCATGTGGTAGTACTTGCCTGGCAGCTCAGTTGAAGCGAGAGATGGATCGGGTAGTACTCCTGGGATTCCTGATATTTCCCCTGCTCGACGTCTATTCGAAAGAAGAACCAAACAAACAAGGGCCGACATAAATAAAGTGCACAAGCATATAATTAAAATGCGACAAGCACACAAGCATGCCATGATGAATGATGCACAACTTACATGGCAATAATGTAGCATGGCAAGGGTGAGGTGTGGGGACAAGAATAAATCATTTTATTAATTATTTGGTCAAGTTTTATTGCCATAAACAGTTTTGATTTTTAATAATGACATGATGCATGCTTCAATTCATATCATGGAATGCATAATCAGAACGGGCTCATCGCGCTGGTCGATTTAGACATATTATTTGCCAAAATTGGAGTTATAGAATTAAAGTTATTAATTAATTAAGAAAAGGCATTTTTATTGCAATTAAACAATTTCGAAAATTTAAAATAGTCAAACATTATGTTGGATGGCATATTTGGAATCCTCACATTTTTCTGATTCCAACACATATATTATTTGTATTATTTGGACTTACCAATTAAAAGTTATTAATTTCTGGATTTACAATCATATTAAACATTTCTGAAATTGTTTTTATTAAACAGAAAAAGAATAGACACTTTTTATACTCAGAGGGATTCAGCCCGAGTCACAGACAGGTGGGGTCGTCTGGTGAGCTGGCGAAAACCGTGCGCGGCAGACATTTCTCACCGCGCGTTCAGCCAGCCACACCGACTGACAGCTGGGCCACAGGGGCTGCGGGGCCACCACGCGTGCGCGCTAGCGGGGACTCGACACGTGGCGGATCCAAGGGCTACGGGTTGAGGCCGAGAAACCGGCGGCGCCTTTTCGTGAACTCGCCCCCGCGGATGACATGTGGGGACGTGTGGAGCGCGGGTTGATGAATCAAAAAGCTGCGGTACCTTTTGTAAAAAGGCCACAGAGGCAGACAGGCGGGCCCGGGCTGGACCGCGGGTTGCGCACGCAAAAAGGCAGGGGGTATCCAAAAAAATGCCCCCGCTGCACTGTTTTTCTTCTACGCGTTTTACTGACAAAGCTGACGGCGAAGGGCACCGACGCGGTGGGGGATCGATCTCGCGATCTAGAGCGCACAGGCCAGGTAAAGCTACTGCGGCGCACCGCGAAAACGCAGACATGCACCGAGGGTGCTCGACGAGGCGATCTACGCGTCCAGGAAGAGATGATGCCAGAGGGGATGTCTGGGAGGCGCAGAGGCTCACCGTGGGGAGGTTGGTGGTGGTGGTTCGAGCCGGGAAGCAGGGGATCGTCGGGGGAGCTGGCGACCGGCGAGTTAGGGTTTTGCTCGGTCTCGTCGGCGTGTAGCGGGCTGGGCCTCCTCCTCCTCGTTTCCGTGTACTGGGATGGTCCAGGGACGCCAGTGGTTCTTCCTCGACAACCCAAACACCACGCCCGCCGCCTGGTACGGTGTAGCCGAGAGGAAGCCGACGACGAGGTAGACGGGGATGGAAGAGAGAGGGGGTGGCAGGCAGGTGGGAATGAGTAGAAGGGCAAGGCCCTGGGTGGATCTGGGGACGACGCCAGGTACGAGAGGGAGTAGATAAGGCCTGGGAGGGGGAATGCCGTGGGGGGTCGGGGTGGTAAAAAGGTGGTGGGAGCCACCTTTTCTCCTCCTCCTCCTCACGTGTTCAGCGAGGCTCGGGAGTCTGGGGTGGGGCTGCAGCTGGGGCCAGAGGGGAACGGGCAGGTGTGGCTCGGTGGGGGCCTTGGGAGCAAGGGGAGAGAGAAAAAAGGGTAGGGAGAAGGGCTCAACTAGGGTGGTAAAAGGGGGTGTGAATGGGAGGACTCGGCATAGGGCTAGGTCTAGACAGGGGAGGGGTGGTGGCCGAACAGAGGGTGGAGGCCTAGGGTAGGAAGGGGGCGGTGGCTCGGCATGGAGCATAGCTAGGAGGGGAAAGGGAGATTAGGGTTAGGGTTTTGATATGTGTATGAGACAAAGGTAGGGAAAGAAAGGTGTAAACACATGCAACAAGCTAGATGGGATAGAATGGATTTGAACCAAACCAAGGGAAAGAAAGGAGTAAGAGGAAGATGTATTGTATGGTACAAGCAAGATCACATCCATGCATGAATGATGCATTAATATGGTGGTGGAAGTGAGGTTAGGGGTAGGGTTTGGGGGGTAAGAGGAAAAAGGGTCTTGATTAAGAGGAAAAAGCATATACTCCATGTACCATATGCATGCCACATAGGCCCACAAAACTAAGAGAGGATGTGCCCTAAGAGGATTGGGTTCACTTGAACTAACTGAATTGATTTCCAAAGAAAACAAGCTCCACTCAAAACCAAATAAAAACCAAAGAAAAGAGAAAGATGACCTGCATGGCCCATGCATAATTAAATAAATGCCCCTCTAGTAGTGAAAACCACTAGACTTTCTCATGCCAGTTGTATAAGCAAGCTTCCCAAATTTGGGAATGAGGCCCAACAAAAGAAAAGAGAGCTTGTTCACCACAAGGACTAAATACAAGATCATGCATGAATATAAGGTGGCCATGCTTGTGTGTATATGCCACTAGCCAACATGAACCACAATTATATTCCTCCATGAGCTTATAGTCAAATTTAAACCATATGGAAGCTTGACAAGGCACTCCACTCACATAGCATGCAAAGGTGGCCATGTGGCTCTCCACGTATCAACAATGTGAAAATACATGAGGCATATATGGGATCATGTGGAATTAGAAGTGGATCCATCCCAACCCACATGAGCTAGAGGTAAGCCCAAATAAAATGCAAAGCTCACATATAGTTGGATGCTGGAATTATGGGGTGGTGACAAGAAAAGGTGGTGGAGTTAAATAAAAGATATGCCCCCAACTCAACTTGGGCACCAAGCATTTATTAAGAACCAAATACAATTTATTAGAACCAAATACAATTGATAAATGCATATGAGACAAGATCCAAAAGAAAGGGTTTATATGATGCTCAATGCAAGGTGGCCATGATGACATGAGCATGATATAATTATGATGCAACAATTATATGTAGGAAGTAGCATTTTATTATTAGACCATGTAGCATTACAGATGTTAGACAGATGGGATGCTACACCAGGGGTATCCCCCCAAACATTAGTCCCCGAAGCTGGTGCGGTCTTAGCAACTTTAGTTGTTAAGGCCACGGCAGGTTCCCCTATACGGATCTTTGCCTCCTTGGCCGAGTACTCACTAACCTGGACTTTTTTCCTTTATGTTCCCTTGGCTCATTCCGAGTTATTTCTCGTTGCCGGGTCTTTGCTCACATATCTGGGTTACCTTCCTTCCTTATACGCTTCCCCACATCCTACATGGAGGGTAATTATCACCTTGCCTCATTTAAGGGCCATGCCCATTACTGTGCCGGTTACTGTTGCAATGTCAAGAATAACTGCTACCCACGTCCCTTCACAGCAGCGCCTCGTTAATCATAACACGACGTCGTGTCACAAGATTTTTGCTCCATCTGCCCCTTGCTGTGGTTGGCGTCTGATTGGTTGATTCTGTCACGTACACAGCCACAGCGTGTGGCAGGGCCACCGCAAAGGATCCACTACAACGCTCGCACGTGCGGTTAAATAGGGTGCTGGGGCAATCTTGGGGAGGTTCCCCACACATTGTGTGCTCCCCTGGCCTCCTTTCTTCTTGCTGCAACTGCCATCGCCGCCGATGCTTCTTCGCTAGTGTTTGCACCGATGCAACTATGTCCAGACGCTCCCAGCGACCGCAGTCGCCGCTTCTGCCCAAGATCTTCGCCACGGGGCCCTGTGATTCTAGGTTCCCCGTGGCCGGCTACCTCTACTCTGACTTCATCCTTGAAGACCTTGACCTCACCATGACAGAGGAAGAGGTCGTTGTGTCGCGCAGCAAGAGGAGGAAGATGAGGCCCGCGAGCGCGGCGTCTGAGACGGTGCCTTCATCTGTGAAGACAATTTGGATTGGCTATACGCCACATGCCGAATTCCCACCGGTGTCGCCTGCCTCCTTGCCTCCGGCGAGATTTCCCCCTCTCCAAATCCAGGGGAGTATGTGGTTTTTCTCTCCCACTTCCAGCACGGGTTCGGCATTCCTATTTTTGATTTCTTTCATGCTTTATTTCCACCTACAATTGCAACCGCATCATCTCCCTGCTAACGCCATCACCTCTCTCTCTCTCTTCGTTCGCCTCCGGCAGAGATGGGTACGTCGACCTCTGGCCATCCAAGGAGATGTGGATCAAGTTTTTTGGTATGCGGAAGAACGTTGTTCCGGATCTGGAGCTCACTCTGGCGGAAAAGCATTTGACCCAGTGCGAGGGCTGCCTCCATATCTCCCTGCAAGGGCTCCGCATTCCCCCGAGTCACCAGGCTCGAGTCTTGCAAAGGTTGTGCTCGGACTTTCTTCTACGTCCGGAACACCACGGACGAAGACTTGATCTGGCTCCTCCCCTTCAAGCTTGGATTCTTGGACACCTCTTGCTGACTCGTGTAATAACAAGCTCGTTGGGGAACCCCAAGAGGAAGGTATGATGAAAACAGCAATAAGTTTTCCTCAGTTATGAAACCAAGGTTATCAATCCAGTAGGAGCAAGGAAACACCTCAAAGGTGTTGCTAGCTGGACTTTGGCAGGGCGCACTCCCGGTGTCAGCAGCAACGTGGAGACCTGCACAACACAACCACAGAACTCTGTCCCCAACTTACGATGAGGTTGTCAATCTCACCGGTTTTGCTGAAAACAAAGGATTAAACGTATCGAGTGGAAGAAAGTAATAGTTTGCAGAAAGTAAACACAAAGCAATAAACAGTTGATTATAGATTGATGGTAAAAGAAAGGACCGGGGTCCATAGTTCACTAGTGCTGGCTCTCCTTAAGATAGATGACATGTTGGGTGAACAAATTACAGTGGGGCAATTGACAAACATCGAGAAAGCAATATGCATATACTACTCATCTTGACTCCTTTGAGACTTGATTGACATTAAAACATTATACATAGACCGTAATCCAACTACATCTATGACTAATAATCCACCTTCAGGTTATCATCTGAACCCCCTCCAGTATTAAGTTGCAAGCAACGGATAATTGCATTACGCATTACGTGTAAAGTAAACAATACGATTGTTCTATGAACAAAGGATCGTTGTTTTCTCCCTAGTAGCAACAACACATCTAGTACCTTAGAGATTTCTGTCACTTCCGCGGATTACTAGAGGCATGAACCCACTATCGAGCATAAATACTAACTCTTGGAGTTGCTAGCATCTACTTGGCCAAGATAGCTACTAACAACGGAAAGCATGCAAGATCACAAATAACAAAGACATGATAGAATCAATAATCAATCTGAAATAGCATCTCAATATCCATCAGATCCTCGGAAACACAACATGTAGGAATTACAAATAGATGATCTTGATCATGAACGGAGCTCACAAGATCTAAACATGATAGCACAAAGGAGGATAACCAACCATCTAGCTACTACATGGACCCATAGTCCAGAGATGAACTACTCTGCATCAGATTGGAGGCTTGCATGATGATGAAGAAGGCCTCCAGGGTCAATTCTCCTCTCCGACAGGGTGCCGGGAAGAGCTTCAGATCCCTCCCGATCTAGGGATGGAAACGACGACGGCTATGGACTCTTTCGTGGAATTTTGATCGGGTACTTAGGGTATCTGTATCGGAGGCATCTTATAGGCGGAAGGAGAGGCCGAGGGGATGCCTGGGCTGGCCACACCACCCCTTGGCGTGGGCCAGGCCTGGCCGCGCGGCCAGGTGGTGTGGCCACCCTCTGGCCCCTCTCCGTCTCGTATTCTGGCTCTGGGTGTCCCTCGGTGAAAAACTGACTTTGGCTTTTGTCCCATCCAATTCCAAAAATATTAATTTTCTGACTTTCCTGGAACCAAAAATAGCAGAAAACAGGCAACTGGCACTGTGGCTCTTGTTAGTAGGTTAGTCCAAGAAATCATATGAAAAGTACTCCAAAGTGTGGACAAAACATAAGAAAGTAGATAAAACCAAGCATGGAACATCAAAAATTATGGATACATTAGCAACATATCAACATCCCCAAGCTCAACTCCTGCTCGTCCTCGAGTAGGTAAGTGCTAAAAAGAAAGAATAATTTTTGAGGTGGCATGCACCATCATAAACTTGATCAAAGTATTTGTAAATAATTGATAGCCGGGATCATAGTACTTCAATCATAACATGAAATATAAAGTTCTAACAATAAGACAAAGCAACTATGTTACAACATGGAAGGCACAAACAAAAGATTCATGAATAACAATGCTTTGCAAGACGTTTGTTTGTTTCACATAAAGAAAACATAGCATAGTGGCATTCCGCTTGTCCCTCATAGAGTAGCAACATAAATGCATAGAAAACCTTCAAAGTTCATAAGAGGGACTAGATACAAATAGTTTAAAACAAGCAATATCAAAGCTATGCATCAATCAACAAGTCTTGGGACAATGCACATAGAACTAAGAATGGCCACTATGCTCTCAAAGTAGGTGCATAAAGATAGAAGGTGGAGACTCAACATAAAAGTAAAAGAAAGGGCCTTCATAGAAGGAAGTAGGGATTCAAGTCTCATAAAGAGCTTCAAAAAAGTATGGTACTTATTAGCTTTCAGCTCTCATTTCCCCTATCATAAGCATCTTGAAGGTGATTAAGGTTACACAACTAAGAGGATATGCTTGACAAGTTATAAGCCGAAATATCATGCCCCTTACTTACGAAGACCGAGGCAATAATAAAAGTGGTTATTATTATATCTTTGTGTTTATGATGAATGTTTGCATCCCATGCTATAATTGTATTATTGGGAAACACTAATACATGTGTGTTTTGTAAACATATAAGAGTCCCTAGTAAGCCTCTTGTTAAACTAGCTTGTTGATTAATTGATGATCATGGTTTCCTGATCATGGACATTAGGATGTGATTAATAACAAGGTTATATCATTAGGAGAATGATGTGATGGACACACACCCATAGTAAGCGTAGCATAAGATCAAATCATTAAGTTCATATTGCTGTAAGCTTTCAAATACATAGTAACCTAATCCTTCGACCATGAGGTTATGTTAATCACCATCACCGCATGGATACTTTGATGACATCAAACGCCGCTTCGTAACTGGGTGGTTATAAAGTTGTCATTGGGTATTCTGAAAGTATGTGTTGAAACGCATGAACCAAGATTGGGATTTGTCCATCCATATGACGGATTGATATGCTCTGGGCCCTCTCGGTGGAATGTCATCTAGTTAGCTTGCAAGCATGTGACTAGGTCACAAGGGATGACATATCACAGAACGAGTAAAGAGTACTTATCAGTAACGAGGTAGAACTAGGTATGGAGATACCGACGATCAAACCTCGGATAAGTATAGTATCGCGAGACAAAGGGAATTAGTTTCGTATGTAAGTGGTTCAATCGATCGCGAAGTCATCGTTGAGTATGTGGGAGCCATTATGGATCTCCAGGTCCCGCTGATGGTTATTGATAGGAGATGTGTCTCTATCATGTCTACATATTCACGAACCGTAGGGTGACACACTTAAGGTTCTAAGTTGTTTTAAGTAGATATGGAATGTGCGTTGGAGACCGAATGTTGTTCGGAGTCTCGGATTAGATTCGGGAAATCACGAGGAGATCTGGAATGGTCCGGAGAATAAGATTCATATATAGGAGATCATTTTATGAGATAGAAATGTTTCGGAGTGTTTGTATGAGGATTCTAGAAGGTTTCGGAATGTTCCGGAAGGTTCTAGAAGATATCTTGGAGTTTGCTTGAAAATCAAGATAGGGATCAAGGAGTCCTGGTGGGTCAAGATACGGATTCGTGGGGGAGGAGCCTCCTCCCCCACCTCCAATCCGCCGGCCTAGAGAGGGAGGCGAGTCCTACAAGGACTCCCCCTCCCTAGGCGCCTCCCCTCTTTAAATAGAGGGGCAGGGGCGCCCCCTCCTCTCCTGCTCCCATAACACCCAATCTCTGCCGCCTCTCTCCTCCACCATCTTCTGCACAGGCATAGGCGAAGCCCTGCAGAATTCTCTACTCCACCACCACCACCACGCCATCGTGCTGCTGGGATTCCGTGGAGAAGATCTACTACCTCCGCTGCTCGCTGGAACGGGGAGAGGAAGGTCTGCTTCGACTCCGCACGTGTGACCGATTGCGGAAGCGCTGCCGAAACGCAGCGCCGGAAGGATCGTCTACTTGACCGATGGCGGAAGCGCTGCTGGAACGTGACGCCGGAAGGATCGTCCACACGATCTTGAGATCGGCAAGTGATCGACTACATCAACCACGAGATCTAATCTCGGTAACGCTTTCGGATCTACGAGGGTTAGTTCCTATCTATCTCGATGCTCATGTCTAATAGATTAGATCTTGGCTTTTATCTAGATTAGATCTGGGTTTTGTTCGTTCTTGCGGTAGAAATTTTTTGTTTTCCATGCTACGAACCCATCAGTGGTATCAGAGCCGTATCTATGCGTAGATCTGTTGCACGAGTAGAACACAATGGTTTTGTGGGCGTTGATGCTTTTGTTGTCGGTGTCTTAGCGTGTACTTTGCATCTTGCGGCATGGTGGGATGAAGCGGCTCGGGCTAACATTACATGTCATCGCACATGAGACTTGCTCCACGCTTGACGTGCAACTTGCCTTGCACAAGTGGCTTTGCGGGTGTCTGTCTCTCCCACCATAGTTAAGATTCAATTTACAATGAGCATCTTGACAACACTTGTATCAACGTTGTGGTTCTTGTTCGTAGGTAAGATCGATCTTATGCGAAAGCCCCAAACCACGTAAAACATGCAAAGAAAATTAGAGGCATCTAACTTGTTTTTGCAGGGGTTTTGTGATGTGATATGGCCAACATGTGATTGTGATTGTATTTGATGTATGCAATGATCCTTGTTGTAATATGGCAACCGGCAGGAGCCTAATGGTTGTCTTTAATTCTGTTAATACCTCCGTGTCTATTCATCTTGTAATAGCTTTATTCCAAGTAGTTGTAATAGTTGCTGGTGATGATGGACAACCATGAAGCGACGCCACTGACCTTGACGCAATGCTGGTGATGATGGAGATCATGTTCGTGCTTTGGAGATGGAGATCAAAGGCGCAAGAAGAAAGGGCCATATCATATCACATTAATTATGAATTGCCTGTGATGTTAATCCTTTATGCATCTTGTATTGCTTAGATCGTGACGGTAGCACTATAAGATGATCCCTCTCACTAAATTTCAAGTAATAAAGTGTTCACCCTTAGTTGGCACCGTTGCTAAGACTCGTCGTTTCGAAGCATCTCGTGATGATCGGATGTGATAGATTCTACGTGTGCATACAACGGGTGCAAGCCAGATTTGCACATGCGGAACTAAGGTTGTCTTGACGAGCCTAGCATGTACAGACATGGTCTCAGAACACGGAATACCGAAAGGTAGAGCATGAATCATATAATTGATATGATGAACATGAAGATTGTTCGCCGATGAAACTACATCTTCTCTCGTGAAGATCGGACTTGGTGTAGTGGATTTGGTTCGTGTAATCACTAAGATAATGTGAGGGATGTTGTTTTGAGTGGGAGTTCACCTAGTTAGTTTAAGAATTAAATTTGAACTCAATTTATCATAAACTTAGTCTAAACTACTTGCAAATTGTTGTAGATTATGGCGAACCCCTCCATCAATTTCAATGCGTTCCTAGAGAAAGAAAAACTTAAGAACAATGGAAGCAATTTCACGGACTGGTTCCGTGGACTGAAGATCGTCCTCAGGGCTGGTCAGTTGACCTATGTGCTCGATGCACCGCTAGGTGACCCACCTGCAGATAATGCCACCGATGACGAAAAGAATGTTTTCGCCACTCGGAAGAATCACTACTCCACAGTTCAGTGTGCCATCCTGTACGGTTTAGAAGCGGAGCTCCAACAGCGTTTTGAGCACCACGACCCGTTCGAGATCATTAAGGAGCTCAGGCTAATTTTTGAGACTCGCGCGGCCATGGAGAGCTATGAGGCCTCCGAAAAGTTCTTTAACTGTAAGATGGAAGAAGGAAGCTCCGTTAGCGAGCACGTGCTCACCATGTCTGGGTACGCTAAGAAGCTCCAAGAGTTGGGAATATCGATTCCTAATGAATTGGGGATTCACCGTCTCCTTCAATCACTGCCACCAAGTTACAAGAACTTTGTGATGAACTACAACATGCACTGCATGAACAAGACGTTGCCTGAACTGTCGTCCATGCTAAAAACTGCTGAAGTGGAGATCAAGAAGGAGCAACAAGTGTTGATGGTCAATAAGACCACCAATTTCAAGAAACGGGGCAAGCCTAAGAACAAGGGCAACTTCAAGAAGGACGGCAAGAAAGCTGTCGCACCTGCTAAGAAGCCCAAGGCTGGTCCTAATCCTGAAACTGAGTGTTTCTACTGCAAGGGTGCTGGTCACTAGAAGCGTAACTGCCCCAAGTACCTGGCGGATCTGAAGAACGGCAACATCAAGAAGAAAGGTATATTTGATATATGTGTTATAGATGTGTATCTTACTAGTAATCGTAGTAGTGCCTGGGTATTTGATACTGGTTCGGTTGCTCATATTTGTAACTCGAAACAGGAGCTGCAGAATAAACGAAGACTGGCAAGAGACGAGGTGACGATGCGTGTTGGAAATGGCTCCAAGGTTGATGTGATCGCTGTCGGCACGCTCCCTCTACATCTACCTTCGGGATTAGTTTTAAATTTAAATAATTGTTATTTGGTGCCTGCGTTAAGCATGAACATTATATCTGGATCCTGTTTATTGCGAGACGGTTACTCTTTTAAGTCTGAGAATAAAGGTTGTTCGATTTATATGAGTAATATCTTTTATGGTAATGCACCTGAGATGAATGGTTTATTCTTACTGAATCTCGATAGTAGTGATACACATGTTCACAACATAGATGCTAAACGAATTAAATGGAATGATAATTCTACATACATGTGGCACTGTCGTCTTGGTCACTTTGGAGTGAAGCGCATGAAGAAACTCCATTCAGATGGACTTCTTGAATCACTTGATTTTGAATCACTTGAAAGATGCGAAGCATGTCTAATGGGAAAAATGACTAAGACTCCATTCTCTGGTACAATGGGGCGAGCTAAAGACTTATTGGAAATAATACATACCGATGTGTGCGGTCCAATGAGTGTAGCATCGCGTGGTGGATATCGTTATGTTCTCACTTTCACGGATGACTTGTGTAGATATGGGTATGTCTACTTTATGAAACATAAGTCCGAAACTTTCGAGAAGTTTAAGGAATTTCAAAGTGAAGTGGAAAATCATCGTAGCAAGAAGATTAAGTTTCTGCGTTCTGATCGCGGAGGTGAATATCTGAGTTATGAGTTTGGCATGCATTTAAAGAAATGTGGAATACTTTCACAATTGACACCGCCGGGAACACCACAGCGTAATGGTGTGTCCGAACGTTGTAATCGAACTCTCTTAGATATGGTTCGGTCTATGATGTCTCTTACAGATTTACCGTTATCATTTTGGGGCTATGCATTAGAGACAGCCGCATTCACTTTAAATAGGGCACCATCTAAATCCGTTGAAACGACACCGTACGAATTGTGGTTTGGTAAGAAACCTAAGTTGTCCTTCCTTAAAGTTTGGGGTTGTGAAGCATACGTAAAGAAGTTACAACCTGATAAGCTAGAACCCAAAGCGGAGAAATGCGTCTTCATAGGATACCCTAAAGAAACAATTGGGTATACCTTATATCATAGATCCGAAGGCAAAGTTTTCGTTGCAAAGAATGGATCCTTTCTTGAGAAGGAGTTTCTCTCGAAGGAGGTGACTGGAAGGAAAGTAGAACTCGATGAGGTTATTGAACCTTCTCTCGGATTTGAGAGTAGCGCAGCACCAGAAGATGTTTTGGTGCCGCCTGCACCAATTGAAGAGGAAGCTAATGATAATGATCATGAAACTTCGAACGAAGTTACTACTGAACCTCGCAGGTCAATGAGGGTTCGTACCACTCCTGATTGGTATGACTCTGCCTTGAACATCATGTTGGTAGACAATGCTGATGACCCTGCGACGTATGAAGAAGCTATGGTGAGCCCAGATTCCGACAAATGGCTAGAAGCCATGAAATCCGAAATGGGATCCATGTACGAAAACCAAGTGTGGACTTTGGTGGACTTACCGGATGGCCATAAGGCTGTCGAGAACAAATGGATTTTCAAGAGAAAAACAGATGCTGATGGTAATGTTACCGTCTATAAAGCTCGACTTGCCGCGAAAGGGTTCCGACAAATTCAAGGAGTTGACTATGATGAGACTTTCTCACCAGTAGCGAAGCTAAAGTCTGTGAGTATTTTGTTAGCAATTGCTGCACATTTCGATTATGAGATTTGGCAGATGGATGTCAAAACGGCGTTCCTTAATGGTGACATTGAGAAAGAGTTGTATATGGTACAATCCAAGGGTTTTGTCGATCCTAAAGATGCTGACAATGTATGCAAACTTCAGCGCTCTATTTATGGACTGAAGCAAGCATCCTGGAGTTGGAATCAACGTTTTGATAAAGTAATCAAAAATTTTGGGTTTATACAAACTTATGGAGAAGCTTGTATTTACAAGAAAGTGAGTGGGAGCTCTGTAGCATTCCTAGTACTATATGTAGATGACATATTGCTGATTGGGAATGATATAGAACTTCTTAATAGCGTCAAAACCTATTTGAATAATAGTTTTTCAATGAAGGATCTTGGCGAAGCGGCATATATTCTAGGCATCAAGATTTATAGAGATAGATCAAGGCGCCTAATAGGGCTTTCACAAAGTACATACTTGGACAAAGTTCTAAAGAAGTTTAGAATGGAAGATAGCAAGAAAGGGTTCGTGCCCATGTTGTCAGGTAAGACCTTGAGTAAAACTCAAAGTCCAGCTACGGCAGAAGATAGAGAGAAAATGAATAACATTCCCTATGCCTCAGCCATAGGTTCTATCATGTATGCCATGCTGTGTACAAGAACGGATATAGCATATGCTGTTAGTTTGACTAGCAGATATCAAAGTGATCCTGGAATGGAGCACTGGACATCGGTCAAAAATATCCTAAAGTACCTAAATAGGACTAAGGATATGTCTTATGGAGGTGATGAACAGCTTGTTGTAAACGGTTACACCGATGCTAGTTGGAACACCGATCCGGATGACTCAAAGTCACAGTCGGGATACGTATTTATTTTGAATGGTGCTGCAGTGAGCTGGAGGAGTGCGAAGCAAAGCGTTGTGGCGAAATCTTCAACTGAATCGGAATACATAGCTGCTTCGGAGGCTGCACAAGAAGCTGTTTGGATGAAGGAATTCATTACTGAACTCGGCGTGGTTCCCAGTGCGTTGGACCCGATGGCCATCTACTGTGACAACACAGGTGCCATAGCTAATGCACAGGAGCCAAGGTCACATAGCAAGCTGAAGCACATCAAGCTACGTTTCCACGCTATTCGCGAGTATGTCCGAGATGGTGACATAAAGATTTGCAAAGTAGACACTGATCTGAATGTAGCAGATCCATTGACTAAACCTCTCTCTAGGGCAAAGCATGACCAACACCAAAACGCCATGGGTGTTCGGTATATTACCATGTAATCTAGATTATTGACTCTAGTGCAAGTGGGAGACTGTTGGAGATATGCTCAAGAGGCAATAATAAAAGTGGTTATTATTATATCTTTGTGTTTATGATGAATGTTTGCATCCCATGCTATAATTGTATTATTAGGAAACACTAATACATGTGTGTTTTGTAAACATATAAGAGTCCCTAGTAAGCCTCTTGTTAAACTAGCTTGTTGATTAATTGATGATCATGGTTTCCTGATCATGGACATTAGGATGTGATTAATAACAAGGTTATATCATTAGGAGAATGATGTGATGGACACACACCCATAGTAAGCGTAGCATAATATCAAGTCATTAAGTTCATATTGCTGTAAGCTTTCAAATACATAGTAACCTAATCCTTCGACCATGAGGTTATGTTAATCACCATCACCGGATGGATACTTTGATGACATCAAACGCCGCTTCGTAACTGGGTGGTTATAAATTTGTCATTGGGTATTCTGAAAGTATGTGTTGAAACGCATGAACCAAGATTGGGATTTGTCCATCCATATGACGGATTGATATGCTCTGGGCCCTCTTGGTGGAATGTCATCTAGTTAGCTTGCAAGCATGTGACTAGGTCACAAGGGATGACATATCACGGAACGAGTAAAGAGTACTTATCAGTAACGAGGTAGAACTAGGTATGGAGATACCGACGATCAAACCTCGATAAGTATAGTATCGCGAGACAAAGGGAATTAGTTTCGTATGTAAGTGGTTCAATCGATCGCGAAGTCATCGTTGAGTATGTGGGAGCCATTATGGATCTCCAGGTCCCGCTGATGGTTATTGATAGGAGATGTGTCTCTATCATGTCTACATATTCACGAACCATAGGGTGACACACTTAAGGTTCGAAGTTGTTTTAAGTATATATGGAATGTGCGTTGGAGACCGAATGTTGTTCGGAGTCTCGGATTAGATTCGGGACATCACGAGGAGATCCGGAATGGTCCGGAGAATAAGATTCATATATAGGAGATCATTTTATGAGATAGGAAATGTTCCGGAGTGTTTGTATGAGGATTCTAGAAGGTTTCGGAATGTTTCGGAAGGTTCTAGAAGATATCTTGGAGTTTTCTTGAAAATCAAGATAGGGATCAAGGAGTCCTGGTGGGTCAAGATACGGATTCGTGGGGGAGGAGGACTCCTCCCCCCACCTCCAATCCGCCGGCCTAGAGAGGGAGGGGAGTCCTACAAGGACTCCCCCTCCCTAGGCGCCTCCCCTCTTTAAATAGAGGGGCAGGGGCGCCCCCTCCTCTCCTGCTCCCATAACACCCAATCTCTGCCGCCTCTCTCCTCCACCATCTTCTGCACAGGCATAGGCGAAGCCCTGCAGAATTCTCTACTCCACCACCACCACCACGCCGTCGTGCTGCTAGGATTCCGTGGAGAATATCTACTACCTCCGCTGCTCGCTGGAACGGGGAGAGCAAGGTCTGCTTCGACTCCGCACGTGTGACCGACTGCGGAAGCGCTGCCGAAACGCGGCGCCGGAAGGATCGTCTACTTGACCGACGGCGGAAGCGCTGCTGGAACGCGACGCCAGAAGGATCGTCCACACGATCTTGAGATCGGCAAGTGATCGACTACATCAACCACGAGATCTAATCTCGTTAACGCTTTCGGATCTACGAGGGTTAGTTCCTATCTATCTCGTTGCTCATGTCTAATAGATTAGATCTTGGCTTTTATCTAGATTAGATCTAGGTTTTGTTCGTTCTTGCGGTAGAAATTTTTTGTTTTCCATGCTACGAACCCATCAGTAAGTACATATGTATCATAGAGAACCGCCAATAGGTTACCCCTTGCACATGATACATGAGCTATCCCATAATCAAAATGACAAGGCAAGCAGACAATGAGCATCTCAGCGAACTTTTTATTCGCTATTTGCATAGGTTTTTATTGAGGATGCTTCATAGAGTGCTCATTATGGTTATGCTGCAAGTTTCCACCATGATTAGGCATGGCTTAAGCTAGCAGCCCAGGCGTTTCTCTAACACACATACAAACTCCATGATCTTACAAGTTCCACTTTTATTTCATACCGCCGGGATCCATAAGCAAAAGAACATGATATCAACGGGGTACAAAGTACATGTGGAATGTTGAAAGCGTTCCCCATGATACATGGTTCTGCTATCTTCAACTTGTAAAGCGCAAGCATATACACAACAAAGATGGACGCAATGGTTAAAGTTTATTAAGTGCAAGAAAGTAAAGTGTGCCATCAAGTTTGTGAGAGCTTTAATCACTAGTTTTCTCATAACAAGTTTAATTCGGAAGGTCGACAAAAACATGAATATACTTGGAATAGAATATGCTAGTAGGTAGGTATGGTGGACTCTTTGGAATAACTTGGTTTTAGGAGTTGGATGCATGAGTGGAACTCATACTTGGTTACGGAGGCTAGCAAAAGACTCGGAGCGACCAACTAAGAGAGCAATAATGGCCATAATCATGCAGAGCGACAAAACATCATTGATCAAAGCATAAAGTGATACTACAAGTTGAAAACTAAAGGATTATAAAGGCTTATGGTGACTTGGGATAGTCATAACATGGTTTGAGCATGTGCCAAGTCAACCAAAATAAAGCATCAAAGGAGAATACCACAATACTATGCTTTAATATGCTAAAACAACGCATGATTCTTCCAAGGCACATTAAGCAATCTAAATTGTTTATAACAAGTCATGCTACAACAAAACATACTAAGAAAAAAGCCAAAACAATATCAAGCATGGCATGACAAAGCATGGGCCATAGTCAAAAACAAGCTCTCTTTACCACTTAAGCATGAACTTTCCTACTCTTTTCCAATCCAAACCAAAGTATTTGAAAATCAATGTATGAAAGAGGGGGTCCAACCAATTAATTCAGCAAACTAAGCAAACCAAGCAAACAAAAACCAAAATGAAAAACGAAAAATAAGACGCTCCAAGAACAACACAACTGTGCATGAAACAATAAAAATGAAGTGTTTGGAAGAAACCTGGGATTTTTATTGATGAAGAAGGCAAGGCATCCCCAAGCTTTGACGCTTGTAATTCTTGGATATTTCTTGGGGTGACACGCGTGGCATCCCCAATCTTGAGCTTTAGTCCATACTTCATCTCATTACTCATTCCTTCCATACACCTGAAATTTTTCCTTCATACAAAACTTCACACAATCTTTATTAGCAACATTAGTGCACTCAAGATAATAGGTCTTTAGGTTTAGTTTAAACACCAATAAAATTTCCATTAAAACACAAGCTAATGTAGTACTTCCCTCAAAAATATTAATTCCCCAAAAGAACTCAAAAAGGAACCAACAAGAAGCAAATGCAAATAAAGGCAGAAATCTGTCAAAACAGACCAGCAGGTAAAGACGGATTTTTTAGAAGACCTTCTGTTGCTCAAATCAAAAAGTGTTGATCTAACGGAAGTTAGATAACAACCTGGGGCAGAAGCACAAAAATTCAAGCCTCAAAATGACGTATAGAGATTTTACACGAATTTTTACGGTGAAGCACAGAAATCTGTTTCGGGACAACAACTTTCCCAATCATTACTTCTCTCTCATTAGAGGTTACTCTTGGTACAAAAAGCAAATAAAAAGGATAAGGAGCGGTTATTACAGAAGTAATAACTTCCAAGACTCATCTAAAACTTTTGGGTTATCTCCCAATAAGTACTTTTCTTTAACGCCTTTAAGTTAGGCATAAGAAGTAAGAAAAAAAATCAAGTATTCTCCAATGAAGAAGCATTAAAACCAAATTTCTTGCCCTTACCTCTCTTACTTTTATTCTTAACCTTGGGGAATATATGATTGTTTGGTGGGGAAGCAAAGTGCATGGTGCCCTTTCCCACATCTATTATTGCCCCAAGGAGCTTTAATAGGGATCTTCCAAGTGTGATTTGTCCTTTTCCTACACATTCAATAACAAGATAATCAGTAGAAACCATTTTCCCTAGGATCTTTGTAAACACTCCTTCAGATATTCCAATGGGTAATATTGTGGCATTATTAGGAAAAAAAATTCTTCTCCTCCTTTAGAAAGCCCCCAAAGATTCAAAGATTCATAGATATCTTTGGGCATAAGACAAAATTCAGACATGATAGGGTTTAGGGTAAACAATACGATTGTTCTATGAACAAAGGATCATTGTTTTCTCCCTAGTAGCAACAACACATCTAGTACCTTAGAGATTTCTGTCACTTCCGCGGATTACTAGAGGCATGAACCCACTATCGAGCATAAATACTAACTCTTGGAGTTGCTTGCATCTACTTGGCCAAGATAGCTACTAACAACGGAAAGCATGCAAGATCACAAATAACAAAGACATGATAGAATCAATAATCAATCTGAAATAGCATCTCAATATCCATCGGATCCCCGCAAACACAACATGTAGGAATTACAAATAGATGATCTTGATCATGAACAGAGCTCACAAGATCTAAACATGATAGCAAAAATGAGGAGAACCAACCATCTAGATACTACATGGACCCATAGTCCAGAGATGAACTACTCACGCATCACACCGGAGGCTTGCATCATGATGAAGAAGGCCTCTAGGGTGAATTCTCCTCTCTGACAGGGTGCTGGGAAGAGCTTCAGATCCCTCCCGATCTAGGGATGGAGACGACAACGGCTACAGACTCTTTCGTGGAATTTGGATTGGGTACTTAGGGTTTCTGTATCGGAGGCATCTTATAGGCGAAAGGAGAGGCCAAGGGGGTGCCTGGGCTGGCCATATCACCCCCTGGCGCGGGCCAGGCCTGGCCGCCCTCTTGTCCCTCTCCGTCTCTTATTCTGGCTCCGGGTGTCCCTCGGTGAAAAACTGACTTTGGCTGTTGTCCCGTCCAATTTCGAGAATATTCATTTTCTGAATTTCCTGGACCCAAAAACAGCAGAAAACATGCAACTGGCATTGTGGCTCTTGTTAATAGGTTAGTCCAACAAATTATATGAAAATTACTCCAAAGTGTGGACAAAACATAAGAAAGTAGATAACACCAAGCATGGAACATCAAAAATTATGGATACGTTAGCAACGTATCACCTCTCTATGGGAGAGCATTCCGAAATGACCCACGGCCCTGGCAAACCAGGTTGACCGCAAGATCAAGGAGCTGCTCAAGGAGAAACTGCGGGGGGAGGATATTATGATCACCTTCGTTTGCAGCCGAGTCTCCCCCTGCAGAAATGCGCCCACAAGATCTAGTACTTGAGTGGCCCCCTCGATCCCCACCGGACTTCCTCCTTTGAGCTTGATAACTCGGCGGTGCGCGGCCGGGTTAGGCCATTTTCAACCTAGAGAAGGAATTCTCTGAGGCTTGGAAATGCGGGCTTGCGCCCTATACCCAAGACAACCCTCCTCCAAAGGTAAACTTCTCTCTTACTGTTTTTCTGGGTCTTCTTAGTATGTTGAACAACTTTTTTAACCTAACCATTGCTGCTTTGTTCTCAGCGATTCCTTCAGCAGCCACTGGAGGATGGCCAGGAGCTAGCAAGCAAGTGGGTGCCGGATCGTGCCGAGCCTGATGAGGTGGAACCTGATCTGGAGAGTTTTCTGCCCACTCTGGACACTGCCAAACGTACCTCTTGTAAGGCCTCTTCTTTAAGGGATTGGCCGGATGACGATGACTCGGATGTTGAGGTTCTTGAGGTACTTGACCCGGTTCCCATCTCTTACACATTCTCGATTATGTTCGAATCTTCAGCTAACCCAGACGGTCAGGTCCACGAGGTTCCCCCCTTGCCACGAGTGGTCCGGTCCCTGCTCCCTCCCAAAAGCGCTTGGCTACCTTGGCCGCAGCTTCGGAGGCGCCGTCGCGCAAGAAGAGGTAGAAGAAGTCTGGGGTGAAAGCCTCGGCCAAGCCAGCGGCCAAGAGCACGGTTCGTAGGGCTCCCAAACCTCGGGCACCTCCAACCTCGGATGAGTAAGTTTTTCTATGTTTGCTCTTGGGTCTTTCCATTTCGGCCTTTGCCTTTGCTTCTTATTTGTTCTTTCTTTCTCTTCTTTACTTGCTGCTCTTTTATTTTCCAGAGGTCCTAGGGTCATTCCCCAAAGCGGCTCCAGCATTGCCTCTCCGATCTAGAGTAGTCCTTCTCCCCCCGCAACGACGATGTTCGCCCGCTCAGTCCTATTCAAGAGGACTCCGCGGCTACGCCTGATCGGAGTCCACCTCGCCACAAGGAGGGAAATGTCAGCGTGCGGGGGGAAGTGGGGCAGCCCAGGATACAGCTATGTCGGATCATCCCAGCTCCTCCTCTTTGGCGCCACCGCCCAGTTCTAAGGTGCCAGTTTCATCGGCATCGCCCCAACCAAGCTTTTCTTCAGCTCCAGTATGTTCTGAACCAGCAACACCCACAGCACCAGCACCAGCACCAGCACCATGAGCGACACTAGCAGCACCAGTATTAGCATCAGCACCAGCAGCATCAGCGACAGCACCAACACCAGTAGCATCAGCGGCAGCACCAGCCTCGGCACCAAAGCCAGCACCAGCAACAACCTTCACCAAGCCTCCGAAGACAAAAGCTCCATCTGCTGCCTCCGGATTTATGGTGTCCATTGCAGACATTTTCTAGCCAGCTTCTTAGGCGCCATCCAGATCAGCAGCCTCTGATCTTCTGCAGCATCATGCGTCATCCGGCAAGCTCAAGAAAGCTTCAAGGACAGCCAAGGGCACTCCTTCTAGGTCTCCTGCTGCCGGATCAGAGGGCAGTTGGCAACTGGTCCTGCATACTAGTCCCGCTGCTGCTCAATCCGCGAGGCGAGAGGCCCATACTAAAGGCTTGGTGACAAGTCATTCTCCCAGCAGCAAAAGTTACATCCAACTGGTCCTGGAGTACGTGAACAACTGGAAAAACGCAGAATTCATCGATCCTAAGGATGATCTATCGGAGAAGTTCGGCCTAGCGGAGTTCAGCGCTCAGATGAACTCTGCCACCAAGGCCATTTGTTTGACTGGCCTCATGATGGAGGTAACCCCTTTTCTTCTACTATGCTGCTTTACATGAATTCTTATAGATATATCCCCTAGTCCCAGAGCCTTCGAGGGAGTAACTTGTTACTCCGTCGGATGCTCCTAGAGAATTTAGTTCACGTCCTTATCAATTTCAAATAGTGATAAAGTTAGAGCCGGGTTAAGTTCCACTTGGCCTGGATCTTGGATGATTCGAATATCCACACACCTAGAGCCGGGTTATGTTCCACTTGGCCCGGATCTTGTAGACTTCGAATATCCACACACCTAGAGTCGGGTTAAGTTCCACTTGGCCCAGATCTTGTAGAATTCGAATATCCACACACCTAGAACCGGGTTGAGTTCCATTTGGCCTGGATCTTGTAGAATTTGAATATCCACACACCTAGAGCCGGGTTAAGTTCCACTTGGCCCGGATCTTGTAGAATTCAAATATCCACACACCTAGAGCCGGTTTAAGTTCCACTTGGCCCGGATCTTGTAGACTTTGAATATCCACACACCTAGAGCTGGGTTAAGTTCCACTTGGCCCGGATCTTATAGAATTCGAATATCCACACACCTAGAACCGGGTTAAGTTCCATTTGGCCCGGATCTTGTAGAATTTGAATATCCACACACCTAGAGCCGGGTTAAGTTCCACTTGGCCCGGATCTTGTAGAATTCAAATATCCACACACCTAGAGCCGGGTTAAGTTCCACTTGGCCTGGATCTTGTAGACTTCGAATATCCACAGACCTAGAGCTGGGTTAATTCCACTTGGCCTGGATCTTGTAGACTTGAAATATCCACACACCTAGAGCCGGGTTAAGTTCCACTTGGACCGGGTCTTGCATACTATGAATTATTCACACTTTCCCCTTGAACTAACATTGTCTTGTTTTTTCAGATTACCACTAACCGCCGAACCGCTGAGTTCTGACGCTTGCTGGACTCCTACAAAGATGTTCGCGCCCGTTATTGCAAGCTCTTAGAGGATCACCAGAGGAAGAGTAATTTTCTTTTCTCAAGACTTTTCCTTTTTCACTTGCGTTCCATCGAGTTATCCATGATATGTATTAACTTGTTATTTGAGTTATGCGGCCAAGGTTGAGGCTGAGAATATTATCATGCGAAAAAATCTAGTTGAAATCCAAGGTATTTTGTCTTGTTCACATGATCATTGTGTGCTCTTTCCTTGACTCGGTAGATATTTATACTCCGGCTCCGCTGGATTAACCCACAGTTGTAGTTGACCTTGAAGACAGTGTACCTATTCCTGATATGATGACACATTTTCTCGAACAAGCAGGAAAACATCAAGCTAACTGAAGAAGAAGGATGACGAGATAGCTCGGCTGCGCCTCCAGAAGTCAGAAATTACTCGGCTGAATGCCGAAATCCAGAGGCTTAAGGACCTCCATAAATCCGAACTAGATAAGGCTGGCCAGGAGTTTGCCAAAGAAAATGAGCGTCTGACTATGCAAATTTCCAAGGAGAAGGATTTATTACAGGAAGCCGACGTAAAACTTACGTCGGTGACCTCAAAATATGAGAAACTCCAGGCCAACAGTGCCAATGTCCATGCCGAGCTCTAGCGTCTCCTCTTCCAGATTTCCCGTGAGTTCCTTTCCCTTGCTCAATTTTCATTTCTCTGGATTTAGTGCATTTGCTCATTGTTTCCTCTATTCTGCTCTCAGGCAAGTTTCCAGAAGTTGACACTCTTGCTGCTATAGCCCAGTCTTGCGAGCAATGTGGTATTCCCACAGGTCCTGCTGCCGGGTCAATCCCTTACGAGATAGAGGATCTGCTGGTGAGCCTCGCCGCTCGCATGGAGCTAGTAAGGAACTACGGCACATATATCATCTCGGAAGCATTGCAGATGCTCAACTCCCTCTGGCCCTCTGAGCCCACTCCCAAAGGAAATGCAGCTCTTATAGCCAAATTGATGGAGTGTGAAACTCAGCTACACTTGTGGCAAGAATCTGCTGCACGAGCTAGGGCTGACATTGCGCTGCAGTTCATCCTGTCATGGTATGAAGGGATAGACTTGGGGATGCTCACTCGCATGCACACCGGATCAGAGTGGTCCAAAGATCTGGAGTGCATTGCTCGTTGCAAAGCCTATGCCAGCAAGCTTATCCATTACTCCTTCTGCCATGCTTGGAACGAGGGGCCGAGCTACCTTGATGTATTTGAGGATGCTGATGCTTCTGAGGGTGAGGAAGACGAGGAAAGCGAGGGTGAGGCCTCCGAACTTGGTGACGAAACTAAAGATCCAGAAGATGGAGAGGCCAACCCCGAATATGAGGTCAAGGCTAGCGCCCTGCCCACAAACTCCGAAGTACCTCCACCGTCGGCCGGTGATTCGGCTTCTACCCCTGCCTCCTGAAAACACTTAACCATATTTGTCAGATCCTCGGAATGCCGGGTGAAGATGTACTTAAGTACTATAGTTTGGTTTGGCTACAATCATTGTTGTTTGCTACTAAGTTTTTTAATGTCAGATTATCGTGGGTGAAGTCCCCGAGTTTCCTTTTCTTGTTCCCCCAATTTTTGACTCAGCTTGCATCTACCTTGATTCGGTTTTTCAACTTACGAGTCCGAGGTTCAAAAAATTGACTTAACAATACTTCAAACTTTGAGATTAGCTCAAAATATTCCGCGAGAGACGAATAAAGTAAACAAGGGGTTAGTCCGAATAACAAATGTTGGCGCGCTTAGGTTCTTTCCCTTAGTCGTTTTTCATGTACTTTGCAATTCCAAACTTGTTCTCTTGCTTGCCATGAAGCCAATTCTTGTTGGACAACAGCAAAGTAGAAGAGTTGGGTTTTTGGTGCTCATATACTACTAATTCGGCTAAGGTACAAGTAACGTAAGCCAGCCGACATATAAAGAACATTTAAATAAGAAAGACAGTTATTATGGCAGTCCCCGAGTTTCTGCTGGGGGTTGCAAAATTTCATTGATAAGCTCGTTGTCGACATACATACCGACATACGAGTGAGTCGGATACATTCACCTCTTTTCTAGGTGTAAAAGGGACGAAGTAGTGCTACATTCCAGGGTCGCTTAGATTCTTCTCCGAACCTGTCCGCCTTGTTTTTCTCCTATGGTTATGCATCGATAAGATAGTAGGAATCATTGTGCAAAGCTTTGCTTACAATGAATGGTCCTTCCCATGGAGGGGATAATTTATGCATGCCAGTGGTGCGCTGCACCAGCGAAGTACTAGATCACCTTCCCGGAAAACTCAGGGGTCTACTTTCTGGCTATGGTAGCGTCGGAGATTTTGCTGATATATGGTGGATCTGGACACGGCCAGTTCTCTCGCTTCTTCTAGCAGATCAATATCATTTTGCCGGGCTTCACGCACTTCAGCTTCTGTGTATTGGGTGACCCTTGGTGAATCATGCTCTATGTCGGCTGGTAATACAGCTTCTACCTCATATACCAGAAAGAATGGCGTATAGCCTGTTGATCGATTTGGAGATGTTCTTAAACTCAACAGTACCACTGGTAGCTCTTCTATCCAGCACCCCGCTGATCTTTGCAGTGGCTCCATGAGCCGGGGTTTTATCCCGGACAACACCCGTCCGTTGGATATTTCCACTTGCCCGTTCGATGTGGGGTGGGCCATAGAGGCTACATCTAGCCGGATTTTCTTTTCTCGGCAAAACCTCATGAATGCTACTTCTGCAAAACTGGTGCCATTATCAGTTATGATACTGTGGGGGTAGCCATATCTCAGGATTATATCCTTGAGGAATTTCACCGTTGTTGCCCCATCACATTTCCTGATTGGCTTCACTTCAATCCATTTAGTAAATTTATCCACCATAACTAGGATATGGATCATTCCTCCTTTAGCTGGCTTAAATGGTCCTACCATGTCTAGGCACCATACCACAAATGGCCAAGTAATGGGGATAGTTTTGAGTTCTGACATTGGCAGGTGGGTTTTTGTGGCGTATCTCTGACATTCATTGCATTTCCTCACCAAATCTTCTGCTTGCTCCAAAGCACTTGGCCAATAGAATCCATGCCGGAACGCCTTTGCCACTAATGCTCTTGAATATGCATGGTGGCCACATTCTCCTTGGTGGATATCCCGGAGTATGTCAAGTCCTTCCTCTGGGTCAACACATCGCTGCAGCACTGTGGTTACATTTCTTTTGTATAGTTCGGCATTGATAATGGTGTATGCCTTTGCTCTTCTCTAGATTTGCCTTGAGAGTATCTCATCATCCGGCAAGATTCCCTCTTTCAGGAAGTCAAATATTGTCTTGGCCCAAGCGGGTATAGCTCGGACGGGGAAGGGTTCCTCGTCAATTTCCATCACATCCACCGACATCACTCCTGCCGGGTTCGGCTGAACAGTCCCCGGGTTTCCTAAGGCAGTCCCCGGGTTCGCCGAAGCAGTCTCCGGGTTTGCTGAGGTGCCTCCCCAATCTATTTCCATTGGCATAGCTTCTGACCCGGAGCGAGCCGGGATATAGATTGACTCAGATTCCGGCGATGGCGTAATAGATGGTTTTCTTAAGTGTTCCAAGGCAACATTTGGCGGGATTGGTTGTCGGGATGAGCCCAAATTGGATAGTATGTTGGCTGCCTTGTTTTCAATCCGAGGTACGTGATTGAATTCAGATCCTTCAAAGAATCCGCTTATCTTTTGCACATGAAATCTGTAAAGGGCCATGTTGGCATCCAAGGCATCCCAGTTGCCAAATACTTGCTGCACCACCAAATCCGAGTCTCCAAAGCACTGTATCCGACGTATCCCCACTTCTTTTTCCACTTTGAGGCCATGCACCAGTGCCTCATATTCTGCAACATTATTTGAGGGGCTGAAGTGGAAGAGGACATACTTCAATTGATCTTTCTTGGATGAGGTAAGCACTACTCCGGCGCCCAACCCTTCTTTTAGTTTTGATCCGTCAAAGTGCATTCGCCAATAATTGGAGTCCGGCAGAGGTGGTTCGTATTGCATTTTGGCCGAGTCCACAAAGAAAACCGCCACAGCCTGGGATTTGATCGCATCTCTTGTGTCAAACTATGGTGCATATGGGGCTAGCTCAATTTCCCATTTTGCTATTTGACCACTAGCATCTTTATTACTCATTATCTCTGATATGGGTGCCTCACATATCACCTTGATGGGATGTTCCTCGAAGTAATGTTTGAGTTTCTTGGCGGACATATACACACCATACGCCATCTTTTGATAGTGAAGGTAGTTCTATTTTGAAGCCGATAACACTTCACTCAAGTAATACACCGGCCTTTGCACCGACTTTCCTTCTTCTTCGCGCTCCACTACAATTACTGCACTTACGATTCGGTTGGTCGCGGCTACATAGAGCAACATTGGCTCCTTGGGTAGTGGTGTGGCTAGGATTGGTAAAGTAGACAACATCTTTTTTAATTCTCGAAATGTGATATCCGATTGTGGCGTCCATGTAAATTTGTCTACCTTTTTCATTAACTGGCAGAGGGGCAAAGCCTTCTCTCCCAGCCGACATACGAACCGGCTTAACGAGGCTAGGTAGCTAGTGAATTTTTGTACATCGTTAAGGCATTTTGGCAATTCCATTTTCTCTATAGCCCGGATTTTCGTCGGGTTAGCTTCAATACCTTGGCTGGACACTAGAAAACCGAGTAATTTTCCTATAGGCACACCAGAGGTGAATTTCTCCGGGTTGAGCTTCATCCGGAACCATCTCAAGTTCGCGAATGTCTGCCAGATATCATCAAGGAGCGTATTGCTTTCCTTAATTTTTATCACCACATCATCCACATAAACTTGCACATTTCGACCTATTTGGTCATGTAAACATTTTTGCATGCATCGCTGGTACATTGCTCCAGCATTACGTAATCCAAACGACATAGTGCGATAGCAATAAAAAAACATAGTCTTTATTTGATCATCCAGGTTTAGGGGTATCTGGTGGAAACCAGAATACACATCGATGAATAACAACAGTTCACATACGGCGGTTGAATCTATGACTTGGTCTATTCTAGGGAGTGGGAATGGATCTTTAGGACATGCCTTATTCAGGTTCGTGTAATCAATGCACATGCGCCATATCACGGCCACGTTGAGATCATCTTTCTTCTTTTACACAAGCACTAGATTAGAGAGCCAATCCGGATAGAGTACTTCCATGATAAATCCAGCTACAAGGATCCTAGATATCTCATCCCCAATTACTTTTCTTCTGTCCTCGGTGAAATGTCGGAGAGGTTGCTTCACCGACTTAGCACCGAGTCTCACATTCAAAGAGTGCTTGGCCAACTCCCTCGGCACACCTTGCAGATCTAGTGTGGACCAAGCAAAGATATCCCGATTCTCACGGAGGAAGCTGACGAGCTTGCTTTCCTATTTGCTGATTAACCCAACACCAATGGTTACGGTGCGCTCTGGGAACTTATCATCGATTGAAACTTTATTTGTATCCTTGGTTGCCTGGAATGATACACTTCCATGCGGGTTAGTCAGTGCCGGCATATGTTGCTGCACAGATTGAGCCAATGCTGCCACTTCCCGTATCCTCCTCTTTTCCTCAGCTATCACGAGTGACTCGGCTAAGTTAGATCCGGCAGAAGTGCACTCGATTGAACGCCTGAAGTCCCCAGACACGGTCATCACTCCCCTAGGTCCGGGCAGTTTTATCTTTAAGTAACTGATGTGAGTACTTGCCATGAACTTGTTTAGCACGGGTCTGCCGAGTAACGCATGATAGGCGCTCCCCAGAGTCACCACTTCGAACTCCAAATTTTCAGTCCGGCAATTATCCCTTGTACTGAACAGCACATCAACCCAGACCTTACCAATTGGCATACAGCAGATACCTGGCACAATGCCATGAAAGGTGGTCCTTGTAGCTTGCAGCATATTCTCCGATATCCCCAGCTTGTGCATGGTATCGTTGTACATGATGTTAATACTACTGCCATTATCAATCAGCACCTTGGAAAACCTCACAGTAAGATTCGGCCCGATGAACGTCAGATACAGGACCAGTGCGTAGGTCCCTGGGCTAGGCATGAGCTTTGGATGATCCTTAATACTCCACGTAATCTCCCGATCCGACCAAGGCATGTATCTCACCACTGCTGGCATTACCATGTTTACCTCCATATGCCGGCGCTGCAAGCTTTTCCGGTCAGTTTCTTCCGTGG
Organism: Avena eriantha; assembly: GCA_910589775.1. Lineage (NCBI taxonomy): Eukaryota > Viridiplantae > Streptophyta > Magnoliopsida > Poales > Poaceae > Avena > Avena eriantha. The sequence goes on along the minus strand of OU342741.1, from coordinate 453,541,968 downwards.
TAAACACACAGTAGCTTTGGTGATGCTCCCTGTATTCGTTTCGGCCCTCATCTGCATGGTAACCTTGGTCCTTCTGCTGGTTATTGTTTACTTGGTGCACAACATCCCTCCTTTCCTGATTTTCATATCTCGGCGGAGGTGGAGGCAACATTAGTTGCTGTCCATTCCCCCTGTTAGTAATGGCTATCGAGGTGCTTCATTCCGGGGTACTTCGTTCGGAGGTGCCTAAGCATTCCCTAAACTACCCTGTTCTAGCTTCCTCATCCACTCACATTGCCAGGTTGTATGATTCGTCGGGCTATTCGGACTTGGCGTATGAAATTTGCATGGTTGATCCAGCATAGACTTGAACGTATACCTCGGCCGATCTTTTCGCTCCTGCCATTGCTTTGTCTTCTCCGGGGTCCAAGGCTTCTTCCCCTCACTTTTCTGTTGCCAGTTTTTCCCTCCAGTTTTTTGGCGCTGGCTGGCGCCGGCATTGGGCTGATCTCGGTCCACCGCTACCACCTGCTGCGAGTTATACCTATAGTCCGGACGCTTGTCCCTTCTCTTTCCTTGGAAATCGTTTCTCCTTGATGACCCGGAGCCATCTCGGTTGTAATACTCCTCGTTTGCCTCACTTAACATTAGCCGGGGTTGAGTTGGGTCTCCCAAAGCATATGAATCTGCGATCTGGATCATCTCAACCAAAGTGGTTGGCATATCTCGTTGCAGCCTTTGCCACAACATACTCTCATATCTGCAGCCTTGGGAGAACCATGCAATTGCTTGCGATTCAATTACCCCCTCACAGAGTTTCACACGTTGCACCATCGAGTCAGGAAATATCGGTCTGGCTCATTCGGTCTCTGCTAGCATAACGCCAGAGTCTATGGCCCGTTGGGCCTCTTGTAAGTGCTTGAGAAGTTGCTAATGAACATCTCCTCAAAATCTAGCCAGCAGTTAACACTTCCTGGTGGCAAGTTGTTCAGCCAAACTCTTGCTGGCCCCTCTAACATTTGAGGCACATACCTCACTGCCCATCTCAAATTTCTAGTTGCAATCTTGACCGTTGTTGTGTAATCAATAAGCCAATCCTCCAGTCTCGTGCTACCATCATAGGTCCTTGTTCCTCTGGCCAATTGAAAGTTCAGTACTGGAGGCTCCCTCATGATCTGGGGCCCAAAGCATGCCATACCAGACGGGCCCTGTATCTCGATCAACTCCGACCTATAAATTTTGTCCAGCTTCAGCCTTGCATCATCTGGCTGCAAGTTCCTGCTTCCCAGCCTTGATCCAATTACATGGTGCTCCGGTCTAGGGTATCAGTCGTTTACCATAGCAGAATAACCACCATTGTACCTTTCTTGATCCGGATAAACGTTTTGCTCTTGTGCTGCTTGACCCACACTTCTCTCCTGCCGAGGTGCCGGTTGCTACTACAGCCGAGGTATGTGTTGCCCTGTTCTCGCTGGGTCAGGCTGTTTGGCCTTGCTGTTGGCAGCATTCCTTTGACCGGCATTGCCTTGGTCACAGTTACGTCGGTCAACTTCACCTCGGCTGGTACTGTGGCGATCTTCATCAACTTGCACTGCTTTGCCTTTTCCAGCTCTCACCTGGTCATAGGGGACCATCTGTTTGTATCTTCTCCCGGAGTTTACCACTTCTTCTCTCTTGGGTTATGACCCGGAGATTATGCGGCTCCGCCAGACTTGGACAGGTTATTTCTAGCCGAATGAACCACATGCGATGCTCCTGGTGGTATGTGATTTGCCTTGTTCATTTCCTTGTTTTGCTGGCAAGCGACCCTCAGCAAGTCGTTCACCCTATCCTGTTGCCTTTCCCGGGCCTCTCCGGTTAGACCCTCTAACTCGGATGCAGTTGCATTTGCTGCCCTGAGGTTCTTTGCCGGGGTAATGTACCTCTCTAGCCCTCCTGTTACGATCGTGGCCATTTGACCTGGCCTAGGCTCGTATTCCTTGCCAATCTCAGTAATCAGGTTTCTACCTCAGATTTTCACCCCGTCTATGCGGTTTTCCTTTGCATATTCTCTCAAACTAATGTTCAAGGACTATTGTAACTCCGCTACTTTCTTCGCGAGCGCCAAATTTTTTTGCCTAGTTTCCTCCAACTCAGCCTACGCTTGAGCTAGATCTACCACATGAGCTATTGGCATTGCTAGGCTATCTATTGCTTGCTAGAGTACATTCTCTAGCCTTTCTAGTGGAGGAAACCTAGATCTTGCCTGTTTTGGCGTGACTTCTAGCTCTGGCACCGGGTCCTTGCTCGCTCCCGCGTCCGACGCAGCCATCATGACCTCAACGCTACTAGCGGGGCGAGTGATACGCACACCGCGAGCTGTGCTGAGAGGTGGTTCGCCTCCCTTGATGACGTGCCGCGGATGCACGCAGGACTCGTCCATGCCGACGTAGATCTTGTGCGTGCCAAGTTTGATGAAGACGCCGTTGCGCGGAGGGGGCGCCTGTCGAAGTTCCCTGCATTGTCACTAACGTAGTCCAGTGCTCCGAAGCGTTGAACTAGGCCGGAGACGACGCGCTCGCCGGTGTTGGAGATGCTTCTCGTTCGTATTTTCACCCTTGCTAGCACCACTAGCCCCACGGTGGGTGCCAACTTTCATGGTGGTGGCACGGCAGATGCCATGGATAGGCTAAAGATGGGGTCAATGAGTGCTAGGGGAATCCAGGGAGGGAAAACGTGGTGATTCCACGCACATATGTTGTTGTATTTCCTCTATCAATGGTGTTTACAAGTGCTCCTCGAGCTATTCATGAGAAGGAGACTATGTCTCTTACTCCCCACAGCCTAGCTCTAGAGTTCTACCTTAGATAGAGAGAAATGATCAATCCCTCTCTATGGACGCCCTGGTGCTACTTATATAGTGGAGCCCAAGTTACAATGTTAGGGCACACGTGGTAGCATATTCCCCGAATATGCCCCTCGGCTAAAGCTAGATGCTTCTTTATTCTCTTTAACGGCTCGTCCTGACTATTGACGTAACCCACTGCGTAATCCTTGCCTTTAAGCGTCACCAGACACGGGCTACATCAGCCGACATTGCTCGCGTCATCTTGGTCGCCCCTGCCCCGCTGGTCCTTCCCTCTCCTTTGCTTCGCTCACGATACAGCTAGCAAAGGCCACCTTTTGACCAGCATGAGATTCCTTCCTTCTCTTGGAAGCCAAGTTGTAGTCCGGCTAGCACACGTCTAACCCGGCTACGAGGGTACCTGCGTAATAGACAGACAAACATGGATGGCATATATTTTATGCCGACTGAGTTAAGGCTAAGGAGATGCTCCTTGTGTCGGGTTACTCCTTAGGTCGGCCTGGCTTGAGGTGACCCGGCCAGCACTTACTTTGACAGTGTCGTACGTCGGCTAACTCAGCCTTTATACCCCGGCGTGACCCTACCCAGGGGTATCCCCCAACATAACCACTCCCTCAACCTTCGAGATGCAACTGCCAACCTCGCTACCCAGTTCCATGATTGGAGCAGCCAATGGAACGTGGGAGATTATCCACCATGATCACAATGAGAAACAAAAGGGCTTGCAAAATCCTAAGCTTGGGGATGTGTTCCCCCGACCATTTTATTTGTGTAATAATGTGGTTGTACTCCATCTCCTTGAGAGCTTTGAAACACTCGTGTTGGTTTGTTCCAACACTTTGCTTTTCTTATTCCTTTGCTTTCGTTTTTAGGTTCTATTGTTTTTTCTTTTCTTAGTTTCTTGCTTGGTCGCAAGTTCTTTTCTATTTTCTAATCCCTATCCTCAAAAATACAATTTTTTCTGTTTTTCCTTTTTTCGTGACCATGTATTCGCACTTTACCTCTTTGCTTTAATTTTATTATGGGAATGATTTTACTTGAGTTTTGAAGGAACACGTCCCTATAAGGAAGAGTATTATGAAGTCACCGATACGTTGCTAACGTATCCATAATTTTTGATGTTCCATGCTTGGTTTTATCTACTTTCTTATGTTTTGTTCCAACTTTGGAGTACTTTTCATACACTTTCCTGGACTAACCTATTAACAAGATGCCACAGTGCCAGCTGCCTGTTTTATGCTGTTTTTGGTTCTAGGAAGTCAGAAAATGAATATTCTTGGACTTGGACGGGACAAAAGCCAAATTAAGTTTTTCACCGAGGGGGACACGGAGCCAGAATAGGTGACGGAGAGGGGACAGGGGGTCGCCACACCACCTGGCCGCGCGGCCTAGCCTGGCCCGCGCCAGGGGTGGTCTGGCCGCCCTAGGCACCCCCTCGGCCTCCCCTTCCGACTATAAGATGTATCCAATACAGAAACCCTAAGTACCTGATCAAAATTCCACGAAAGAGTCTGTAGCCGCCGTCATCTCCATCCCTAGATCGGGAGGGATCTGAAGATCTTCCCGGCACCCTGTCAGAGGGGAGAATTCACCCTGGAGGCCTTCTTCATCACCATGCAAGCCTCCGGTGTGATGCGTGAGTAGTTCATCCTTAGACTACGGGTCCATGTAATAGCTAGATGGCTGGTTCTTCTCCTTTGTGCTATCATGTTTAGATCTTGTGAGATCCGTTCATGATCAAGATCATCTATTTGTAATCCTACATGTTGTATTTGCGGGGATCCGATGGATATTGAGATGCTATTTCAGATTGATTATTGATTCTATCATGTCTTTGTTATTTGTGATCTTGCATGCTTTCTGTTGTTACTAGCTATCTTGGCCAAGTATATGCTAGCAACTCCAAGAGTTAGTATTTATGCTCGATAGTGGGTTCATGCCTGTAGTAATCTGGGGAAGCGACAGAAATCTCTAAGGTACTAGATGTGCTATTGCTACTAGGGAGAAAACAACAATCCTTTGTTCATAGAACAATCGTATTGTTTACTTTACACGCAATGGGTAATGCAATTATCTGTTGCTTGCAAGTTAATACTGGAGGGGGTTCGGATGATAACCTGAAGGTGGATTCTTAGTCATAGATGCAGTTGGATGGCGGTCTATGTATAATGTTGTAATGCCCAATCAAATCTCAAAGGAGTCAAGATGATTAGTATATGCATGTATGCTTTCTCGATGTTTGTCAATTGCCCCACTGTAATTTGTTCACCCAACATGTTATCTATCTTAAGGAGAACCACCACTAGTGAACTATGGACCCTGGTCCTTTCTTTTACCATCAATCTACAACTGTTTATCAACTTTTATCAACTTGATGGCACATTTTACTTTTCCTACCCTTAATAAACTTGAACCATTGTGTCATCTATGTTGTATATTGTTGCACTTATATGTTGGGAATTAGCAGAACCATGTTGTCATAGGGAACGCTTTCAATAATGCACTTGTACTTTGTACCTAGTTGATATCATGCTCTTTTGTCTATGGATGTCGTCGGTGTGAAATGAAAGGGGAGCTTGTAAGTCCATGGAGTTATGTATGTGTATTAGAGAAACACCTGGGCCGCCGGTCTAATCCATGTTGTCATGGTGGATACCTGCAGCATAACCATAATGAGCGTCTATGAAGCATTCTTCTTATAAAAAAAGAGTCAGAAAAAAGAAAAAAAGAAAAAAAAGAGATATGAGAAAAGAGGAAAGAGAGAAAAAAGCACCATTTTCCCATGGTAAATAAGAAGATTGTTGAGATGCTCGTTGTCTGCTTGCCTTGTCATTTTGATATGGGGATTCTTCCGTATCATCGAGCAAGGGGTACCCCGTTGGCGGTTCTCTATGATACACATGTACTTATGATGACAAGAACTTACCGGTGACTAAACTTGAGTAGCATGAGGAGCGATCCTCGTATTCAAGGGACATGAGATTTGCAACTTATACTTTGTCAAGCATATACTCTATAGTTTGTTCACTTTAACCTTAATCACTTCAAGATGCTTATGATAGGGGCAATGAGAGCTGAAAGCTAATAAGTACCATAAATTTTTGAAGCTCTTTATGAGACTTGAATCCCTGCTTCCCTCTATGAAGGCATTTCTTTTACTTTTATGTTGAGTCTCCACCTTCTACCTTTATGCACCTACTTTGAGAGCATAGTGGCCATTCTTAGTTCTATGTGCATTGTCCCAAGACTTGTTGATTGATGCATAACTTGATATTGCTTGTTCTTAAACTACTTGTATCTAGTCACTCTTATGAACTTCGAAGGTGTCCTATGCATTTATGTTTTTCTACTCTATGAGGGACAAGTTGAATGCCACTATGCTATGTTTTCTTTATGTGAAACAAACAAATGTCTTGCAAAGCATTGTTAGTCATGAATCTTTTGTTTGTACCCTTTGTTGTTGCAACATAGTTGCTATGTCCTATTGTTAGAACTTTATCTTTCATGCTATGTTGAAGTACTATGATCCTAGCTTTCAATGTTTTACAGATACTTTGATCATGTTTATGATGGTGCATGTCACCTCAAAAATAATTCTTTCTTTTTATCACTTACCTACTCGAGGACGAGTAGGAGCTAAGCTTGGGGATGTTGATATGTTGCTAACGTATCCATAATTTTTGATGTTCCATGCTTGGTTATATCTACTTTCTTATGTTTTGTTCCAACTTTGGAGTTATTTTCATACACTTTCTTGGACTAACCTATTAACAAGATGCCACAGTGCTAGCTGCCTGTTTTCTGCTATTTTTGGTTCCAAGAAGTCAGAAAATGAATGTTCTCGGAACTGGACGGGACAAAAGCCAAAGTAAGTTTTTCAACGAGGGGGACACGGAGCCAGAATACGAGACGGAGAGGGGCCAGGGGGCGCCACACCACCTGGCCGCGTGTGGTGTGTTGCAAGTTTACTGCTATGCCTCGGGACAGCAGGTAAATCTGGACAAGTCCTCAATTCTTTTTGCTAAGGGCTGCCAGAATAATGTACGTGAGGAAATCATGGGAATTCTAAATGTCCATAATGAGTCGCTGAATGAAAAGTTTCTAGGAATTCCATCCGATGTGGGCAAATCGACTAATGGAGCTTTAAAATACCTTAAAGACAGAGTGTGGAAGACGTGACCGACCCAGAATCCCTGGGGGCCATGGCATGCAGAGAGGGGTTGGCGCTTGCCAGCGATGATCTGTTGCTGCGTCATATTAGACTGGCGACCGACTGCTTGGGGGTTTTCAGGAGCTTGAGAGAAGAAGGAATGGGACCTTATGGCCACATTGTTCGGGAGATCAAAGCGAGAGGCGCTACGTTCCAATCCTTTGAGCTCGTGCATGAAGGAAGGAGGTCCAACACCGACGCACATAACCTTGCCAAGAGTTCAATTTACGCCAATGTTGGAAGGCATGTGTGGTTGTTATCGCCGCCTGAGGGCGTTGTGTATTCCACAAACTTTTGTGATGTAATATAAGTGTGGAAGATCCTAAACAAGCAAATACATTGTATCGCAAACGCTCTAACCCATCTAGAAGCTCCTTCATTGTTGTTGATGTGAGCACTTTCCCAGAGCCCTATTTAATAAGTGGCGGAGTCTACAAAAGGGTGGGAGCATAAAATGTAGGTGAGTCAATTGCGTGTGGCCGCGCCAGGGGCTGGTCTGGCCGTCCTAGGCACCCCCTCGTCCTCCCCTTCCGACTCTTCGATATAGAAACCCTAAGTACCCAATCAAAATTCCACGAAAGAGTCTGTAGCCGTCGTCATCTCCATCCCTAGATCGAGAGGGATCTGAAGCTCTTCCCGGCACCCTGTCGGACGGGAGAATTCACCATGGAGGCCTTCTTCATCACCATGCAAGCCTCCGGTGTGATGCGTGAGTAGTTCATCCTTAGACTACGGGTCCTTGTAGTAGCTAGATGGCTGGTTCTTCTCCTTTGTGCTATCATGTTTAGATCTTGTGAGCTCCATTCATGATCAAGATCTTCTATTTGTAATCCTACATGTTGTGTTTGCAGGGATCCGATGGATATTGAGATGCTATTTTAGATTGATTATTGATTCTATCATGTCTTTGTTATTTATGATCTTGCATGCTTTCCGTTGTTAGTAGCTATCTTGGCCAAGTATATGCTAGCAACTCAAAGAGTTAGTATTTATGCTTGATAGTGGGTTCATGCCTCTAGTAATTCGGGGAAGTGACAGAAATCTCTAAGGTACTAGATGTGATGTTGCTACTAGGGAGAAAACAACAATCCTTTGTTGATAAAACAATCGTATTGTTTACTTTATACGCAATGCGTAATTCAATTATCTGTTTCTTGCAACTTAATACTGGAGGGGGTTCGGATGATAACCTGAAGGTGGATTATTAGTCATAGATGCAATTGGATGGCGGTCTATGTATAATGTTGTAATGCCCAATAAAATCTCAAAGGAGTCAAGATGATTAGTATATGCACGTATGCTTTCTCGACGTTTGTCAATTGCCCCGCTGTAATTTGTTCACCCAACATGTTATCTATCTTAAGGAGAACCACCACTAGTGAACTATGGACCCCGGTCCTTTCTTTTACCATCAATCTACAACTGTTTACTGTTTCCTTTCTGTAAGCTTTTACTTTCTTCCACTCGATACGTTTAATTCTTTGTTTTCAGCAAAACCGGTGAGATTGACAACCTCATCGCAAGTTGGGGGCAAACTTCTGTGGTTGTGTTGTGCAGGATTCCACGTTGTTGCTAGCACCGGTAGTGCGCCCTGCCAAAGCTCAGCTAGCAACACCTTGGAGGTGTTTCCTTGCTCCTACTGGATTGATAACCTTGGTTTCATAACTGAGGGAAACTTACTGCTGTTCTTATCATACCTTCCTCTTGGGGTTCCCCAACGAGCTCGTTATTACACGAGTCAGCAGTCACTCATGAGTGGTATGTCATATGTCTCCCACTTTTGAAGTTTAAATTTTTTTATTTTAGTTGGTTGATTTTCTAAGATGCCATTCTAGTTGTACTCAGTTTTTCCTAGCCGCTTAGTTTTTCCTCACATTTACCCATCTCCTTGTACGAAACTCTCACATGGTCACATTCAGTCGGCATTGTCGTTACGTGCTGACAAGTGGGGCCACATTCAGTCGGGTCCCGTAGTGGACCCTCGCTGTTACGTGCTGACGAGTATGGTCGCGTTCTGTCGGGTTCCATAGTGTACCCTTATCGTTACATGCTGACAAGTGGGGCCCCGTTTAGTTGGTTCCCGTATTGGACACATCTCTAAACTTATCCAGATCAGCATTGAACCCACAGCTTATCCATGTGAGCACCGGACCCATAGCTTATCCACGTGAGCGCCAGACCCGCCGCTTACCCAGGTTGGCGTTACAAGATGGGACCCCGAGCTATCCCCGTGCCCGCGCCCTATCTAGCTTAATTTTCATATAGTGAAATGTAATGCATATACGAAAATTATACAACTTTTAACTCTTTTAAATCGCACTTAGGACATGATAATGTTGTGCTAATAAAATCCTGATCATTTATCGTTTCCATGGAGTGAAATATAATGCATAAACTTGCATGTACAAAAATTATACACCTTTGAACTCTTTGAAATCACACTTAATACGTGATAATATCATGCTAAGAAAATCTTGAGAGATTATCATTTTCATAGAGTGGAATATAATGCACAAACATTAATATGAGAAAATTATAAACCTTTGAACACTTTTAGATCGCACTTAATACGGATAATGATGTGCTAACAAAATTTTGAGAGATTATTATTTTCTCCCCCATTTTCATAGAGTGGAATGTAATGCATAAACTTTCATATACGAATTTTATACACCTTTGAACTCTTTGAAATCACACTTAATACGTGATAATGTTGTGCTAAGAAAATCTTGAGAGATTATTATTTTCACAGAGTGGAATGTAATGCATAAATTTGCATATACGAAAATTATACACCTTTGAACTCTTTGAAATCGCACTTAATACGTGATAATGTTGTGCTAAAAAAATCTTGAGAGATTATCATTTTCATATAGTGGAATATGATGCATAAACTGGCATATACGAAAATTATACACCTTTGGACTCTTTGAAATTGCACTTACGTCATGATAATGTTGTGCTAATAAAATCCTGATCATTTATAATTTCCATGGAGTTAAATATAATGCAGAAACTTGCGTATACGAAAATTTTAAAACTTTGAACACTGTGAAAAAATCGCACTTAATAACAAGATAATGATGTGCTAGCAAAATTTTGAGGGATTATCATTTTCTCCCCCCAGTTTCATAGAGTGGAATGTAATGTATAAACTTGCATATACGAAAATTATACACATTTGAACTCTTTGAAATCACACTTAATACGTGATAATATTGTTCTAAGAAAATCTTGAGAGATTATCATTTTCATAGAGTGGAATGTAATGCCCAAATTATACACATTTGAACATGTTCCCTTCAAATTATATTCAAGTTCATTTGTTTATGGAGTTAAAGTACCGATGGCAAACTTGTTATTTTGCATGGATAGACGGGTGCCCCCGACAGATATAGGGGTTATCCTGTCCGCTAGTTCATAGAGGATCAATGGTTGGTGGGAACGATCCGCGTGACAACTGTCTCAACCAATCAGAGCGTAGCAGCAAAGATGAGCACATGTGCGAGAGATTGATACTAAGATAGGGGAAAACTAAGTAGAACTTAAGAACCAAGGGCAAAACTGAGTAGAACTTACAAACCAAGGGCAAGACTGACAAATGGATTCAAATAGAAAATAGAAATAGATTTAGAAAATGGAAAATGCACGTCTTTTATACAATAAAATACATATTGGCATACATCAAACTATTTGCAATTCAAATATACACCAGTTTGACAATTATTGCCTCATTCAGACAAAATATGTTTTGGGGAGGGATGTTTTGGGAAGAGGCTTGAGTAGAAAGCCATGAACCTTCATAGATAGTAGGTGATTTCGGAAGTGGTGATTTAGGTTAAAACTTGAGTTATATACATTCCTTATGGTGGCAGGTCACATGATAAGACTCCCTAGGTAGATGCCACTATGTTTTGCTCTTTTTTTGAATTTGTTGTGCATAAAATGACTCAATTAGCTAGCTAAAACCTATTCGTTTACTCTCTGTTGACCAGCCAATGAAACTGAGTATATTGGACACGGCATTGTTCGTACTGGAGGGCAAAACTGAGTACAACCAAACTACTAGTGTTACACTCAAGGAAAAAACTGAGCAAAACTAAGTCGCCAGGGTTAGACACGAGGGAAAAAAACGTGACTCACGGTACTTGTGTGCGGTGCACGGGGCGGTAGCAGACACGTGTGGCAGTGCACGGTGAAGTAGTGTATGCGGTGCACGGTGGTGCAACGAAATGTCGCTTCCCTTCTCCTTTAATAGAGGCCTCCTCACTCTCACACATCACTCACTCGCTCACTCAACCGTCTCCACTATCCCATCACCTTCTACAAACCCCCAAGAAAACCCCAACCACGCCAGCGATGGAGAAGAATGGCGTGCTGGCCATCGGCGCCTCCAAGGCCACCAACGAGGAGACCCCCGTCCTCATACAGGCCCCCGTCTAGGCATCGAAGGCAGCCGCCAGCGAGGAGGCCCCCGCCTATCTCAGGAAGATCCCGCTCGGCTAGGACCCCTACGAGGAGGTTAATTACATAAGGCCGGAGAACCCCTACGACACTAGCATCGCCGACCCATGGTCGGATGTAACCAGGGTTTTCTCCCCTTCCCTTGTTCTTCCCCCATATCCATCGTTGGATGCTAGATCGCATGTTATTGGGGTTCGGTTGTTCATATTTTTATAGTAGCTAATCCTCCTGTGTTAGATATCGTATTTCGATGAATCCCCCTGTTCGTAGTTGGGATCAGTTTTCGATTTGGTTTGAGATTTGGGGAATAATCAGGAGATCTCAATTGGTTAATTTATGCAAATAATCAATCCTAATAATCAAAGTATCTCAATCATGTCCTTATTCCCCTCTACTGTTTTTTCCAATAGGAGGATAGCAGCGATGTCTGCAGCGATGATGAGTCCAAGGACACCAAGACTCGTCATGTGCTGAGGAGGCTGAAGTCTGGCCAGTACAACAAATTCTTCACCGGCAATGTCTACAGGTGTCCCTTCTGCCCCACCAGGAGGCTCCACGCCATGGACTTCAACTCCCTTATGAAGCATGCCAAGGACATGAGGACCTGCGGCGAGTCCGTGAATATCCACGGCTTCAGAGCCAAGCACCAGGCGCTTGACCTTCACCTCCGCAACCTCCAGAAGGTGGCTATCGAGGAGGGTCGCATGCCCCCGATCAAGCCCAAGGAGCCCAAGGTCAAGGGATTGGGCAACAAGAATGGAGGAGGCGCTAGAGGGAGGAGGCGGAGGCCATCAGGGGCCACTGATCTTGTGCTGCTGATGTTGCTGTAAAGAAGCTTCTTTTGTCTTGTCTGTGTTGAACTTTCCCGCAGCTACTGCTGAGCAGCCTAATTGTCGAACCTCATTAAGTACCATACTATATAACCTATATTAGCTGCTTTATCTACATCTGCTCTATTTACTGAATTTATTTATAGTGCTGGTTAGATTTGCTGCTCTAGATTTGCTACCAGATTGGGGGAAAACAAGGGCCAAAAGGAACAATGAACGAAGAGAGAAGCTGCTCTAGATTTGCTACCTTTTTGGGCAAAAAAACACAAATGTTAGCGAGAGAGAGGGGAAAAGGCACTATTAAAAAGGCCAATCATAAAAATAACAAAAAAGAAAACTTCCAATTTAGGCGACAGGGCGCACATAACTACCAAACGTGCCCCACATGGTCCCACACCACGTCCCCCATAATCAGCGAGAGATGGATGGCTGGTCCGTTGTGTATCCTGGCCCCACCTATCAACATGTAATTGTCGAGATGACATAATGTAATGATCAACGCACGACCCTCCACAACATGGTCCCACCAGTCAGCATGTAACGGTCAAGCCTTTTACCTGACGGCATCCCCCCATCCGAGCGCCTATGAGGGTTTCAAAATAGAGGGAGGGGAAAAGTGAGGAAAAACTAAGTGGCTGGGGAAAGCTAAGAACAATTAATGAACTAAGGGCACAAAAATAGAAAACCATAATTCAAAATAGTTAGAGTAAAGCTTTTTATTGGTATGGATGATTAGTTGTGGAAGCTTTTGCTCTAGTTATTTTAGCTAACCGAGTCTTGCCTTGAAAATAATATTTCCAAACAAGTACAATAAGAAAATTCTGAAATTTATGATTTTTTTGATGAATGATTGTCTTTAGAGTTTACCCTTGAAGATACGAAACCCCATAGATGTTTTGGTATACTTGACGACACTCTTGAAAGGAGTTTTTTGATTGAAATGAGGTCTAGCGGTAATTGTGATGCATGCCAAAGCTAACCTTGTGGATCAAACCGTGGTACTAGTTAACAGGTTCCATGTTTCTCATGCACACCTTTGGATGCCAACAACTCTGCTAGCCTATGAACAATCTATGGTATAACCCCAGATTTCAGCTATGAGTTAACGACATGAATGTCATACATGTCAATGTAATGGGAAAATGTATTGGTACTCTCAAAGGTTGTGCAAGCAATAAAAGAAACACTCAATGATCCATCAAGAAGGAAGAAAAAATATGAAGGTCCACATAACAGGTCCTTGGCATGGTCTCATTACTACTTTATGAATTTTCTTGAAAGACGATGATTGGACCAGAAGTGTTTTGATAGCCTTGATTTACTAATGTGGGCATCAGTAAGACACTTCAATGTTATGCTACTTAGTACATGAACTCTTACTCAATTATGCTATTAAAACATCCTAGTGTTCCTTGGCAAGATGAGAGTTAACTAGAAGAACTGGATTGATTGTTAGACTTCTAGTTATTTATACTTATATTAAACTCTACTTTGATTGTCTTGATTTTCCAAAGCTTGTATAGTATTATTTTCATCTCTCTAACTTTGATAAGCCTTTCAAATGGATGAAGTGTTGGACGTATATGACTGCCAACCGTAAGTGAATTCATATTCTCATTGTTTCAAGTTTAAACGCTAAATTCCTTATAGTTCTTTTGTTTCTTCTTTCTTGAGGGCGATCAAGGTTTGAGCTTTGGGGAGGTTGATGGCTCCAAAAATAGCCATCTTCCACCGCTTTTAAACATTGCTTTTAGTCAAGCAATTGACAAGAAACTCTCTAGCCTTGCCACTAATGACTAATACTTGCAAAGATATGCAAACCATTGCTTTGATTTGTGTTGTGCAGGAAATCACGCTTTTTAATGCAAAATCAGGAGTCATAATGAAGGTTTTCAAGAAGTCCACACAAACAAGTAATTATGGAGCCATTTCCAGGCGTCTGCAGCCGTAACGACCACTGGTACGTGCAGGGTCTGCCCATACCGTCCGCCTGTACCATGTGGCGGTGGCTTTGTCTTGTCAAACCCTACAACTTTTGTGAAGACGCCTATATATTTTGAGGCCTCGGGCCGCACAGGGGGCCGCCATTCTCAGATTGCATCACAATACCACCAAAGGATATCCACACCAAAGTTCATCCCTTCCATCTTCCATCCCCTCCATTAGCCATAGCCATTACTTTCTACTTGTGATTTCCTTGTGATTCGACAACCATTGTAAGAATATTTGATTTCAATTTAAGTATTTTGCATAATGTTTTCTATCCTTGATCTTATTGTTATGAGTGATTAGTCCTGACGGGCTGCGGGCTGGGGAGAAACCTCGCAATAATTATGTGGATATAATCCATGGAAGCACTGTGTATTGTTTGAAAGAGAGATTTGTATCTTTTGTTTGTTTGTCTCTTGCCTCGATCTTTGGACTTGTAGGTACCTAAGACCCCTGAGATTGATAAAGGTTTTAGGTGGGATACTTGGCTAGTGGTGATCTCATAGGAAACCCAGTGTCAGAAAGGGTTGTATGGTCTTCGCTTAGCGATGCATTTGAGATCATAGCAACATTACCACTTAAGGCTTTGATATGTGTTTTACACTTAATAATCATTTGTAGCCCGGTGCTTTATGGTGCACTCGATTGGATCAAAAGACTATTGTTATGCTTGTTGCCTCTTAGGGGCTCTAGTATATTAGGATGTGTTGCCCCCAAGATATTATCTCAATTAAAACATTACACATGACTATGCTTATTATTATCTTTTATCCCATATAATGTGCAGCTGTAGGTGGATCTTCAACCCTGGCCTATCTCCATCCATTGAATCAATCCATAATAAAAGTAAACTATATTGGTCAGGTAAACAAAGGTAAAAAAAGAAACAAAGTCTTGTAGGTGTGTCCTTTTTATTTCCTTTTAGCATTGTTTTTCAAGGTTCGATTAAACCTAGGTGTACTAGGGAAAAATTATACTACATCCGTGAATCCGGATCGAGGGTATCACATACCACACGTGTATTGTTGTTTCCACTTAGTACATTTATAGCAGGGTATAAAACTTATTATGAACATTTGAAATATGACAATTAACTATGTTTATCATTTGCCTCTAGGGCATATTTCCAACAGTCTCCACTTGCACTAGAGTCAATAATCTAGTTTATTACTTTTTGCATTTAACACCTATGGCAATTGGTGTTGTTCACATGCTTCGCTTGTGGTAAACCTAATCTCCAGAACTGACACTTTTAGGTCTGTGTGTATTTGCATGTCTTTGCGTCATTTCGCATCACCCATTATCAAATGAGATGGCATTATATAATTTAGTCCTCTCGTGAGACCTTATTCCCTTGAGATTAAACACATGTTAACACTATTGTCGTACAATAGATCTTCATAGTATAGCCCATTTGGAACTACACCTAGTTTGATAACAAACTATTTGACACAAATGCCCTCTTGCTCCTAGAGTAGACATATACTTAGCCTTTCACTGTAGTCTCCATCACAATGTCTTAACTTTTGGAACTCATCCAAACAATCATGGAACTTTCTTTCATTTCATTGTGCTGCCTTAACACATAGCCTAACTTGAGATAAACTTAATTTGTATCTTGTGACAAAGCTAGTACCAATGTAAGAATTTACAATGAACTATTTTTCACTTTTCTATACATAATGTATATCCTTAGTCCTTCCAAAGCATGTAGGATATCCTTATTATTGTTCAATGATCATCTTATGAAACATTCTGGTATATACTCATAACATTTAGAGCATATGTACATATCTAGATATGTACATATCATGGTATACATGATTTATCAAATCATTCATGTGGTCACTCACAAAGTGTCAAAATACTTGAATCTTGCTCAAACCTCTTCCATGTGACAAGAACCTTTCTCGTCATTTCCGTATTGAAGTTTATTCAATATTTCATCTATGTACTTTTGGCGTAACCATATAAGCACTTCAATCTATCCACATAGACATTTATGCCCAATATTCTGGTTTTTCCTAATTCTTTCATTGGAATCCAATTTTAGTGAAACTAGCAAGGTGGCCCTCGCAAATACGCGGGCATCATCTTTTGGTGTGCTGAAAGTGAACGAGAAATATATATTGAGGCGTATTGAAAATCAAATCATATAGTAAAAAATCATTCATTTTATAAGAAAGACAATTATATGCTTGATGTGGAAACATATTAATCATCTTTAATGTGTGGCCAATGATTATTTTGTCATTTCCAAAAACACCAATCTAATTACATATGTGTCATTTATAGATTCTATAATGATCATAGTTTTAGTTCATTCATTGAGTTAGTCGATAGTTTTATGTAATATTAGATCAACATGCAATGTTTAGCATACATTAGCTTGATCGTCTTAGTTTTACGACTTAGGACCATTTAAGGGCATGGTCCAAATAATAGTTAGGGTCTACATGAAAAAAACCAACCATATAATGTTTGATCCGATTCAAATAATAATTAATTCACTTAATGAACATAAATGAAAAGAAGTTTATCCTCGTTAACAAATAGGTTTACTAAACAAAATTTCCATTATAGCCATGTACGCTCTACAAATGCATCTTGATTTGATATTTTTGGTATTGAAATGTGTTGCTAATTACCTAAGTAAAACAAAAATATTAATTATATTTCATCACAGTTTAATGGTAATATTTTTTGTCTTGTTCAACAATATATTTATATATCGACAATCAAGTTAGAGAGGTAGACTAAGTTTAGAATGTCTACATATTTTCTCAATTAGCTCTTTTGGTGATTCTCAATCCACTCATCTACACTGTCGCACATTTTTATTTATCATGTAACTCAGCATAACTACGCTGCCATGGGCGTTGTACTTTCAATATCTTATCAGTTGTGGCATGGTTATGGCTCTACCTCATAGAGCTGGTGGTGTTTGTGCTATTTTCGTCCATGATTCGATAAAAAAAATATTGGCTGGCAGTCTATTTTACAATTTGAGTTACCTCGCTATCATGCACTCAGTAATCATAGAATCATAATCTTTAAAATGCCAGGATTATGTGGCTTTTCATCACCCCTAAGTATAAATAAGGTGGCCTTTAGCCTTCAGAGCTGCGCAATATGATACATAAGTTACAAAACATGTAGGTTACCAAATTAATAAACATTATTTCCTTTATATAATAGCTTCTCGTAACCTGAGAGTAGCTGACTCGGTTTTGTAGCTCCATTGTAAGTCACCCCTTGCCAACTTCAGTAGCAAAGTTTGGCACTTGAAGAACTATTCTTCTTGGTCCTATATTGTGGGCGTTGGGAGCCGGTTAAGTCGTGTTGTCCTCTAGTGTAGCAAGCCTTTTAGAACTCGAGTTGGACGTAGCTTTTGGTGTCACTATCTCCATGTTTGCTAGCGTTCCATCTGGTGATCTACTTCCTCGGATCCAAATTATAAGATGTGGTGGTGAAGCTGAGTTAGTATCGAGTAATGACCGATAGCTTGCTCAAGATTTGAAGAGAGATTCCATTGTATTGATCCTATATCATGCAAAAGCAATATGTTGAATTCGCGTCTTGTTGGAAATAACGTAATTTTCGAAGTTGTGTACTCCCTTTAGTCTATAATAAATGTTAGTGATTTAGTACCACTCTAGTACAAAGTTTGTACTACATCTCCGACACTTATTTTGGATCAGAGGGAGTAACAAAGATAACTTATGATATTTTTCGCAATTGCCTAACAACTAAAAAGAGCATGTCTCTCAAATTAATTATAATAGCATATTTATCAGTTCATCAATTTTTGGGTAGACTAATATAAAATAAATAATATTATATGGTAAAAACAAACACATACCTAATAATGGTAGCTCCCTCCGGCTGTAAAAGGATGTCATAAATTTGTTTAGATCTATATATATCTTTACGCTAAACGTATCTAGATACATATGAATGTATCTAGATACATATGAATATAGATAAATCTACAATATCTTTTTTTGGACGAAGGTATATGGTTTAATAGCAAACAAAGTTGAATCCTTAAATCATGCAACTGGAATTGGTCGAGAATAGGGCTAGCTTACAGCAGGTGTTCCGTTAGAAGTTGTCAGCTTGAAATAGTTCGGGAGATAAAATAGTATAGAGAAAGAAATATCGTAGTTGAGAAAATAAAAGATCCTGTCTTGTACAGGTAACCTCCTCATAGTTGTTCCCGCAAACTGTGAGAATAAAACATTGTAATCGAGTTTGCCGATCTCGTCAAGTACTATCAGAGGATCAGCTAGGTAGGTTGCAAGCCTGCTGGTCGCCCGAAAATTTCCATGTGTGGCCCTTTTGCTGCTTTCCGATCGGTCCGGAATATGAGTGCACCGCCGCGAGAATAAATAGGAGGACATACCTAGAGGCAAAAGGCGAATATGATTCATTGATCGTAGGCAAACCTGATGTGTTCCGTTTGCTGGAGGAAAAAAAAGCGAATACGAACGCGGCGATATGACCTCATGCATGTATATGAATTAATGAAGTACTCCTCCGACCCATATTAGTTGACTCGGATTTGTCTAGATACGGTATTTAGACAAATCCGAATCAACTAATATGGGCCGGAGCTAGATACATCCGTATTTAGACAAATCTAAGTCAACTAATATGGATCGGAGGGAGTAGTTACGTTGCAGACCTTTTAGTGGCGGAACATCTCCATGCTCTCCTCAATCCTGATCGATCCGGACTATCCACGCATCAAAGTCAGAATAAATAAGAGTACATGCAACGATTAATCGATAGTTACTCAAACCTGATGTGCATGCGCTTGCTGAGAAGGTCCGCATCAGACCAATATTAAGGTGGCGGTGGCGGCGTGCGTAAGGAAGCCTTAGGAAGGCGTAGAATACGTTGCGTGAGGGAGGAGTCTGTATGATGCACGTTTAGACGAAATATCGAAGGGTTACGAAAGGTTACGTAATGGTATTGGTGGGTAATTTTCTATAATTTTAATGTCAATAGGTTAGTTGTAAGATCCACCGGCTATTATTGGCCTCTTGGTTAAATTGATGGCCAGATATTCCTAATTATTCTGGGATTTTCTAAGCTATTTATCTAAATTCTGATAGCCTCTCATATACTTTTAATATATAATAGATTCTTAACCCGTGTCTATAAAAGATACATAATTTCTGATCAATATGTATACTACATAATGTATCAGAAATATGTCTCTACGCTCCCACTTAAATTCTTGCAAATGCAAGCATCTTCATTGTCATTGCTGAAAATAACCTTTTATCAATTTCACCTCGATGAACATTCCAACACCGTTATGCTTACCTCAACCATTGAAGTCTACATGCCCTTTAGCATCCTTTTGAATTAACAAAACCCTTTGGATCGTGTCATGTACACGTCCTAGGTAACCATTCTTTTATAAGAACGTCGTCTTCTTCTGTTCAACTACCGTATACCATATTGGCATTGTAGTGGTTGCTACATTAATCCGTTTGGACTAAATGTCGCTATGAAAGATCAAATCTTATCATAGTCAATTCATTGAACATTATTGTAAACTGTTTTAACGATATGTCGACTATTTCATATATGTGAAACATCGATGTCTATTTTTTTATAGATCCAAATATGGCCAATAGGCTTCACACTTTTTAGAGGGTCTTCCAAGTTCTAAGCTTAATTTCTCGTATATGGAGCTATCACAGATTTCATGGGTTCTAGCCATTTGAAGGAGTTAGGGCCCATCATCGCTTCTTTGCATGTAGTCGTTTCATCGTTGTTAAACAATAATGATTCATTCTCAAATCTTTCTATTTGATTTTCAGCTGACGTACATGGTTTTAATAGGAAATTAGATCTTCGTGATCTCAAGCTTTGAGGTACGAGAGCCACGAGCATTGTAGCCGACTCCGAGACACTTTCTAGTGTTGCGCTACTCTGATCATATAACTCAGGTTCAATAACCTTAATCAATGTTCCATTGTCCTCCCACTTAACTTTTTATGAAAAGTTCCTTGTGAAGAAACTTGACATTTTCAGTGACAAATACTTTTGTATTTAGTGTGTATGGAGGAATTCCCAATGGTTAGTTTGGGATAACCTACAAAGACATTCGTATCAGACTTTAGTTGTAAACATTTTACATATACCTTGCATACCAAAATATTAAGAAAATACAACTTGGATTTTATCCCATTCCATAACTTATTATGGTGCCATTCCAATGGATCATGATGGCGCTCTTTTCAGTGTAGAGGTGGTAGTCACTAAGGCTTAATTCTTTAAATATTATGGTGTTTTTATATAAATGACACCTTTGATCTTACCATGTCAAATAAGGTTTGATTATATTTCCCGAACATTCCATATACTATGGTGTTTCGGGAAATGCAAGTATGTGGAACGATTCATCAACTATTAGGAATTTGCTAAACTTTGTAACTCAAATATTTCTTTTATGATCCAATCATAAATTCTTTATTTTTCTTGTTATGATGATTTGCCACTTCATGTTGAAAGTCTTTGAACATCTTCAAATGTTTCATACTTCTTTCTCATTAAGTGAATATACATATATTCACTCAAATCTTTGTTTAAAGTGTATGAAGTTGAAAGATCCACCACACACAACTACACATAATGGACTATATACATCACTTTGTACAATTTCCAATAAGTTAGTCGTCCGTTCTTATTTCGGCCTCTGAACAGAGTTCTAATCATCTCCAGGAAATTCTCGCAAGCGTCAACTTGATTCAAAATCAAAAGACTCCAAAATTCCATCAATGTGGAGTTTCTTCATGTTTCATTTCCAATATGATTTAAATGGTGGTACTTATAATCATTTGTCTTGCGACATTTAAGCACTAAAATTATGGATGTAATTTTCTCCAATCAAGATTTATAAGGTCCCAATCATCCTTTATGAATATGGAGATAATTTGAACAATTACGATTCTCATAATGCTAGAACCAAATAACAATTATTGAAGGACAGGTTTGATTCCTGCGAGAAACACAATAACACTTTATTTGCTTTCGATGAGTAACATACCGTATTCTTTTGCCAATTACTTAGGCCATCGTAGTTATTGTATTATGTTGTTCTGTATGACAATTCATACCAACCAATCTAGTATCTCATACCCAAGAACCGCATTGTTTTAAGAAGCAAGAAATACACCCATAATATGTATATCATATATATACATGAGCTGGAAATTTCTAGTTCATTCTTTTCTACTAAAATAACTTTTCAAATCCTCTTTTAGCATTTCCTTTCCTTTTAGAAGAATCCATCAGCATCTATAGTGGTGTCATTCACATGACAAACAATCCAAAAAGGATTAGTCAAACACTAATACCCTTGGACTCACACTTTGATGCAGATCACCACCATCAAATCTTTGCCATTCTTCCAAATTCCATTCTTTAGTAATCTTTTTAGTGCAGTAAACATTTTACCTTCACCTTTTATTCATATTATCATCACAACTTTCATGATCAATCTACTGTAGCTCATAAAGATGAATTGTGAGTATAATAGTAGTTCCCAAAACCTATTGGGAGATCAGGACGCCTAACATCTTCAATCATTGCAAATTCTCATACAATATGAGAACATGTTTCTAACTAAATTATACTTCATCACATTGCAACCAGTCATTGTTTCAGATATCATAGTATCTTCCACATATGATAGTTTCTGAAAATAATTCTTGTCATCTTCTAGATAACCTTAATACCCAAAACATCTTTTGAATTTCAAGAATTATGTAGGTAATTGTGATAGTTGTATACTAACTCTGGAATTGTTACTCTTGATTTAAAGTACTTATTAAATTCCATGGAGTAAATGAGGTTTTGTAAAAGTTTGCAACAGGACTTTTAAACTTTAGATTGACTCTTCAAACAATATGATACCAGTTTGTAAAGTTGAATATCCAGATTTCTATAGTTCTAATATCTCAATTATAGCTAAACCACAAGGGAAGTAAATGGATGACAATGACTACAATGAACTATTCAAATTCACTTCGATTATATTCCTAATATGAGTTCATGTTTAACTAAACTAAAATTTTAGAACTCCCGCTCAAATGAACATCCCTCATCGTTGTTTGGTGATTATACAATCCTAATTCACTACACCACCCCTGATAGTCATAGACGATGGCATAGCTTCAAAGGTAGACATTCAACAATGTCAATCACATCAACCATGTGACTCATGCTTGACCTTTCATTCTCTTGTGTTCCGAGGCCATGTATGTACATGCTCGGTTCACCAACTCTAACTTGTGTGTATTGCAGTGCAACATGTCTTACACCCACCATATGAGAACGTAGATATGTCTAACACCCGATCATCACAGCATGCCTCATAATGGAGAACTTTCTTAGTGGTGCACACACAAGGGGAACATGAGCATTGGAATTATGTTTGCGAGATCATCTTATAATTCTACCGTCGTCGTATATATAATACACACAAAATAAGATGCATATTGTAATTTACATCAAATGTAATGTGACTTGACATGGTTGTCGCGCCTTGATCTCCATCGAGCGCTCCTACATGGCTCCAAGGTCCATGGCGTCTCCGAGCCGGTGGTAGAAAATTTCATAAACTTACCAGTACCATATCAAATCACATGCCCCTACAAAATAAAGTTAGATGCATCTACTTTATCTTTTGCATGTTTTACGCGGCTTTAGCGCTTTCACAGTAGAACCTTTCCCCACCTACGAACATCAGCCACAACATAGATTAACCCATCACATTTTTACTTCCCTTATTCAGGGCCCTCCGTTGCAAATGTTATATCAACTACTGTAAGAGAGACGGACACCCCCGAAAGCCACTTACACTTGTGGGCCAGTCTCGTGAATCACCACCTAATGTCGGTTGGGGGCCACTTCATCAAACAGTACCGTGACATAATAAGTACACGAAAGTGGGTAGCAGCTAGAAAATCAATGGCCACATATTGCTATGTGTTTTGACCGTACTATATATCTACCCATAGGTTGACTCTCATACCACTGTTGGGTTCCGTGGTAGAAAACAAAAAAAATCCTAACAATGCGAACACCTTAGCCAACATCTATTCCATGCAGATGTAAAATAATAGAGGGATTCAGTATTCATACCCTTGAAGACCGAAAGATTTTACGTTCAGGAGAACATTGACGATGAAGGCGAACAACGGCGTCGACCTCAAGTTAATGCATACGAACGGGAGCCATACTCCAAGCTCCATGGCTCCAAATCTCCGAGCTTCAAGCTCCAAGTTCCACAAATGTGGCGCATCTGAAGTTCTACACACATCCGGTGTAGAGACGTCTCCCGGACTCCAATCCAGGAGAGCAGCGGAAGAAGATTGATCTGGACCAAAGTCCCAATAGCATGACGGTGTGCGTTTGGTAGAGAGCTCTCTCCTCACATGCTTGTTCCATTAGAGAAACCACATGTGAGGGAGAGAGAGAAAGAGAGAATTTGGGATGCTTTCAAGGGGAGGGGTGCCTCTTTATTTATAGGAGGAGGACGGAGGTCAACACCAGGGGCAAGCGGTGTGGGACTAATCCCACACCCGCCGACCAGCCCTAGTAGGCTCCAAGCCACGTGGGGGAGGCCTATGGCCCGGCCGGCCAGCCTTCGTTGGCCCTCCTTGGCCGGTTGGCCGTTGGCCCTCCTATGGGCCTAGCTTCTCCTTTTAAATTGATTTAAACATATATATTGATAATTAATTCACTTAATTATACATACTCCCTCTGTTCCTTAATATAAGGTGTATATTTTTCTTGCACGAATATTAGCGCACAAGCTAGGAGGGCAAATTTCGTTGCGTTTGGACGTGAATACCCCAGGTGATTGACATGATACAGAGGGAACATACGAAATATGGATATCCTCTCTCTCTCCTGATCAGATTAATTGCCTCCTAAATAAGAAGAAAAAATCCTAGAATTCTCTATACACCTTATATTATGGGTTTTTTTACAAAAAACTATACACCTTATATTAGGGAATGTACGGAGTATTATATAATGTCTCTTACCCAGAAACACCTTTCAGACCCCTCCGATCAACATCGGATTTCACTAAAACACTTCCTGTACCCCAGAACAATTTCGGTGTTTTTTCTCTTTTCTCTGTTAATCCCGAATCAATCCCTAAGCGTCATCCACCCTTAAGCGTGCTACCCTATGGTTCGAGAACACTACATACATGATCGAGATACCTCTCCTATCAATGACCAATAGCGGGATCTGGATACCATAATGGCCCCTATGCATTCCACGATTTAATTTGATCTCTTGAACCTTAGACGTCAAGTCCCATTCCCTTTGCTCTGCAATCCTTAGTTTGTCCGAGATATAATCATCGGTATCTCCATACCTAGTTCAATCTCATTACTGACAAACGCATTTACTCGTTCCCGTGATATTACATCCTTGTGACCTAATCACACGTTTACAAACTTTATAGATTTAATCTCAACGAGTGGGCCCAGAGTATCTATCCGTCATACAGATGGGCAAATCCTAGTATTGATACACACTCATCTACACAATATCCCTTCAGAAAACCTAAGTGGCACATTTATGTTCACCCTTTTATGGCGTGAAGCTTGATACCATCAAGGCTGCCTCTAGTAATGGTGATTATATATGATCTCACGGTCAAAGGAGTGGGTAACTACATTTTCTAGTCATCGCAATGTTGAACTTTGTGACTGATATCATTGCAATACTTTAAGTTGGGTGTGTGTCCATCACGTTATTCATCTAATGACATGACCCCATTGCCAATTAACATAAATGTCCATGATCGGGATCATCAGTTGACCAATGGACTAGTGAATATAGGCTACTATGGACCTGGTTTGTTTACATATCACACGTGTACTAATGTTTCCACTTAGTACAGTTATAGCATGGTATAAAAATTATTATGAACATTTGAAATATGAAAATAAACTATCTTTATTATTTGCCTCTAGGGAATATTTCCAACATGAAGTGCTATACCATATCACCATATGAATTGCATGTGATGTTAATCCATTTATGCACTTTATTTGTTGTGTGGTAGTCATAATAAATAGGATGATCCCTCACTTAAAATTATCAAGTTAAAAGTGCTCTCCATAAGTTAGGCTCCACATAACATGTGTTTCGAACTAGTGTGGGTCATGTAACATGGGCGCACCTAGCGACGTTCATAATATGGGTGTGAAACTGTCGCACTGCCAGTGTACTAATGTTCCCTTAACATACTACCTAGAACGTCTAGAGTCTGGAGCACAAGAATGAAAAGATTAACAAGAGTCATATAGTGATGTGATTGATATGATTACCTACCGGTTTTGCTCCCTAACATGCAGTGTAACATTGGTGTTGGGAAAGAGAGACATGGATCTTGAATCACTAAGTATCAATTATGAGGGATATTGATCTTAGTGGGGGCTGCATAACAATTAAGATGTTAATTTGAGTAGCTCATTAATCATGAACTATTAATCTAAGTGTATTTGCATAGTTCGTAGTACTCATTGGTGTCCATTATCTACCTTACAATCAACTTGATAATTGAGATACAAATACTATAGATATCTGGTAATTACTTTACAGACTGGTACTGTCATGTCTTGATTTTCGACACCGGGGATGGGGATCCCCTTTGTTAGTTCAACTAGGGGGGCAGCGTCCGGCGACCTAGACGAACACACACATAGAGACACAATTTTTTACGCAGGTTTAGGTCTGCGACGTGCGGAGCCCTACGTCCTGCAACTATCAACTATCTGGTGGATGATCACAATTACAATGGTTCCTTCCCAGGGAAGGCTATAGCTAAAAGAATCCCCTCCCTTCCATCTTACCCAGGCCTCCTTTTATAAGGGAAAGAGGACACCACAGGGCTCGGGGAACACGCGACATCAGGGCAACGTGCATGCTTACAACATGGCGGTGCGCTGCTGCCGCCATTCCGCGTGTCTCTTGCCACCTGCGCCATGTAGTCTGGCACTAGCATTTGTCCATCCATCTGAGTCTAGTCGGAGGTTGATATGTTGTAAACGTATCTATAATTTTTTATGTTCCAAGCTTGTTTAGTATCAACTTTCTT
Organism: Avena eriantha; assembly: GCA_910589775.1. Lineage (NCBI taxonomy): Eukaryota > Viridiplantae > Streptophyta > Magnoliopsida > Poales > Poaceae > Avena > Avena eriantha. Next base: position 453,515,506 of record OU342741.1, on the reverse strand, counting down.
ATGTTTTGTCCACATTTGAGATACTTTTATGCATTTTCTGGATCTAACCTATTAACAAGATGGCGCAGTGCCAGTTGCCTATTTTCTGCTGTTTTTGGTATCAGAAAATCTCATAAAGAAATATTTTCAGAATTGGATGGGAAAAAAGCCAAAGTTCATATTTTACCAGAAGACTCACGGAGATAGAAGACGAGACAGAGAGGGGCCACGAGGTGGCCACACCACCTGGTGGCGCGGGCCAGCCCAAGTTGCGCCATGGGGTGGTGTGGGCCCCTCGGGACTCACCGACCTTGCCTCTTTGCCTATATATTCCCCCTAGGATGAAAACACTAAAGACGACATCAGAATTCCACAAAAAGTGTTGGAGCGCCGCCGCCACCGAAGAGGAGATTCAGGGGACATAAGTCTCTGTTCCGGCACCCTGCCGGGACAGGGAAGTGCCCCCGGAGCCATCTCCATGGACTCCACTGCCATCTCCATCACCGTTGCTGACTCCCATGATGAGAAGGGAGTAGTTCTCTCTCTAGGCTAAGGGATCTACTAGGAGCTATGTGTTCATCTCTCTCTCTATGCGTGATCTTATGAGATCATGAGCTTTGTAATCTATAGATCTATTCTTCTACTCAAGTGCTTTAATGAATCTCTGCTTATCCCCATGTGTGTGAAGTTGATAGTGTGCACACCGTGTGGCAATTTGGCTAAGGTTATATAAATACTTCTCATCAGTATAATTTGAGTTGGATGTCTCTATGAGATTGTGGTGTTTGTTGGAACCATCTAGTGCTAAAGGTGACAGTGAGGGGTTATCTAGATGGGGAATGCAAACTTTAAGGTGTGTTGTTATAGCCCTACATCGTCCAAGCGGAGAGTAGTTCAGGGTAGCATCATGAAGAGAATATATTTACATGAGAGTGTCCACTAGTGAAAGTATGATCCCTAGGCCTTGTTTCTAAGCATTGAAACACCGTTTACAATCAATCGTGTTACATGTTTTGTTGCTGCCTCTCTTATTTTAGATTTCAATTACCACTTATAATCATTCATATTACTTTTATTTCACTGTCTCTTCGCCGAACTAGTGTGCCTATACACCTGACAAGTGTATCGGGTGTGTTGGGGATACAAGAGACTTCTTGTATCTTGATTGCAGGGTTGCTTGAGAGGGATACCTTTGACCACTTAATCCCTGAGTTCGATAAACCTTGGGTGATCCACTTAAGGGAAACTTCCTGCTGCTCTACAAACCTCTGCACTTGGAGGCCCAACAATTGTCTACAAGAATATAAGTGCGTAGACATCAAGCTATTTTCTGGCACTGTTGCCGGGGAGGTAAGGTAAAAGGTACTAACATCCTCTGGCTACTAAGCTATCTTCTAGTATTGTTGTTGGTGTGTGAGTGCTCAAAGTTATTTTCTTTGGAATTTGCAATTATATCTTTTTGTTTCTTGTTTTTATTTTCACTAGTTAGGCTTAATGGAAAACAACAACAAAATTAGAGAGCTTTATAGTATTTATCTTGAGTTAGGACATGAAGTGTTTGAAGAGAAAATTAAAAAACCTATGGAACTTTATTTGCGTACTAATAGCAATGTTATTAGTATGAATTCTTTGAACACCATTATTGCTAATGCTATGGAAAATTCTAAGCTTGGGGAACCTAGTTTTTATGAAAAATGATCTTTTTAGTCCCCCAAGCACGGAGGAGAAAATTCACTTTGATGATACTATGCCTTCAATATATGATGATTACAATGATGAATATGATATTTTCAGTTCACCTACTATTGAGGAGAAAATTAATTATGATTACAATATGCCTCCTCTATTTGATGATTATGGTGATGACAATAATAATGATAGCTATTTTGTTGAATTTTCTCCCACTATGATTAATAAGAATGAGTATGCTTATAGGGAGAGTAATAATTATTTTATGCATATGGCTCATGACAACAATGTTTTATGTGATATTTATATTGTTAATTTTATTCAAGATGTTACTGAAAGTTATTATGAGAGAGGGAAACATGGTTTTATGTATCTCAATAATATTAAGTTTCCCCTCTTTATGTTGAAATTTTTGAAGTTGCACTTGTTTTGCTTTCCTATGCTTATTGCTTTGTGCTTTCATGACTTGTTTCTTTATAAGATTATTTTTTATAGAAAGTGGGTTAGACTTAAATTTGTTTCATATTTTCTTCTTGATGCTCTCTTTTACTTCAATTCATATTTCTTATGCGAGCATCATCGAAATTATCATGCCTATCTTAATGGCTATAAAGAAAGAGCTTTTGGGAGACAACCCATTATATTTTTACCTTCGGTTTATTTTTGTTTTGTTGAGTCTTGGAAGTAATTGTCTCTGTAATAACCTCTCATTATCCTTTTTGTTTGGTTTTTGTGCCAAGAATAACCTCTAATGAGAGGGAAGTAAGATATGGGGAAGTTCCTGTCCCGAAACAGATTTCTGTGCGTCACTGTAAAAAATCTTGAAAAATCTCAGTACATCGGATATAGCTGTAATTTTTTGTGCTTCTGACTCAGGTTATTACCCAACTTTCATTAGTTTTGAACTTTTCGATTTGAGCAATAGAAGGTCTTCACAAAAATCGGTTTTTACCTGCTGGTCTGTTTTGACAAATTTCTGCCATTATTTGCATTTGCCTCTTAATCGGTTTCTTTTTGAGTTCTCTTGATCACTTGAGCTTTTAGAAGGATTTGCTACAGTATCTTGTGTTTTTATGGAAGTTTTACTTATGTTGAAACTGAACCCAAAGACTTATTATCTTGAATACACTAATGTTGCTAATGAATATTTTGTGAAGTTTTGTATGAAGGAAATTTTCAAGTGTAGGGAGAGAATGATGTGATGAGATGAAGTATGGACAAAAGCTCAATCTTGGGGATGCCACCCATGTCACCCCAAGAAATATTCAAGAAGTATAAGCGTCAAAGCTTGGGGATGCCCAAGGCATCCCCTTCTTCATCAATAAAAATCTCAGCTGTTTTTCCAAAACACTTCATTTTTATTGTTTCATACACAATTGTGTTGTTCTTGGAGCATCTTTGTTTTTGTTTTTATTTTTATTTTGATTTCTTTTCTGAAATAAGTTGGTTGGATCCCAACACACTTCTTTTGAAGAGAGACACACCTCGTTATTCATTGCCTAGAACACTCTAGTTTTCACTCTTATTGTTCTGTGAGTGTTCTCCTTTGCTAGCACTACGTTTAGCTTTAGTTTTCGATTGGTGTTGGAAAAGAGTAGGAAGTTTCGTGCTTATAGTGGTACAAAAGGAAGATTGTTTTGACTGTGGCCTAGACTTTATCATGTCACGTTTGATATTGCTATGACTTTATGCTTAGTGATTATTACTGTAGCATGACTTATTACAAACAATTGAGATTGCTTAATGTGCCTTGAAAGAATCATGCGTTATTTTTGCATATAAAAGCATAATATTGTGGTATTCTCCTTTGATGCTTTATTTGGGTTGACTTGGCGCATGCTCACACCATGTTAAGAGTATACCAAGTAACCATAGCCTCTATGATCATTTAGTTTTTGACTTGTAATATCACTTTATGCTTTAATTAATAATGTTTTGTCGCTTTGCATGATTATGGACATTATTGCTCTCTTAGTTGGTTGCTCCTACTCTTTTGCTAGCCTCCACATGCACCAAGTATGAGTTCCACTCATGCATCCAACTCCAAATAAAACCAAGTTATTCCAAAGAGTCTACCATACCTACTTATTATCATTATTGCTATTCCAAGTATATTCATGTTTTATCTACCTTCCGAATTAAACTTGTTATGTGAAAATTAGTGATTAAAGCTCTCAAAAACTTGATGGCACACTTTACTTTATTGCACTTAATAAACTTGAACCATTGTGCCCATCTATGTTGCGTATATGCTTGCGCTTTGTAAGTTGTGAATTAGTAGAACCATGTTACCATGGGGAACACTTTCAACATTGCACTTTATTTAGTTGATATCATGTTCTTTTGCTTATGGATCCCGGCGGTGTGAAATAAAAGGGGAGCTTGTAAGCTCATGGAGTTTATATATGTGTTATAAAAACACGTGGGAGGCTAGCCTAAGCCATGCCTAATCATGGTGGAAACTTGCAGCATAACCATAGTGACCAATCTGTGAAGCATCCTCAATAAAACAAAACATATGCAAATAGCAAATAAAAAGATCACTGAGATGCTCATTGTTTGTTGCCTTGTTATTTTGATATGGGAAAGCTCATGTATCACCAGGCAAAGGGTACGCCGTTGGCGGTTCTCTATGATACACATGTACTTACAATGACAAGAACTTACCCGTGACTAAAGTTGAGTAGCATGAGGTTCGGTACTCATAATTAAGGGGCATGATCTAGCATATCCTCATATTTGTTCACTTTAACATTAATCACCTAAAGATGCTTATGATAGGGGCAATGAGAGCTGAAAGCTAATAAGTACCATAATTTTTGGAAGCTCTTCATGAGACTTGAATCCCTGCTTCCTTCTATGCAGGGCCTTTCTTTTTACTTTCATGTTGAGTCTCCATCTTCTATCTTATGCACCTATTGAGAGAGCATAGTGGTCACTCTTAGTTTAATATGCATTGTCCCAAAACTTGCTGATTTATTCATAATGTTGATATTGCTTGTTCTTAAGCTATTTGTATCTAGTCACCCTTATGAACTTTCAATGTGTCCTATGCATTTATGTTTTGCTATACCATGAGGGACAAGCTAAATACCATTATCATTATGTTTTCGATATGTGAAACAAACAAACGTCTTTCAAAGCATTTTTATTCATGAATCTTTTGTTTCTACCTTTTCATGTTACAACATAGTTACTATGTATTATTGTTAGAACTATATCTTTCATGTCTATGTTAGAGTACTATGATCCCAGCTATCAATGTTTTACAAATACCTTGATCAAGATTATGATGGTGCATGTCACCTCAAAAATTATTCTTTTTATCACTTACCTACTCGAGGACGAGAAGGAGTTAAGCTTGGGGATGTTGATACATTGTAAACGTATCTATAATTTTTGATGTTCCATGCTTGTTTAGTATCTACTTTCTTATGTTTTGTCTACATTTTGAGATACTTTTGTGCATTTTCTGGAAATAACCTATTAACAAGATGCCGCAGTGCTAGTTGCCTGTTTTTTGTTGTTTCTGGTTTCAGAAAAGGTCGTAAAGAAATATTCTCAGAATTGGACGGGACAAAAGCCAAAGTTCATATTTTACCAGAAGACTCACAAAGCCAGAAGACGAGGCGGAGAGGGGCCACGAGGTGGCCACACCACCTGGTGGTGCGGGCTAGCCCAGGCCACGCCAGGGGGTGGTGTGGGCCCCTCGAGTGCCCATCGAGCTTGCCTCTTCGCCTATATATTCCCCTCGGGACGAAAACCATAAAGACGAGATCAGAATTCCACGAAAAGTTTCACAGTGCCGCCACCACCGAAGAGGAGATTCGGGGGACAGAAGTCTTTGTTTCGGCATTCTGTCGGGATGGGGAAGTGCCCCCAGAGCCATCTCCATTGACTCCACCACCATCTCCATCGCCGTTGCTGACTCCTATGATGAGGAGGGAGTAGTTCTATCTCGAGGCTAAGAGCTCTATCGGTAGCTATGTGTTCATCTCTCTCTGCCTATGCATGATCTTATGAGATCATGAGCTTTGTAATCTATAGATCTATTCTGCTACTCAAGTGCTTTAATGATATCTCTACTTATCCCCACGTGTGTGAAGTTCATAGTGTGCATACCGTGTGGCACTTTGGCTAAGGTTATATAAATACTTATCATGAGTATAATTTTAGTTGGATGTCTCTATCAGATTGAGTATAATTTGAGTTGGAACAATCTATCGCTCAAGGTGACAGTGAGGGGTTATCTAGATGGGGAATGCGAACTTTAAGGTGTGTTGTTATAGCCCTACATCATCCAAGCGGAGAGTAGTTCAGGGTAGCATCATGAAGAGAATATATTTATATGAGAGTGTCCACTAGTGAAAGTATGATCTCTAGGCCTTGTTTCTAAGCATTGAAACACCGTTTACAATCAGTCCTGTTACGTGTTTGCTTGCTGCCACTCTTATTTCAGATTGCAATTACCACCTATAATCATTCATATTACTTGTATTTCACTGTCTCTTTGCCGAACTAGTGTGCCTATACACCTGAGACGTGTATTGGGTGTGTTTGGGACACAAGAGACTTCTTGGACCTTGATTGCAGGGTTGCTTGAGAGGGATACCTTTGACCACTTCCTCCCTGAGTTCAATAAACCTTGGGTGATCCATTGAAGGGAAACTTGCTGCTGTTCTACAAACCTCTGCACTTGGAGGCCCAACACTATCTACAAGAATATAAGCGTGCGTAGACATCAGAGGTCGGCTCTCTAGGTGCACATCTCCCGGGCTCCCAGCTGCGGTCCTGAAGGAAACCTTAACCAGGACCCCACGAGCCTTATGGCTTGCATGGTGTGGCTTGATCTTGCTGTCGATGTCCTAGGTGGGTCGGGTAAACCGTGGTTAGAGCATAGTTTGTCCCCTGAGCCGGGCATTAGCCACTTGTCCTTCCTTCTTATTCGGGGTGGCTGCTAGCTCCTCGCTCCCGGGATTTGTGCTTGGGATACTTCTTGGTCTCGCTCTGTGATTCCCGGGCACCACACTCTTGTGGAGGCCCCGGTTTGAAACCCGTCGAACCGCGTACCCCTGAAACCCGTGGGACCATGCTGCACGCACATCATCTAGAAAATGGTGGTGCCTCGCCCAAAGGGGTGAAGGACGATAGTTGTTCTAGGTACCGGCTGTAGAAGGCGATGCTTTAGAGTGGCAGGCTAAAGGCGGTTCCTTCTGGGTGAGCGGCGATGTAGCCCTTGCCACCATTGTATCCCTTGATCGGGGGTAAACGAGCCGAGGCCCATTTGGTGCCCGTACCTGAAACGGGACTAGACTTGTGAAGTGTCATTTTAAGGATAGATGGTCGACAGTTTCAGAGTCTTGATCACGCAAGGTGCAGATAACAGGGCCCGCCAATCCATGACCTGGTAGTCCAACACCTGTCTCACACGGCAACACATGAAGAAAATAGCTCTTTCAGTGGTGCCTAGGTGCTCAAAGCAGGTCCGCATAGTCCACAACGGTTGAGCCTTGGAAGAAGGTCATGTAAGCTTATTTCCCTGAATAATTACCATTTGATGTAGGCTGCCATCGAAATGAATCCTGATTAAAATTCAGAGAGGCTAGTGCACGCGTAGCGTTCTGGAGATCGATGGTTTGGGCAATGGCTGGCATTGACGCGAGATCTGATATATCAGCAGCCCACGCATCATTTGGCCTAGCATCTGCCACAGATCACCATAGGGCGCTGCATCTACATGGATTTATAAACTAGTAATTGATACTCCTATCCGGTACAATGTTCCACACGCTGAGGCCCTTGATCCATCTGTCATCCCAAAACAAAGCGCATGTGCCCTTGGTGAGTGGCGACTCTTTTCCTCTAGTAGCATGTAGCGCAGCGCACACATTCTCCAGGTTTTCTCGTTTAGTTGAACACTTGAACTAAACACCGTCATGTTTTCAAATACCAAAAAAAACAAGAGTCCTCTCCGATACTCACTTGTGTTCTGTTCTTTCCTCCCCTCCTTGTGCATCCATCTTCTAGTCACTTGAACTAAACACCCTAATCGAAAACCGTTGGCAAGGTGTGGGCCTTTCAATCAAGATTTGGTGGAGCATGATGACGGATGGAGTAATCCCTAATCAAAAATCCTTGGCATCGCAAACCTTACCACGTGGGAGACATGGAACGAGAGGAATCGCAAGGGTCTTCCGCAGCAAGCACGTGACGCCTTTTGTTGTATTAGATAGGATTATGAATGAGGCTCACTTGTGTGTTATTGTGTTATAAATAATGGCTAAAACATTAGACATATGTGTGATTTCAGATTTTACCGAAATCTCAAATCCCATGTGTGATTGGCCCACTTTGGTGGCAGCTCACATGTGACTGGAGTGAGAGCTAAAAAATTTGTGAACACCCGGATTTTTAATGCCAGATGCCTGTTATGCCATACATCGCAATCCCAGGATTACCATTTTTGCGATACATAATAGATTGGATATCACAGTACATCATCCATTACAAACCATAATAAGGTCTTACACGAATAAAGGATCTGATGATCCAGTCTTAATACAACAAGCATCGGAATAAATAATAAGCATAGCGGTGGGGTCCATCTTCAGGGTCACATGCAATGCTGATGATGGAAGATAGTCCTAGTTATCATAGCCGTCATGTTGTCCTTCATCTTGATAGTCTCCTTCATAGTCTGGCCATAGTAATAGCCAGGGACAAAAGCCATGAGTACTCTTTAAGTACTCGCAAACTATCACTAACAAGCAAGGTAGTTCTAGTGGGAAATGCTAACTCTAGGTTTATTTGTAAAGTTAAGTTTGAAACCTAAGCTGAGTTCAGAAACAAAGAAAGATAAAATAAATTCTAGAATCACTTGAGTTGGGAAGCTAGTGTCATAGCACAACCTTGTTGTGGTCAAGTCAAGATTCATCATTCATATCATAAGTCATTTTGAAAACATCTGACAATGGAACAGTATGGCCACTCCAACTGTCCATAACCGTGGACGCGGCTATTCGAATAGTTTGACACTTTTTAGAGGTGGTACACTTTCACCACAACATTCGATACATCTATCAGGGATAATCCTAAATCATCATACTTAGTAAGCAGATAATCAAACATAACCTTTCCTTTACACACCCTAGTATAAGCACCTCTGATATGATCATGGCCTCCCAACCATGACCATCTGTCATCTTGTGCACTGCATAGGTGGACAACATTGAGAGGTAGCCTCAGCTCAAACCTCTCCCGCGAGGGAACTAATACTAATGCATATAAACTTCCGGCTAAGCCTTACCCAATTCAGGTATTGTGGTTGTACTGTAAAATTGGAATGGTATCGCATCCGAACCCAACCATCAGTTTTGTAAAAGAGCTAAGGCTCATGCCTCAACATTTTCATCATCATAAACCATTTGTGTTTCTCAACACATGTCAAAACATCTCAATAGAATGACTCATCATTGCAAGGTTTTCACAATTCATTTTCACAAAGTATTCCCATCTAAAGTGACTCAAGTTCTAGTTTAGCTCTAAACTACTAAGTTAAGAGTGTTCACTAATATGGGATGCTAAGATCAATCTCATGCCATAGAATGACATCTAAGTTTATCTAGATAGGTCAAGTTTTATACTTTTTATGCTACCTTTAAACAAGTAAAGGATTTTGGTAAAGTAAAGAAAGTAAAGCTTGTAAATAACATTTGGAGTAGATATAAGTCCAAGGGTATAACCAAAGAATGCCTAATGCATTTAGTTAGGTTATCTAGTTTGCAAGGTCTAGCTTGCATTGTTAATGATGGCTTGCCTTGGTTGGTGCAGTGGTTGAAGTTTTCTTCCTCCTCCTCTTGGTAGAACTCCTCCTCCTTGAAAGCTTAGTCGGTACTATCGTCTATAAATACATACGGGATACACAATCACCAAACAAAGCTTAACTAGTCTACTTAGCACACTAAGGCACACGTTTGATGATCTATTATCATCACAAGCATCACAAGGTTTAATTAACTAGCTTCATTCCTTTTATTTGAGAAAAGTAATTTCTACTCATTGAAATTAACTAAGATTTAATATTCTCCAATTAAAATATGGTATCATGTGGACACATGTCATCACCACATATTCTAACATATGGTAATGTGATTTAAAGGTTGGATCACATTTTAATAAGTTTAAGTATAATATTTAATGATTTAAAGTGACTAGAAATGCCTATATAGAATTATTTTGGTACTAGTCCAAATTCACTGCATGCAAACCTTAATATTATTACATATTCATATAAGTATGGTTAAATGTGATTTTTGAGAGTTGGAGTCAACTCAAAAGCTATTATGATTGATTCTAGAAAAATGTTTGAATGCGCAAATACTTCTGTCTTGTTATTTTTACTAGGAGAGATCTCTAAATCTAAAAGATTTAAATCCAACGGGCTTGGATAGATATTTCATTACCTTTCCAACAAAATTGGAATCACTCCATTTGGATTTGTAAATCTCTTTGAATTCATTTTTGAACTAAGGGACAGATTTGATTTTAAGTCTAAATAGAAAAACCTAATTTGAATTAAACGGGTCGGTGCGGGAACTTAAATGGTCCGGCCCAGTAACGCTTAGCGGCACAGAGGGCAACTGACAGGCTGGTGCCGCATGTCAGCGGCACATAAAACCCGAAGCGGTACGGGACGATCTGGGCGCTACGATTAGAACGCAGATCGACGGTTCACAGTCGTCGTCGACAATAGACTGGTCGTCGGTGACACCGAACCCTAAACGACCGGTGGGGGTCTACTGGGGATGTGCCAGGGCTCCAGCTAGTGCGGCGAGGCGGTCGATCGTACTAGACAGCGACGACGAGCTCAGGCGAAGTCGTGACAGGGGCTGAGGTGGACGAAATCGATGGGGACTTCTCCTCCTCTGCAGCGGCTACCTCCGGTGGAATTCCGGCGAACAGCGGCTCGAGCAGCTCCGGTGAGAGAGGGGAAATGGTCAGTGAAGAGAGGGGAGTGGAATGATGTGAAGAAATGGTGCTAGGGTGGTCTCCTTATATAGGCTCGACGAGGGACCGACGGGTGTGGGCTGGCATCTCCAGCGAGGGAAGTACAGAGGGCTACCGGCGTGGGCGAGGTAGGCGGATGGTGGGCAGTCTGCTGGCGGTCAGCTATGGCGCAATGGCGGGGCTAGGGGCGGTGGCATGTGGTTGGGGGCTTCACGCGCTCTGGGAGATAGAGGCGGTGCTCGACGGTGATCATGGCGACTGTGGTTCGCGCAGCGGTGCATGACCGTGTCTGGCGGATTGCTGGGTTCAAGGCGGAGCTGCGTGCGCGATTTGGCGTCGGGGCTTGGTATGTGGCGTGCTGGCAGCGATCGCGCTCTAGCGTGCACTATGGACGGCGCAGAGAGAAAGGGTGGTGATGCTGTGGGGTGGTCCAGTGGGTAGGGTTGATCAAGGGGTGGACCGTGGGCGGCGGTGAGGTCATGCATTCGTTCCTAGACCGGCGGAGAGGGGCTGGTGGTCGCCTGTGGCTGGTGCACGCTTGGTCGGCGATCATGGCGTTGGGGCGGCATGGCACTAGTGCCAAGGGCTAGAGCTAGGGTTGGTTTTGGTCTGGTTAGACCTGGGGAGACAAGGGTGATCAATGCACACCAAATGGCTCGACAAGATTAGCTCCAAAAAAGTAATAGTTAGGCCATAATGATTCTGCTTACAAGGTGTTCGATCAAATGGCCACAAGAAACTTTTGTTTGAATTTTGAGTTGATTTTTGGTGGAGTGATGTATCTTATGCTTAAGCATCTAGGTTTGCTTGGGATTTTAAAATAGAGTTCATTTGAGTGGTTTTTGAATTAGTGTGATCTTGACACATACACTAGATTCAATTTTCAAATGTCATTTAAAATTAGAGTTTGAATGATTTTGGGAGATCACAAAGTGGGCCTTGACACAACACTACTTGTACTAGCAAGGGGTGCAAAGAACCACAATTGTCTATGTTGGCATTTGAGTCCTAGGAACACATAAAGTGTTCTAGTTAGTTAAAATGGCACAAATGACCATTTCCTTATTTTATTCTTTTTGATTTCCTTTTCTTTGGGATTTGTTTGGGAATGATCTAAATGATGTTTAATTCACCTTAGAATTATTTTACAACCAATGGATCACTCAAACCTGGCAATTCAGAACAACTCCTAATTTAAATGCACACACATATGAATGCTTAATTATTTTAAATGGAAAAGTTTTTGTTAACCCTAAATTGGGTAGATTTGATCTTGATTAACCTTGGATTAAGTTTTGGGATGTTACAAACCTTCCCCCCTTAAACAAAATCTCGTCCCGAGATTTACGAAAGAAAACTAGGAACTAAAGAGATCGGGGAACTCTGTCCTAACGTAATCTTCCTGCTCCCAAGTGGCTTCTTCTTCGGTATGGTTGCTCCATTGAATCTTGAGAAATTTGATACTTCGGGTCCTGGTGGTTCTGTAAGCTTCTTCCAAGATACAGATGGGCACTTCACGATACGTCCGATCCTTGTTGATATCAGCAGCTCGGTGATCGATGTTCTTGAAAACTTCAGTCTTCTCCAGCACTTCTAGGCATTTGCGAAGTAACGAGATATGGAACACATAGTGGATGGCTGCATCTCTTCTAACAGTTCCAGTTGATACGATACTTCTCCTGGGCGATTCAGAATCTTGAAGGGTCCGATATATCTGGGGGCTAACTTTCCTTTCAGACTAAAGTGTTACGTTCCCTTCTATGGTGAAACCTTGAGATACAAAAAATCTCCAACATTGAAAGTCAGGTCTCTCCTTCTCTTGTCAGCATAACTCTTCTGTCTGGATTGGGCGGTCTTGAGGTGCTCATGGACTTTATGAACCTTTTCTTCGGCTTCTCGGAGAATGTTGGGTCCAAAAATCTAACTCTCTCCTATTTGCGACCAATTCAAAGGGGTACAACACTTTCTTCCATATAGGAACTCAAATGGGGCCATTTGCAAGCTGGCTTGATAACTGTTGTTGTATGAGAATTCTGCGAAAGGCAGATAGTCTTCCCATTTGATCCATACTCCAAAACACAAGCTCTCAACATATCTTCTAAGATCTGGTTGACTCTTTTTGTCTGTCCATCAGTTTGTGGGTGATAAGCGGTGCTAAAGTTCAACTTGGTTCCTAATCCTTCTTGGACTTTCTCCCAAAATCTCGAGGTAAATTGGGTTCCTCGATCTGATACTATGGTCTTGGGGGTTCCATGCAGACTAACAATTCTATCAATGTACAACTCTCTAGCTTCAAACTCTGGTAGGTTGTCTTGACAGGTATAAAGTGACCTACCTTAGATAGTCTATCAACGATGACCTAGATTGAGTCATTTCCCCTACTAGACGTAGGCAAGCCAATGATAAAGTCCATTCCGACGGAATCCATTTCCATTCTGAAATCTACAATGGTTGCAACAGTCCTACAGGTCTCTGATGCTCTGCTTTGACTCTTTGACAGATGTCACACTTGGCGATGTAGCTTCCGATTTCTCTCTTCATCTTGTGCCACCAAAATTGCTCTTTCAAATCTTGATACATCTTCGTGCCTCTGGGGTGGATAGAATAAAGAGTATCATGACCTTCCTGCATGATAACTTGCTTCAGCTCCGAATCTGCTGCCACGCAGATACGTCCTTTGTACCATAGAACTCCCTCTTTGTCTTCGGTGAATCCAGGTACCTTTCCTGTACCAATACGATGTTTGATTCTGTCGATACTTTCATTTCCCTTCTAGGCTTCCTTGATTTGGCAAATCAAAGTGGGTTGAAGTTCAATGTAGCTAGAAATCCTTTGCTAACTAGCTCAGTTCTAAACTGCTCCAACTCCTCATACAAACTTGGTTGCTTCTCCTTGATCATGGTGTTTAACCTACACGGCAATCTGCTAAGAGCACCCGCTACCGCATTGGCTTTGCCGGGGTGATAGTGAATGTCAAGGTCATAATCCTTGATTAACTCTATCCATCTCCTTTTCCTCATATTCAGCTCCTGCTGGGTGAAAATATACTTCAAGCTTTTGTGATCTGAATAAATATCACAGCGATTACCCATAAGATAATGACGCCATGTCTTCAATGCCAAAACTACTGCTGCTAATTCAAGATCATGGGTCAGATAGTTCTACTCATGCTGCTTCAGTTGTCGAGACAGATAAGTGATGACTTTGCCTTCTTGCATCAATACACATCTGAGGCCAATCTTGGATGCATCACAATATACATCAAACAACTTCTTGATATCTGGCATGATCAATATTGGGGCTGAAATCAATCTCTTCTTCAGTTCTTGGAAACCTGGCTTCACATTTGTTGGTCCATTCAAACTTCTTGTCCTTCTTCAACAATTGAGTCATGGGTCTGGCGATGCTCGAGAATCCTTCTATGAACTTGTGGTAATATCCCGCTAATCCAAGAAATGCACGGACTTGGGTTTGAGTGGTTGGGGCTTCCCATTCTTCAGCATCTCTGATCTTGGCGGGGTCAACAGCGACTCCTCCTGCAGACACAATGTGTCCTAGGAATCCTACTTCTTTCAGCCAAAACTCACATTTGCTAAACTTGGCATATAACCGATGCTCTCTCAGGGTTTCTAGGATGATTCTCAGATGTTGCTCATGCTCTTCTTCTGACTTGGAGTAGATAAGGATGTCATCGATAAACACAACGACAAACTTATCTAGGAAATTCATAAAGATCTTATTCATGAGATTCATGAAATAAGCAGGGGCATTGGTTAATCCAAAAGACATGACCATATACTCGTATAAACCATAACGAGTAGTAAAGGCGGTCTTCAGAATATTCGTTGCATGAATCTTAAGTTGGTGATAACCAGTCCTAAGATCAATCTTTGAGAACACTTAGGCACCAGTCAACTGATCAAATAGATCCTCTATCTTTGGCAAAGAGTACTTATTTTCGATGGTGAAGTTATTCAGCTTTTTGTAATCGGTGCACAACCGGTTGCCTCCATCTTTCTTGTCGACGAATAACACTGGTGATCTCCATGGCGATGCGCTTGGTTGAATCAAGCCTATTGCTAACATATCATCCAACTGCTTCTTCACCTCTACTAACTCTAAGGGGTTCATTCTATAGGGTCTCTTGGCTATTGGTCCGGTTCCAGGGATTAGTTCGATAATGAACTCAATATCCCTATCCGGGGGCATACCAGGCAATTCATCTGGGAATACGTCGGGGTATTCACAGACTACTCTGACTTGGTCTATGGTGGGTAGGGCTAGACTCTTGTTGCACTTGAATTGACGGGGTAAGGTTTCAGATACATGCTCTACTGTGACTCCAGAGCTACTAGTCATGGTGATTGCTTTCTTAGCACAGTCTATCAGTCCTTTATGCTTTGACATCCAATCCATTCGTAGTACTACTTCCAATCCTTTGGTTCCATGTACTATTAGATTAGCATAAAAATCTACCCATGTATTCTGATAGGCACAGCTTTGCAAATTTTACTAGATTTTGTAGTTGAACCAGGAATTTGAACTATCATGACATGCTTCAAATTGGTTGGGTGAATCTTACTAGTGCATGCAAATTCTTCAGTGACAAATGAGTGCGATGCTCCAGAATCAAACAACACTCTTGCTAAAACTAAGTTGACAGAAAACATACCCAGCACTACATCTGGCGCTTCTTGGGCTTCTTCGGCATTCATGTGGAAGATACGGCCGTTGCGGTTGTGAGGGTTCCCTGGGGAAAATCTTCTTCCTGGTTGAACACGACACTGCTGTTGAGTTGGGGCATTCACATTGGCAGTGGTGGCAGTCTTCTTGGGACACTCATTGGAATAGTGACCCTTCACTCCACACTCGAAACAAGTGATCTGAGGCTTGTCTTTAGCTGCGACAGGCACATCATTGCTTCTAGTTCTGGGTGCAGTGTTGTTGTTGTTGCTCTTGGGAGGTGCACGGTTGAAATTGTTGGTGTTGCCCGGCTTGTTGTTGTTTCCTCCGGACTTCACATTGCCTCCGCTACGGTTGGGGTAGCTTGGGCGAGACATTGGGGGTCGGTTGTTTCTTGGTGCATATCCTACAGACGGGTTGGGATGGTACTTCTGGTGACTATTGGATCTAGCTTGGTGCATCATACGATGTTTGCGGTTGTCGTTTGCCTGGTTAATCTTCCCTTCCATCTAAACGGCAGAGTTGACTAGCTCTTCGAGATCCTCAAAGCGGATGTTGATGAGGACAGTCTGCATCTCATCATGCAGTCCGTTCAGGAATCTCTCCTTCTTCTTGGCCTCCGTGTTGATCTCATTAGGTGCATACCTGGCAAGCGACAGGAATCTGTCACGGTACTCCACTACAGTCATCCTGCCTTGCTTTAGCTCTCTAAATTCATCCCTCATTCTGGTGACTAGGCCCTGCGGTACGTGGGTGTAGCTGAACTTGATTTTGAAGGCTTCCCATGTCATCACTTGACCATGGTTCATCATGCGGATGATGTTCCACCAGGATCTTGCATCTCCTGCCAAATAGTGGGTGGTAAAGAGAACTTTCTCGTTGTCATCAACTCTGGCTACTTCCAAATTGTTCTCCATTGTCGGTAACCAGTCATCAGCATCTAGTGGGTTCTCCGAAGTGCTAAAGATTGGGGGATTGGTATTCTGGAATTTTTTCAGCTTGGATCCTTGATGATCCTGATTTCCATGCCCTTGGTTGTTTTGGGCCATTTGAGCTATCTGCTACAGTATTGCTAGGTTGGCTTGGTGCTCTGCCATGCTTGCTTCACGGTCTACAACCAGCATCTGCATAATCTACAGCATTGGGTCCTGCGATGAGCTGCTCCCTCCGGGGTTTCCACGAGTCATCTGAAGATTGAGGTAGATAAAGGGGTAAGAGGGAAACTTCTAAGGTTCATGGTTTTGATTTCAAAGTTAAAACTTTGAGTTTGACTCAGGTTTTTGCAACTAACTTCTTCTCATTCATTCAAACAAGCTCACGATACAAACACACACACACACCCCAACAACAAGGGAAAATAGATGGTTTTAAGAACCATTCTGTGAACTACGATACAATGGGACCGATACTCCTCATGCTACGATAGTGCTCTAGTGTATCTAATCATCATCGATGAAGTCGGAGTCATCATCGTCAAAGTGGAAGTCCACGGCATCCTCCTCCAGAAAGTCATCATCATTGCTAAGGTAAGAGTCCATATCTCCATGGATGTCTTCACCTTCCTCTTCTTCTTCCTTTGCTGCAAGCTGGGCTTCTTGCTCCTTAATGGTCTTCTCGAGGTCGTCCACCTTCTTGTGAAGACGGTCAATGGTGCGATCCTTCTTTCGCGCTGGCGGCAAAGAGACTGACGGTCCATGACAAGCAGTGAGACAGTCTGGGCCTTCTAGGTGGCAATGGCGAGGTTGTGGTTGGCGAACTGTCTAGCATTGTCCAATTCCTTCTGTCGGTCATACAGCAGGAAGTCAAGGTTCTCCACTTGACTCTTTAGCTCCCGGTGACTTGGCATCTCCATTGGCATTCCCATGAAGTCACGCCTTGCATAGTGAACAAAGCGGGTTCCTTGGATTTGGTTGACACACAGGGCACACAGACGTGCGAGAGCTTCATGCATTGCCCTGGCTAATCCATCTAACCAGCTGTTCTCTCTTACAGAGAACTGGATTCTCCCGGACGTTGGTGCTTCTATACTTCCTCGAAGATCAGCGGTGACTAGCCATTGTAAATCTCCTCCTAGGGGGTCCAGGAAGTTGAGCTCCAAGGAATTCCGGATGTGGGTGTCCCAAGTACTCCGATAGTGCGTCAAGATCCCACTCGAAGATCAGCTGGCCTCTGTTGCCCAACTGGTAGAACTTGCTGAACTGAGTCTCCATCTACAAGAATTAAGGATGAGGAAGTTAGTGAAGTGATCAAGTGTGTCAAATTTTAATGTAGTAATGGAAGAATTGGAGGAACATGAATTTTTTTTGAGAGAAAGAATTCCCAAGGGTAAGAGAGGAAATAGTTTTCATAAATACTCACTTTGGTTTTGAAACTAAGTTTTTGTTCGGACGTCCATTCTAACTAGGGTCTCCTATGGTCAGGATGGCTCTGATACCAACTTGTCAACACCCGGATTTTTAATCCCATATGCTTGTTATGCCATACATCACAATCCCAGGATTACCATTTTTGCGAGACATAACAGATTGGATATCACAGTACATCATCCAATACAAACCATAATAAGGTCTTACATGAATAAAGGATCTCATGATCCAGTCTTAATACAACAAGCAGCGGAATAAATAATAAGTGTAGCGGTGGGGTCCATCTTCAGGGTCACATGCAATGCTGACGATGGAAGATAGTCCTAGTTATCATAGCCATCCTGTTGTCCTTCATCTTGGTAGTCTCCTTCATAGTCTGGCCATAGTAATAGCCAGGGACAAAAGCCATGAGTACTCTTTAAGTACTCGCAAACTATCACTAACAAGTAAGGTAGTTCTAGTGGGAAATTCTAACTCTAGGTTTATTTTTAAAGTTAAGTTTGAAACCTAAGCTGAGTTCAGAAACCAATAAAGATAAAATAAAGTTCTAGAATCACTTAAGTTGGGAAGCTAGTGTCATAGTAACAACCCTGTTGTGGTCAAGTCAATATTCATCATTCATATCATAAGTAATTTTGAAAACATCTGACAATGGAATAGTATGGCCACTCCAACTGTCCATAACCGCGGACGCAGCTATTTGAATAGTTTGACACTCAGTGGAGGTGGTACACTTTCACCACAAGATTCGATACATCTGTCAGGGATAACCCTGAATCATCATACTTAGTATGCAGATAATCAAACATAACCTTTCCTTTACACACCCTAGTATAAACACCTCTCCTATGAGCATGGCCTCCCAACCATGACCATCTGTCATCTTGGGCACTGCATAGGTGGACAACATTGAGAGGTAGCCTTAGCTCAAACCTCTCCTGCGAGGAAACTAATACTAATGCATATAAACTTTCGGCTAAGCCTTACCCAATTCAGGTATTGTGGTTGTACGGTAAAATTGGAAAGGTATCGCATCCGAACCCAACCATTAGTTATGTAAAAGGGCTAAGGCTCATGCCTCAACATTTTCATCATCATAAACCATTTGTGTTTCTCAACACATGTAAAAACGTCTCAATAGAATGACTCATCATTCCAAGGTTTTTACAATTCATTTTCACCAAGTATTCCCATCTAAAGTGACTCAAGTTCTAGTTTAGCTCTAAACTACTAAGTTAAGAGTGTTCACTAATATGGGATGCTAAGATCAATCTCATGCCATAGAATGACATCTAAGCTTATCTAGATAGGTCAAGTTTTATACTTTTTATGCTACCTTCAAACAAGTAAAGGATTTTGGTAAAGTAAAGAAAGTAAAGCTTGTAAATAACATTTGGAGTAGATATAAGTCCAAGGGTATAACGAAAGCATGCCTAATGTATTTACTTAGGTTATCTAGTTTTCAAGGTCTAGCTTGCATTGTTAATGATGGCTTGCCTTGGTTGGTGCAGTGGTTGAAGTTTTCTTCCTCCTCCTCTTGGTAGAACTCCTCCTCCTCGAAAGCTTGGTCGGTACTATCGTCTACAAATACATACGGGATACACAATCACCAAACAAAGCTTAACTAGTCTACTTAGCACACTAAGGCACCCATTTGATGATCTATTATCATCACAAGCATCACAAGGTTTAATTAACTAGCTTCATTCCTTTTATTTGAGATAAGTAATTTCTACTCATTGAAATTAACTAAGATTTAATATTTTCCAATTAAAATATGGGATCATGTAGACACATGTCATCACCACATATTATAAAATATGGGAATGTGATTTAAAGGTTGGATCACATTTTAATAAGTTTAAGTTTAATATTTAATGATTTAAAGTGACTATAAATGCCTATATAGCATTATTTTGGTACTAGTCCAAATTCACTACATGCACACCTTGATATTATTACATATTCAGATAGGTATGGTTAAATGTGATTTTTCAGAGTTGGAATAAACTCAAAAGCTATTATGGTTGATTTTAGAAAAAAAATTGAATGTGCAAATACTTCTGTCTTGTTATTTTTACTAGGAGAGATCTCTAATTCTAAAATATTTAAATCCAACGGGCTTGGATAGAGATTTTCATTACCTTTCCAACAAAATTGGAATCACTCCATTTGTATTTGTAAAGCTCTTTGAATTGATTTTTGAAGTAAGGGACAGATTTGATTTTAAGTCTAAATAGAAAAACCTAATTTGAATTAAACGGGTCAGCGCGAGAACTTAAATGCGACAGCCCAGTAATGCTCAGCGGCAAAGAGGGTGACTGACAGGCTGGTCCCGCATGTCAGCAGCACATAAAACCCGAAGCGGTACGGGACGATTTGGGCGCTCCGATTAGAACGCAGATCGACGGTCACGGTCGTCGTCGACGACGGACTGGTCGCCGGCGAGACTGAACCCTAAACAGCCGGTGGGGGTCTACTGGGGAAGTACCAGGGCACCAGCTAGTGCGGCGAGGTGGGCGATCGAATTGGACGGCGACGGCGAGCTCAGGCGAAGTCGCAGCAGGGGCTGAGGTGGACGAAATCGACGGGGACTTCTCCTCCTCTACAGCGGCTACCTCCGATGGAATTCTGGCGAACGGTGGCTCGAGCGGCTCCGGCGAGAGAGGGGCAATTTTCAGTGGAGAGGGGAGTGGAATGGTGTGAAGAAATGGTGCTGGGGTGGCCTCCTTATATAGGCTCGACGAGGGGACCGACGGGTGTGGGTTGGTATCTCCAGCAAGGGCGGTACAGAGGGCTACCTGCATGGGCGAGTTAGGCAGACGGTGGGCGGTCTGCTGGCGGTCAGCTATGGCGCAATGGCGTGGCTAGGGGCGGTGGCATGTGGTCGGGGGCTTCAAGCGCTCTGGGAGACAGAGACGGTGCTCGATGGTGATCATGGCGACTGTGGGTCGCGCGGCGATGCACGGCCGTGTCTAGCGGGTTGCTGGGTTCAAGGCGGAGGTGCATGCACGATTTGGTGTCGGGGCTTGGTGTGTGGCGTGCTGGCGGCGATCGCGCTCTGGCGTGCGCTGCGCACGGCGCAGAGAGAAAGGTCGGCGATGCTGTGGGGTGGTCCAGTGGCTAGGGTTGATCGAGGGGTGGACCGTGGGCGGCGGTGAGGTCACGCCTTGCTTCCTGGACCGGTGGAGAGGGGCTGGTGGTCGCCTGTGGCTGGTGCACGCTTGGCCGGCGATCATGGCGTCGGGGCAGCATGGCACTGGCGCCATGGGATAGAGCTAGGGTTGGTTTTCGTCTGGTTAGACCTGGGGGAGACCATGGTGATTAATGCACACCAAATGGCTTGACAAGATTGGCTCCAAAACAGTAATAGTTAGGCCATAATGACTCTGCTTACAAGGTGTTCGATCAAATGGCCGCAAGAAACTTTTGTTTGAATTTTGAGTTGATTTTTGGTGGAGTGATGTATCTTATGCTTATGCATCTAGGTTTGCTTGGGATTTTAAAATGGAGTTCATTTGAGTGGTTTTTGAATTAGTGTGATCTTGATACATACACTAGATTCAATTTTCAAATGTCATTTAAAATTAGAGTTTGAATGATTTTGGGAGATCACAAAGTGTGCCTTGGCACAAAACTACTTGTACTAGCAAGGGGTGCAAAGAACCACAATTGTCTATGTTGGCATTTGAGTCCTAGGAACACCCAGAGTGTCCTAGTTAGTTAAAATGGCACAAATGACCATTTCCTTATTTTATTCTTTTTGATTTCTTTTTCTTTGGGATTTGTTTGGGAATGATCTAGATGATGTTTAATTCACCTTAGAATCATTTTACAACCAATGGATCCCTCAAACATGGCAATTCAAAACAACTCCTAATTTAAATGCACACACATATGAATGCTTAATTATTTTAAATGGAAAAGTTTTTGTTAACCCTAAATTGGGTAGATTTGATCTTGATTAATACGTATATTGTGATCTGATCTGTTGCCATACCATAGATGTTCTTGTGTATGTACTACTACTGTTTATGTTGATTAATACATCAAGTATGTTATAGTTTCACGTTTTCATAGCCGGTGTAGTCATGATTTATACATCCAAATTAATTGGGAGAATTAAGCCTAATAATCCAACAATCCAAAAACCTTATTATTGGCAATTTTCTTAGTTAAACATGGGACACTTGGCTGATGCAATAAAGCCGAAAAAGTTTACCGGTGTTCATTTTAAGAGGTGGAAGTATAAGACCACTATGTGGCTGTAATTTCTGAAAATATTCGAGGCTAGTCAGGGTTTACCTGAAGGAACTATATCTTAAAAGGCTCAGAACAAGTTCAAGGAAACCCATCTTGTCTTTGTGGGATGCGTTCTAAATGTTCTTGGCAATAAGTTGTTTGATGTGTACATGCACTTCAAAGATGAAAAATAGCTCTGGGAGGCACTGAAAGCTAAGTTCGGTGTAGCATATGATGGCAGTGAACTATACATCATGGAGAACTTTCATGCTTACAGGATGGTTAACAACTATTTTGTAGTCGAACAAACTCATGAGATATAGTGCTTTTCCAAGGAACTTGAAATCCTTAAGTGTATCTTACCCGACAAGTTTGTAGCTAGGTGCATTATTGCAAAGTTGCCTTCTTCATGGAGGAACTTTGCCACAACTCTCAAGCATAAGACACAAGAGATATCGGTTGAAAACCTGATAGCATCTCTTGATGTTGAGGAGAAGGCTCGGACTAAGGACACTAATGATAAAGGAGGCGAGGGTCAGTCTAGTGCCAACATGGGGCAGAAGAAGGCCTTCTGCTAGAACAAAGGGAACTATAAGCCCTCCTTCAACAAGCCTGAAAAGACTATAACCTTCAAGAAGAAGAAGAAGTCGAACAAGTCTGAGTTGGGTTGCTTTACCTATGGAGATCTTGGCCACTTTTCCAAGAATTGCCCAGAACATGCAGATCGTAGAAGGAAAAATGGGAAGACTGTCAACATCGTGACCGCTAGAAACACAGATGGGTATGATAATTTATTTACTGTTCTTTTGGTGTTTCAATCACCATGTTGGTGGATTGATACGGTTGCTAATGTTCATGTGTGTACTCATATCTATGTTCACTTCTTATCAGTTCGCTCGGGATTCCTCCGTCCTAATGGGGAATGGATCACATGCTTCTGTTCCTGGTGTTGGCACGGTGGATCTAAAGTTTACTTCTGGAAAGAACGTGCAGCCGAGGAACATGCAACATGTCCCTATGAACAATAATCTCGTTAGCGGATCCCTTCTATGCAGAGATGGGTTTAAGCTTGTCTTAGAGTCTACTAAAGTCATTGTTTCGAAACATGGACAATTTATTGGTAAAGGTTATAAGTTTGGAGGCTTGTTCAGTTTCTATCTTTCAGAGTTTTTAATAAATCTGTGAATCATATTTGTAGCGGTGTTAATGTTGATACCACTGTTTGTCATTCTCATTTATGTCACATTAATTTTGGTTTGATGTCTTAGATGTCTAGCATGAGTTTAATTCCGAATTTCACTATTGCCAAAGGTTCTAAGTGCCATAGTTGTGTGCAATCAAAGCAACCTCGAAAGCCTCACAAGGCTGCCGAGGAGAGAAACTTGGCACCTCTAGAACTCATACATTCTGATCTATGCGAGATGAATGGTGTGTTGATAAAAGGTGAAAAGAGATATTTTATGACATTAATTGATGATGCGATTAGATACTGCTATGTTTATTTGTTGCACAAGTGTGATATAGCTTTAGACTACTCTAAAATTTATAAAGCCGAAGTTGAAAATTAACTAGAGATAAAGATCAAACGTCTTAGGTCAGATTGTGGTGGTGAATATTTTCCCAAATATTTTGATGGATTCTGTGAGGAACATGGCATTATTCATGAGAGGACGCCTCCCTACTCGCCACAATCAAACATGGTTGCTAAGAGGAAAAACCGCACACTGATTGACTTAGTGAATTCCATGTTAGCCATGGCTAGTTTATCAATGGAATGGTGGGGGGAGGTTTTGTTGATTTCATGTCATGTCCTAAGTAGAGTTCCTAACAAGAATAAATAAAAGACCCCTTATGAGGAGTGGGCTGGGAGAAAACCACCATTTCCGTATTTGCGTAGTTATGGGGTGTTTGGTGAAGGTCAACATACTGATTCCCAAAGAAACGCAAACTTGGATCTAAAACAGTGGATTGTATATTTCTAGGATATGCTCCACAGAGCATAGGCTATAGATTTTTAGTGGTTAAATCCGAGGTTCCTGATATGCATGTTGATACTATAATGGAATCTCGTGATGCAACATTCTTTGAGAATATGTTTCATATGAAATATATGCATAGCATTGGTAGAATTTGTTCTGAAATACTTCATGAATCTAGTGCATCTATTGAGAATTCTAAACAACCACATGAGGAGTCCCTGAGAAGGATGACGATGAACCTTCCACGAGGATTAAAAGACAGAGGATTGCAAAATCCTTTGGTAATGATTTCATCGTGTACCTTGTGGATGATATCCCTAGATCCATTGCTGGGGCATATGCATCTCCTGATGCAGATGATTGGAAAGAAGTTGTCCAAAATGAGATGGACTCTATTCTTTCTAATGGAACCTAGGAATTAGAAGAACGACCCTACGGTTGTAAACCCATGGGCTGTAAGTGGGTGTTCAAGAAGAAGCTAAGGCATAATGGTACTATTGAGAAGTACAAGGCACAGCTTGTAGCAAAGGGATATACATAGAAAGAAGGCGAAGATTAATTTTACACATATTCACCTGTCATTAGACTGACCACCATTCAAGTACTACTGTCCCTGGCCACCTCTAATGGTCTTCTCATTCATCAAATGGACATGAAGACAACTTTCCTTAATGGATAGTTGGAAGAGGAGATCTATATGAATCAGCCGGATGGGTTTGTGGTAAAAGGTGAAGAGACAAAGGTGTGCAAGTTGTTAAAATCTTTATATGGCCTAAAACAAACACCTAAGCAATGGTATGAGAAGTTTAACAGAACTCTACTTTCTGTTGGCTTTGTCATGAATGAGGCTGATAGGTGTGTGTACTATCGCCATGGTGGGGGCGATAGTGTTATATTATGTTTGTACGTGGATGATATTCTGAAATTTGGTACAAACATGAATGTGATAAATGAAGTCAAGTCTTTCCTATCAAAGAGTTTTGACATGAAAGATCTGAAAGAGGCTGATGTGATTCTGAACATCAAGCTTATCGAGAATCAGATTACTTAAACGCAATATCGTTATGTTGAGAAGGTCTTGACCCATTTTGGCTTTATTTATGGCAAGACTTCTCCAATACCTTATGATCCCAGTTTGACATTGGGAAAGAACAGGAAGGAACCAATAGACCAGTTGAAATATTCACAAATTGTTGTTTCTCTCATGTACTTAGCAAGCGCTACAAGACCCGATATCTCTTTTGCTGTGAGCAAGTTGAGTAGGTTCATGTCTAACCCGGGTATTGATCATTGGCATGCACTTGAAAGGTTCATGCACTATCTACGTGGTACAAGGAGCTCTGTGACATGGGTATACCCTACAGGTACTCGAGTTTGGCATATACGGTCTAGATAGAGTAGAAGCCCACGGCGTTGCCAAGCCCCAATACAGAATCTGGGTGACCCACAGACTCTTCGATTGCTTGCAACGCAAGATGAAGCTTAAGATAGAAAGTTCAAAGGGACGAACCCTAATCTATAACCGACTCGACTTGCTACCCGAGACCTAGCCTATCTATATAAAGGCTAGGAGGGGCGGCGAGGAGGACAATCACAAGCCTAGTTTCCACAACCATCGACAGATTGCATCTACGCACCCCTATAATCTTTGATTCCCTCGATAATTCCAAGAGCAGACAAGCAATATTAGGGACCTCTATGAGGCCTGAACCTGGGTAAACCTTGCATACCTATGTGCTTGTTTTCTAGCTGATTGATGCCTCTAGTGCTCCCTCCTTCTCCAAAACCCAAGTCCATAACAATGGGCATTGGCGATTTAAACCCTTGTCAATTGGAGCCTTCTGTGGGAATTGGGAGTGCTGATCTCGTGGCTTCTTCGGCCCCGTCAAACGCGATCTACAACTCTGCAACAGTGGATATTCGCCATCTCTTCGGTGCTTTCGACTTCACCGTCCACACGCTGGCCACTCGCCCGGCTTTTGAATCAGTAGGCGATGGGATCAGCCAGGCGATCGGGAGCTTCCGCTTCCAGGTCGGTCAACTGGGCACGCTTCGCATGCCCGACCAGCCGACGGCACCAATCGGCACCCTCAACAAGCTCAACGACCCGACAATAGTTGGGAGCAGGGACAGCGACAGCAGTCGCGGATCCGATCTAGGTGACCTAGCCACAGAAGATGGAGCCTATGGCTCCGAATCTGAAAGTTGTGGGAGCAACATCTTCCCCAATCACTTCATGTGTGCCGTCATCAACGCAGGTGATACTGGCGTCAATCGCAAAAACGCCGCTACCGGATCTGGCACCGGACCGCCCAATGGCGGTACGCCCAACGGTGGCCCCACCAATGGTGCGCCCACCAATAATGGGATGGGAGGAGAACCGTCGCTCACGGCGAATGAGAACACCGGAGAGCGCATACTGATCAAGCTCAACAACAGCGAGTGGGCCCACTGTCGAGAAGCTATACGGGGCAATCCTCTACCCCCCAACAGGGCTTGTTCGTCTGTGGTACCAAAGTTGGCAGGCCAGCGCATGGCGGTACCTAAGTTGCCTGAAATTACCGCATTTCGAAAAGTTGGGCCGCCAACTACTAAGAGGGGCCATTTCGAGGCAAACTCATCTCACCCCTGCCAAATACAAACATTCCATTAAACCGGCCCGTGAAGTAGACGGTCGGGACCCACATGTCGGTTATCTGTCCGTGACACGGGCGCCAATGCGGCAACCTCTTAGGAAAATCGAGCAGCTAAGTGGATTGGATGCATTGACCAATTTCACAAATCCATTCCCAGCTTTCCCCTAGCACCGGCGGCGTCAGAATCCACCCTCCAAGCAGGACGATCCCTTCGGACATTTGACTTCCGGGGCCAAGTTGCTGCGCCCAGTCGCTGATACCAAGCTCCAATGGTGCATGCCATAGCCGTTGTTGCGAGGCTCTAGCCCGCCTCCGCCACCGACGAGCCGAGCAATTCGGAGGATGGAAGATCCTACTATCAAGGAAGAAGAAGTTCTGCCTACAAGCGGGTGAGCTACCCTTCTCTTTGCTATTCGCACTAATTACAACTGCTAGTTGGCTACTGAACCTCAAATTGTTCGTTAGCCCAACGCTGACAAACATATTTTTCCACAGTTTTCTGTCAAGTGGGATCTGCGCAGACCCCCTTACCTGGTTACGGTAGTCCTCTACAGGTACGACTCCAAGGGTAAGTGGTATGGAAGCCATTGTTTCACAATGGAAGAAGCGCCTGTGCAGATCTGCACTATATCTGGTGTGGTTGCTGCTCTGTGTAATCATGTTGAAGTATGGCCGAAGTAGACTACAAAGTTCAGCTTCATGGATGAACATGGCATCATGGTTCCTATAACGTGTGATAGTCAGCTAATTGGGTTGATGAAAAGGTATGCTTCAGATTGCATGTTTGAGCTGAATTGTGATGTACTGGATGTGGAAGCTGCTGCAACTAGGAGTCGCCCTTCTATTCTTGGACAGGGTGGTTGCTCGAACCCAATTAGCTCCTGGTAAGCAAAGGTCGCTTGGGGTTCACATGTTTGTGCTGAATTGTAATTTTTGTTTTATTTACCCTGTAGATATTGGGCAGTTATGCAGCAGTCTTGTTTCTTTGACAGGAAGCGCCGCAAGGTTAGAAACATGACTGTCGGGTCAGTCATTTTGCTGCCCGAAGAAATTAAAAACGAGCGGAAAGATGATGCTGGACACGATTCTGGTGCCCATTGTCCCGGTGATGCAGAGTATGTGAAGCTAAGAAAATTGGCACCGAGGAAGAGGAAGAAGGCAGGAAATGAAGAAGCTAGTGGACATGAAGGCTTGGCACCCAGGCTGCGGAAGAAGGCTGCTGGCAATGAAGATGCATAGTAGTGTGTTGAACTTGAACCTACATATATATTTCTGTTAAATTCTAGAGACCTGTGTGTGGCATGTTACTGAGCGAAACAATCTACCCACATTCTCTGAGTAAAATGTAGCGCGACTTAGGGTTTGGAAACGCCCGAGTCAGTAGTTGAATCCGAAATTGTGGTTGTGACACTACTATCTGAAAACAAGGATCCACGCTTGCTCCACGATTGCTGAGGGGAAGGAGGTCTCCAAATACGACGGAATGTAAGTGGCACAGAAATAAATTATTTAAGCTGCCACACTCCACGAAGCAGCAACTTATTTCAGATGCTGCACAACGACATGGCAACATAAACAGCAATGTTCTCACCGATAATGCCTAGATGAGGAGAAAATGGGTACCACTTCCTGGCCTAATCTTGAGCCCGTCTATCTCACCGCCTCTCTGCTCCTGCATCCCCTGCATCTGGCAAAGCTCCCGGATCTCCAGTAACCGTGTGTACGTGCTTCCACTTTATAAATTGTGGTTGTGCCATTTGCATACGGCCAAATCCACGTAGATTACGTTTAAACAAACCACCAATGTCAGAATACACTAGTAGAAAAGGGGTCTTTGGTCCATGGTCACGTTCCCAATCCGAGACAGAGATCTAAATCGAGGCAGAAATTGATCCAAATCACAAATTAATCGAGACAGAGATCTAAATCGAGGCATTTCATTAATTCAACCACAAATTCTTCTGAACAAAGGTGCGATTTCACATCCTACATTAATTCAACCACTAGTCAAAAATTTCACTTCCGCTGCCGCTGTCCTCTGAGCTGTCGGCTTCCTCGTCTTCGTCGAAGGGAACCTCCACGATTTCCACATTGTACGCGAGACGGAGCACCTCTTCGCGGCGAGTAGCGGCGATGACGGTGAACTTGGTCCATCCAGGGACGGACCAGAACCTCTCCCGCCCTTCTCGGTTGCGGAGATCCCGGTGCACCAGGCGCCCATAAACGATGCGGTTGCCAATCTTGGCTTTCCGCTCCTTCTTGAACAGCACCGGCCAGTACGGGCTGACCGCCGCGTACCGGGGCAACGCTCTCTTCCACGCAGGCATTTGGCGGCGGCGCGACATGATTTCGCTCTCCATCACGGCTCCGCCGGGACGAGGAGCGGAGCCACCAGCACCCCCGCATAGCTGATGCGCCATCCGTGGGGCACCGTCGCGGCCGGCGGCGCGAGGATGTCGAAGTGCGCGAACATCACCGCCTCGTAGAAGTTCAGCGAGGGCATCTCCATGGCGGCGCGGTGGAGATTGGAGAGGGAGCGAGGGGGATGGACGGCACGGTGGAGATTGGAGAGGGCGAGCGGATGGGCGACGAGGCGACGAGCTATGGTGCCTCCTATTTGTACATGAGGATGACGAAGCGACGGGCGGAATATCCAAGGGGCATTGGTCAGACAATAGGAAGTAATGCAGGGTTAAGAAAGATTAACGGGCGACCAATTTTTTTTACTCCTAGGACTCCGGGGCCAATAGTTCATACCGCTAGGTCAACAAGTACAACTATTACAACTTAAAAAGGCACAGAGCTTAAGCTAAATAGAACTAGTTATCTCACATCTCCTTGATCTTCCTAATCTTAGCCCTATGCGCATCTTCCTGCGAGAGCAAGGATCGAATCGTCTGCTCCTTCCTTTTAGCATCTTCCTTGCATAGCTTCAATTGTTTCTCTGCATCTTTCCTCATGCACTTGTCAATACTCGTAGTTGTGAACTGCAGGACTTTGGCCTGGTGAATATCCTTCCTTGCTTGAGTCAGTTCTTGCTCTGCTTTAGCCTTCAAGGCCAACGTCGTGTCCCTCTCCTTCTCGACTTTGCTAACCTTGTCTTCCACCCCCATGAGTTCTCGCTTATGCTTGGTCGTGTCAACTGGTTCCCATAGCTTCGTCTCAACACTGTCAAGAAGTGAGCTGAATGCGGATTCTTTCAACTCAACAGTCATTTCCCATAGTTTGTCCAGCGTTTTCTGCATCGATTTGGGCCACTCTAGATCTACCCATTTGACAACACCGCAACTTCCGCCTCGCATCATTGCACGATGTCCTTGACACCGTAGAAACCTCCTGCCTGCGTTTCGTTCTTCGAACGCTACAAATTTAGCGGGCACATATCCATGTTTACATAGCAGAGGACTGTCTTCATCCGCTAAACCGTGATAGTCAGCGTCATACATCGTCTGGTTGGCCTAACACATCATACGCGCATGAGTAAACGGAGTAGATCTCGCTCAAAAAATAGATAACTGGCCACGGATGATAGAGATAGAGATGAGACGACTCACATCGAAATCACCGTCCCTGTCGTCACAACGCGTTTCCTGGTCGTCTCCCCTTGAACCCATGGCGAGAGGGGAGGGGGTGGCTACCGGAGAGGGGATTGGGATGGAGGCGCCATCGGCTTGCGGCTACAGCAAGATGGGAGTGAAGTGGGGAATGTGGCTTCGAGGGGAAGGAAGAGAAGTACGGGGAGGAAGATAAGTAATGGGGACGTGACACTAGGATATGGCCCGCTCAACTCGTGAGTCGTGACACTCGCAACAAGGGAGCCCCCGGTGTTGCCAGTTTGTCTAGAGCAACCGTGGCCAATCATGCCACAGAATAGACTACTCGCGGATCGATCTCACGAAAACCATCGTCCAAGCGCCCCAATCGAATGGTATGTAACAATCGACAAGTAGAACAACTGTGTTAGGGCGTGCCTTCTAGAAGACTCGGTCTAAGGCTAAGGTTAGGGCTCTCCTAAGGTTAGTTAGTATCCATATGCGGTTATTAAAAGAACATGCATCCAATGACACTGGTGGATCTAGCTGTGGTTAATGAGAAGAACACACATGCAATGACACTGGGCGTGGTTCATGATATGGTTTTTGGGAAGAACACACATGCAATGACACTGGGTGTGGTTCATGAAAAGAGCAGACATGCGATGCCTCTAACTTTGGTTCATGAAAAGAGCAGACATGTGATGCCACCGGTGGATCCATGTGTGGTCTATGAGAGGAACACACATGCAATGACACCGGTGGATCCTTACGTGGTTTGTGAGAATAACACACATGCAATGACACTGGTGGATCCATGTGTGTTTCATGGGAAGAACACACATACAATGACATTGGGTGGATCCATGTGTGGTTCATGGGAAGAACACACATGCAATGACTCTAGCTGTGGTATCAATGTGTGGTCTGTGGGAAGAACACACATGAAATGACACTGGTGATATGTGTTCTGTGAGAAGAACACACATGCAATGACTCTAGATGTGGTTCATGAAAAGAGCAGACATGCGATGACACTAGTGGATCCATGTGTGGTTCATGGCAAGAACACACATGCAATGACACTGGGTGTGGTTCATGATATGGTCTGTGGGAAGAACACACATGCAATGACTCTGGTGATATGTGGTTTGTGAAAATAACAGGCATGCAATGACTCTAGCTGTGGTTAATGAGAAGAGCAGACATGCAATGACACTGGTGGATCCATGTGTGGTTAATGAGAAGAACACACATGCAACGACACTGGGTGTGGTTCATGATACGGTTTGTGAGAAGAACACACATGCAATGACTCTAGCTGTGGTTCATGAAAAGAGCAGACATGGGATGGCTCTAACTGTGGTTCATGAAAAGAGCAGGCATGCAATGCCACCGGTGGATCCATGTGTGGTCTATGAGAGGAACACACATGCAATGACACTGGTGGATACATGTGTGGTTCATGGGAAGAACACACATGCAATGACACAGGTGATACGTGGTTTGTGAGAAGAACACACATGCAATGACTCTAGTTGTGGTTCATCAAAAGAGCAGACATGCAATGACACTGGTGGATCCATGTGTGGTCTATGGGAAGAACACACATGCAATGACACTGGTGATATGTGGTTTGTGAGAAGAACACACATGAAATGACTCTAACTATGGTTAATGAGAAGAGCAGACATGCAATGACACCGGTGGATCCATGTGTGGTTCATGAGAAGAACACACATTGAATGACACTGGGTGTGGTTCATGATATGGTTTGTGGGAAGAACACACATGCAATGACTCTAGCTATGGTTCATGAAAAGACCAGACATGCAATGACTCTAGCTGTGGTTCATGAAAAGAGCAGACATGCAATAACACCGGTGGATCCATGTGTGGTTCATGGGAAGAACACACATGCAATGACACTGGTGGATCCAGCTGTTGTTCATGGGAAGAACACACATGGAATGACATTGGTGGATCCATGTGTGGTATGTGGGAAGAACACACATGCAATGACACTGGTGATATGTGGTTTGTGAGAAGAACAACCATGGAATGACTCTAGCTGTGGTTCATGAAAAGAGCAGACATGCAATGACACTGGTGGATCCATATGTGGTTCATGGGAAGAACACACATACAATGACATTGGTGGATCCATGTGTGGTTCATGGGAAGAACACACATGCAATGACACTGGTGGATCCATGTGTGGTCTGTGGGAGGAACACACATGCAATGACACTGGTGGTATGTGTTCTTTGAGAAGAACACACATGCAATGACTCTATATGTGGTTCATGAAAAGAGCAGACATGCGATGACACTGGTGGATCCATGTGTGGTTCATGGGAAGAACACACATGAAATGACACTGGGTGTGGTTCATGATATGGTCTTTGGGAAGAACACACATGCAATGACTCTGGTGATATGTGGTTTGTGAAAAGAAGAGACATGCAATGACTCTAGCTGTGGTTAATGAGAAGAGCAGACATGCAATGACACTAGTGGATCCATGTGTGGTTAATGAGAAGAACACACATGCAATGACACTGGGTGTGGTTCATGATATGGTTTGTGAGAAGAACACACATGCAATGACTCTAGCTGTGGTTCATGAAAAGAGCAGACATGCGATGACTCTAACTGTGGTTCATGAAAAGAGCAGACATGCGATGCCACCGGTGGATCCATGTGTGGTCTATGAGAGGAACACCCATGCAATGACACCGGTGGATCCTTAAGTGGTTTGTGAGAATAACACACATGCAATGACACTGGTGGATCCATGTGTGGTTCATGGAAAGAACACACATGCAATGACACTGGTGATATGTGGTTTGTGAGAAGAACACACATGCAATGACTCTAGTTGTGGTTCATGAAAAGTGCAGACATGCAATGAGACTGGTGGATCCATGTGTGGTTCATGGGAAGAACACACGTGCAATGACACTGGTGGATCCATGTGTGGTCTGTGGGAAGAACACACATGCAATGACACTGGTGATATGTGGTTTGTGGGAAGAACACACATGCAATGACTCTAACTTTGGTTAATGAGAAGAGTAGACATGCAATGACACCAGTGGATCCATGTGTGGTTAATGAGAAGAACACACATGCAATGACACTGGGTGTGGTTCATGATATGGTTTGTGGGAAGAACACACATGCAATGACTCTAGATGTGGTTCATGAAAAGAGCGGACAAGCGATGACTCTAGTTCTGGTTCATGAAAAGAGGAGACATGCAATGACACCGGTGGATCCATGTGTGGTTCATGAAAAGAGCAGACATGCAATGACACCGGTGGATCCATGTGTGGTTCATGGGAAGAACACACATCCAATGACACTGGTGGATCCATGTGTGGTTCATGGGAAGAACACACATGCAATGACACTAGTGATATGTGGTTTGCGAGAAGAACAACCATGCAATGACTCTAGCTGTGGTTCACTAAAAGAGCAGAGATGCAATGACACTGGTGGATCCATGTGTGGTTCATGGGAACAACACACATGCAATGACACTGGTGGATCCATGTGTGGTTCATGGGAAGAACACACATGCAATGACACTGGTGGATCCATGTGTGGTCTGTGCGAAGAACACACATGCAACGACACTGGTGATATGTGGTTTGTGAGAAGAACACACATGCAATGACTCTAGCTGTGGTTCATGAAAAGAGCAGGCATGCAATGACACCGGTGGATCCATGTGTGGTTCATGGGAAGAACACACATGCAATGACACTGGGTGTGGTTCATGATATGGTATGTGGGAAGAACACATCTGCAATGACACTAGTGATATGTGGTTTGTGAGAAGACGACACATGCAATGACTCTAACTATGGTGAATGAAAAGAGAAGACATGCAATGACAACGGTGGATCCATGTGTGGTTAATGAGAAGAACACACATGCAATGACACTGGGTGTGGTTCATGACATGGTTTGTGAGAAGAACACGCATGCAATGACTCTAGCTGTGGTTCATGAGAAGAGCAGACATATGGTGGCACTGGTGGATCCATGTGTGGTTCATGGGAAGTACACACATGCAATGACACTGGTGGATCCATCTGTGGTCTGTGGGAAGAACACACATGCAATGACACTGGTGATATGTGGTTTGTGAGAAGAACACACATGTAATGACTCTAGCTGTGGTTTATGAAAAGAACATGCATCCAATGACACTGGTGGATCTAGCTGTGGTTAATGAGACGAGCAGACATGCAATGACACTGGTGGATCCATGTGTGGTTAATGAGAAGTCCACACATGCAATGACACTGGGTGTGGTTCAGTAAAAGAGCAGACATGCGATTCCTCAAACTGCGTTTCATGAAAAGAGCAGCCATGCGATTCCACCGGTGGATCCATGTGTGGTCTATGAGAGGAACACACCTGCAATGACACCGGTGGATCCATATGTGGTTTGTGAGAATAACACACATGCAATGACACTAGTGGATCCATGTGTGGTTCATGGGAAGAACACACATGCAATGACACCGGGTGGATCCATTTGTGGTTCATGGGAAGAACATACATGCAATGACTCTAGCTGTGGTATCAATATGTGGTTTGTGGGAAGAGCACACATGCCTGACACTGGTGATATGTGTTCTGTGAGAAGAACACACATGCAATGACTCTAGATGTGGTTCATGAAAAGAGCAGACATGCGATGACACTGGTGGATCCATGTGTGGTTCATGGGAAGAACACACATGCAATGACACTAGGTGTGGTTCATGATATGGTCTATGGGAAGAACACACATGCAATGAAACTAGTGATATGTGGTTTGTGAAAACAACAGACATGCAATGACTCTAGTTGTGGTTAATGAGAAGAGCAGACATGCAATGACACTGGTGGATCCATGTGTGGTTAATGAGAAGAACACACATGCAATGACACTGGGTGTGGTTCATGATATGGTTTGTGAGAAGAACACACATGCAATGACTCTAGCTGTGATTCATGAAAAGAGCACACATGCGATGACTGTAACTGTGGTTCATGAAAAGAGCAGGCATGCGATGCCACCGGTGGATCCATGTGTGGTCTATGAGAGGAACACACAAGCAATGACACTGGTGGATCCATGTGTGGTTCATGGAAAGAACACACATGCAATGACACTGGTGATATGTGGTTTGTGAGAAGAACACACATGCAATGACTCTAGTTGTAGTTCATGAAAAGAGCAGACATGCAATGACATTGGTGGATCCATGTGTGGTTCATGGGAAGAACGCACATTCAATGACATTGGTGGATCCATGTGCGGTCTGTGGGAAGAACACACATGCAATGACTCTAACTATGGTTAATGAGAAGAGCAGACATGCAATGATACTGGTGGATCCATGTGTGGTTAATGAGAAGAACAGACATGCAATGACACTAGGTGTGGTTCATGATATGGTTTGTGGGAAGAACACACATGCAATGACTCTTGTTGTGGTTCATGAAAAGAGCAGACATGCGATGACTCTAGCTGTGGTTCATGAAAAGAGCAGACATGTAAGGACACCATTGGATCCATGTGTGGTTCATGGGAAGAACACACATGCAATGACACTGGTGGATCCATGTGTGGTTCATGGGAAGAACACACATGCAATGACATTGGTGGATCCATGTGTGGTCTGTGGGAAGAAGACACATGCAATGATACTGGTGATATGTGGTTTGTAAGAAGAACAACCATGGAATGACTCTAGCTGTGGTTCATGAAAAGAGCAGACATGCAATAACACTGGTGGATCCATAGGTGGTTCATGGGAAGAACACACATGCATTGACATTGGTGGATCCATGTGTGGTTCATGGCAAGAACACACATGCAATGACACTGGTGGATCCATGTGTGGTCTGTGGGAGGAACACACATGCAATGACACTGGTGATATGTGATCTGTGAGAATAACACACATGCAATGACTCTAGATGTGGTTCATGAAAAGAGCAGACATGCGATGACACTGGTGGATCCATGTGTGGATCATGGGAAGAACACACATGCAATGACACTGGGTGTGGTTCTTGCTATGGTCTTTGGGAAGAACACACATGCAATGACTCTGGTGATATGTGGTTTGTGAAAAGAACAGACATGCAATGACTCTAGCTGTGGTTAATGAGAAGATAAGACATGCAATGACACTGGTGGATCCATGTGTGGTAAATGAGAAGAACACACATGCAATGACAGTGCGTGTGGTTCATGAAATGGTTTGTGAGAAGAACACAAATGCAATGACTCTAGCTGTGGTTCATGAAAAGAGCAGACATGCGATGACTCTAACTTGGTTCATGAAAAGAGCAGACATGTGATGCCACCGGTGGATCCATGTGTGGTCTATGAGAGGAACACCCATGCAATGACACCGGTGGATCCTTACGTGGTTTGGGAGAATAACACACATGCAATGACACTGGTGGATCCATGTGTGGTTCATGGGAAGAACGCACATGCAATGACACCGGCGATATGTTGTTTGTGATAACAACACACATGCAATGACTCTAGTTGTGGTTCATGAAAAGAGCAGACATGCAATGACACTGGTGGATCCATGTGTGGTTCATGGGAAGAACACACATTCAATGACACTGGTGGATCCATGTGTGGTCTATGGGAAGAACACACATGCAATGACACTGGTGATATGTGGTTTGTGGGAAGAACAGACATGCAATGACTCTAACTGTGGTTAATGAGACGAGCAGACATGCAATGACACCGGTGGATCCATGTGTGGTTAATGAGAAAAACACACATGCAATGACACTGGGTTTTGTTCATGATATGGTTTGTGGGAAGAACACACATACAATGACTCTAGCTGTGGTTCATGATAAGAGCAGACATGCGATGACTGTAGCTGTGGTTCATGAAAAGAGCAGACATGCAATGACACCGGTGGATCCATGTGTGGTTCATGGGAAGAACACATGTGCAATGACACCGGTGGATCCATGTGTGGTTCATGGGAAGAACACACATGTAATGACACTGGTTGATCCATGTGTGGTCTGTGGGAAGAACACACATGCAATGACACTGGTGATATGTGGTTTGTGAGAAGAACAACCATGCAATGACTCTAGCTGTGGTTCACTAGAAGAGCAGAGTTGCAATGACACTAGTGGATCCATGTGTGGTTCATGGGAAGAACACACATGCAATGACACTGGTGGATCTATGTGTGGTTCATGGGAAGAACACACATGCAATGACACTGGTGGATCCATGTGTGGTATGTGGGAAGAACACACATGCAACAACACTGGTGATATGTGGTTTGTGAGAAGAACACACATGCAATGACTCTAGCTGTGGTTCATGAAAAGAGCAGGCATGCAATGACACCGATGGATCCATGTGTGGTTCATGGGAAGAACACACATGCAATGACAATGGGTGTGGTTCATGATATGGTATGTGGGGAGAACACATATGCAATGAAACTAGTGATATGTGGTTTGTGTGAAGACCACACATGCAATGACTCTAAATGTGGTTAATGAAAAGAGCAGACATGCAATCACAAGGTGGATCCATGTGTGGTTAATGAGAAGAACACACATGCAATGACACTGGGTGTGGTTCATGATATAGTTTGTGAGAAGAACACGCATGCAATGATTCTAGCTGTGGTTCATGAGAAGAGCAGACATATGGTGACACTCGTGGATCAATGTGTGGTTCATGGGAAGAACACACATGCAATGACACTGGTGGATCTATCTGTGGTTTGTGGGAAGAACACACATACAATGACACTGGTGATATGTGGTTTGTGAGAAGAACACACATGTAATGACTCTAGCTGTGGTTTATGAAATGAACATGCATCCAATGACACTGGTGGATCTAGCTGTGGTTAATGAGACGAGCAAACATGCAATGACACTGGTGGATCCATGTGTGGTTAATGAGAAGACCACACATGTAATGACATTGGGTGTGGTGCAGTAAAAGAGTAGACATGCGATTCCTCCAACTGTGTTTCATGAAAAGAGCAGACATGCGATGCCACCGGTGGATCCATGTGTGGTCTATGAGAGGAACACACCTGCAATGACACCGGTCGATCCTTACGTGGTTTGTGAGAATAACACACATGCAATGACACTGGTAGATCCATGTTTGGTTCATGGGAAGAACACACATGCAATGACACTGGGTGGATCCATGTGTGGTTCATGGGAAGAACATACATGCAATGACTCTAGCTGTTGTATCAATGTGTGGTTTGTGGGAAGAACACACATGCAATGACACTGGTTATATGTGTTCTGTGAAAAGAACACACATGCAATGACTCTAGGTGTGGTTCGTAAAAAGAGCAGACATGCGATGACACTGTTGGATCCATGTGTGGTTCATGGGAAGAAGACACATGCAATGACACTAGGTGTGGTTCATGATATGGTCTACGGGAAGAACACACATGCAATGAAACTAGTGATATGTGGTTTGCGAAAAGAACGGACATGCAATGACTCTAGTTGTGGTTAATGAGAAGAGCAGACATGCAATGACACTGGTGGATCCATGTGTGGTTAATGAGAAGAACACACATGCAATGACACTGGGTGTGGTTCATGATATGGTTTGTGAGAAGAACACACATGCAATGACTCTAGCTGTGGTTCATGAAAAGAGCAGACATGCGATGACTCTAACTGTGGTTCATGAAAATAGCAGAGATGTGATGACATCGGTGGATCCATGTGTGGTCTATGAGAAGAACACACATGCAATGACACTGGTGGATCCTTACGTGGTTTGTGAGAAGAACACACATGCAATGATACTGGTGGATCAATGTGTGGTCAGTGGGAAGAACACACATGCAATGACACTGGTGATATGTGTTCTGTGAGAAGAACACACATGCAATGACTCTAGATGTGGTTCATGAAAAGAGCAGACATGCGATGACACTGGTGGATCCATGTGTGGTTCATGTGAAGAACACACATGCATTGACACTGGGTGTGGTTCATGATATGCTCTGTGGGAAGAACACACATGCAATGACTCTGGTGATATGTGGTTTGTGAAAAGAACATACATGCAATGACTCTAGCTGTGGTTAATGAGAAGAGCAGACATGCAATGACACTGGTGGATCCATTTGTGGTTAATGAGAAGAACACACATGCAATGACACTGGGTGTGGTTCATGATATGGTTTGTCAGAAGAACACACATGTAATGACTCTAGCTGTGGTTCATGAAAAGAGCAGACATGCGATGACTCTAACTGTGGTTCATGAAAAGAGCAGACATACGATGCCACCGGTGGATCCATCTGTGGTCTATGAGAGGAACACACATGCAATGACACCGGTGGATCCTTACATGGTTTGTGAGAATAACACACATGCAATGACACTTGTGTATCAATGTGTGGTCTGTGGGAAGAACACACATGCAATGACACTGGTGATATGTGGTTTGTTAGAAGAACACACATGCGATGACTCAAGCTGTGGTTCATGAAAAGAGCAGACATGCGATGACACTGGTGGATCCATGTGTGGTTCATGGGAAGAACACACATGCAATGACACTGGTGGATCCATGTGTGGTTTGTCAGAATAACACACATGCAATGACAGTGGTGATATGTGGTTTGTGAGAAGAACACACATGCAATGACTCTAACTGTGGTTAATGAAAATAGCAGACATGCAATGGCATCGGTGGATCCATGTGTGGTTCATGGGAAGAACATACATGCAATGACACTGGGTGCGGTTCAAGATATGGTATGTGGGAAGAACACACATGCAATGACACTGGTGATATGTGGTTTGTGAGAAGAATACACATGCAATGACTCTCTGGTTAATGATAAGAGCAGACATGCAATGACACCGGTGGATGCATGTGTGGTTAATGAGAAGAACACACATGCGATGACACTGGGTGTGGTTCATGATATGGTTTGTGAGAAGAACACGCATGCAGTGACTCTAGCTATGGTTCATGAGAAGAGCAGACATACGATGACACTGGTGGATCCATGTGTGGTGCATGGGAAGAACACACATGCAATGACACTGGTGGATCCATCTGTGGTCTGTGGGAAGAACACACATGCAATGACACTGGTGATATGTGGTTTGTGAGAAGAACACACATGCAATGACTCTACCTGTGGTTTATGAAAAGAACATGCATCCAATGACACTGGTGGATCTAGCTGTGGTTATGAGAAGAACACACATGCAATGACATTGGGTGTGGTTCATGATATGGTTTGTGGGAAGAACACACATGCAATAACATTGGGTGTGGTTCATGAAAAGAGCAGACATGCGATGCCTCTAACTCTGATTCATGAAAAGAGCAGACAGGCGATGCCACCGGTGGATCCATGTGTGGTCTATGAGAGTAACACACATGCAATGACACCGGTGGATCCTTACATGGTTTATGATAATAACACACATGCAATGACACTGGTGGATCCATGTGTGGTTCATGGGAAGAACACGCATGCAATGACTATAGTTGTGGTATCAATGTGTGGTTTGTGGGAAGAACACACATGCAATAACACTGCTGATATGTGTTCTGTGAGAAGAACACACATGCAATGACTCTAGATGTGGTTCATGAAAAGAGCAGACATGCGATGACACTGGTGGATCCATGTGTGGTTCATGGGAAGAACACAAATGCAATGACACTGGATTTGGTTCATGATATGGTCTATGGGAAGAACACACATGCAATGACTCTGGTGATATGTGGTTTGTGAAAAGAATAGACATGCAATGACTCTAGCTGTGGTTAATGAGAAGAGCAGACATGCAATGACATTGGTGGATCCATGTGTGGTTAATGAGAAGAACACACATGAAATGACACTGGGTGTGGTTCATGATATGGTTTGTGAGAAGAACACACATGCAATGACTCTAGCTGTGGTTCATGAAAAGAGCCGACATGCGATGACTCTAACTGTGGTTCATGAAAAGAGCAGACATGTGATGCCAGGATCCATGTGTGGTCTGTGAGAGGAACACAAAAGCAATGACACCGGTGGATCCTTACTTGGTTTGTGAGAAGAACACACATGCAATGACTCTGGTGGATCAATGTGTGGTCTGTGGGAAGAACACGCATGCAATGACACTGGTGATATGTGTTCTATGAGAAGAACACACATGCAATGACTAGATGTGGTTCATGAAAATAGCAGACATCCGATGACACTGGTGGATCCATGTGTGGTTCATGGGAAGAACACACATGCAATGACACTGGGTGTATTTCATGATATGGTCGGTGGGAAGAACACACATGCAATGACACTGGTGATATGTTGTTTGTGAGAAGAACACACATGCAATGACTCTAACTATGGTTAATGAGAAGAGCAGACATGCAATGACACCGGTGGATCCATGTGTGGTTAATGAGAAGAACACACATGCAATGACACTGGGTGTGGTTCATGATATGGTTAGTGGGAAGAACACACATGCAATGACTCTAGCTGTGGTTCATGAAAAGATCAGACATGCGATGACTCTAGCTATGGTTCATTAAAAGAGCATACATCCGATGACATCGGTGGATCCATGTGCGGTTAATGGGAAGAACACACATGCAATAACACTGGTGGATCCATGTGTGTTTCATGGGAAGAACACACATGCAATGCACTAGTGGATCCATGTGTAGTCTGTGGGAAGAACACACATGCAATGACACTGGTGATATGTGGTTTGTGAGAAGAACACACATGCAATGACTCTAGTTGTGGTTCATGAAAAGAGCATACATGCAATGAGACTGGTGGATCCATGTGTCGTTCATGGGAAGAACACACATGCAATGACACTGGTGGATTCATGTTTGGTTCATGGGAAGAACACACATGCAATGACACTGGTTGATCCATGTGTGGTTCATGGGAAGAACACACATGCAATGACACTCGTGGATCCATGTGAGGTTCATGGGAAGAACACACATGCAATGACACTAGTGGATCCATGTGTGGTCTGTGGGAAGAACACACATGCAATGAGACTGGTGGATCCATGTGTGGTTCATGGGAAGAACACACATGCAATGACACTGGTGGATCCATGTGTGGTTCATGGGAAGAACACACATGCAATGACAATGGTGGATCCATATGTGGTCTGTGGGAAGAACACACATGCAATGACACTAGTGATATGTGGTTTGTGAGAAGAACACACATGCAATGACT
Organism: Avena eriantha; assembly: GCA_910589775.1. Taxonomy (NCBI): domain Eukaryota; kingdom Viridiplantae; phylum Streptophyta; class Magnoliopsida; order Poales; family Poaceae; genus Avena; species Avena eriantha. Next base: position 453,473,106 of record OU342741.1, on the reverse strand, counting down.
CTAGTTGTGGTTCATGAAAAGAGCAGACATGCAATGACACTGGTGGATCCATGTGTGGTTCATGGGAAGAACACACATGCAATGACACTGGTGGATCCATGTGTGATCAGTGGGAAGAACACACATGCAATGAATCTAGCTGCGATTAATGTAAAGAGCAGACATGCAATGACACCGGTGGATCCATGTGTGGTTAATGAGAAAAACACACATGCAATGACACTAGGTGTGGTTCATGATATGGTTTGTGAAAAGAACACACATGCAATGACTCTAGCTGTGGTTCATGAGAAGAGCAGACATGCGATGACTCTAACAGTGATTCATGAAAAGAGAAGACATGCGATGACACCGGTGGATCCATGTGTGGTCTATGAGAGGAACACACATGCAATGACACCGGTGGATCCTTACGTGGTTTGTGAGAATAACACACATGCAATGACACTGGTGGATCCATATATGGTCTATGAAAAGAACACACATGAAATGACACTGGTGGATCCATGTGTGGTTCATGGGAAGAACACACATGCAATGACACTGGTGGATCCATGTGTGGTCTGTGGGAAGAACACACATGCAATGACACTGGTGATATGTGGTTTGTGAGAAGAATACACATCCAATGAACTCTAGTGGATCCTTACGTGGTTTATGAGAAGAACACACATCCAATGAACTCTAGTGGATCTATCTTGGAATAATTTGATGTATGCCACGATGTATTTCATTGTACAAGACACTCACTTTCCATTTTTATACTACTCAGTATCTTTCGTAGAAGCACAAACCTGTGCTCACCTTGTCTACTACTCCCTGATTGGTTATCACAGTTGTCACATGGATCGTGCGCACCAACCGTTGATTCTGTGCGATCCAACGATGATCGTTGCACACGTCGTGCCCTTCACAGTACAGCGTGAGACAGCACGGACGTCTCCCTCAGCGAGACTTCTACAAGAAGTATCATGATGTCGTCCATGGAAAAAGTCGTCGAGCGGTCATGTCATGTTTAATCAAGTCTGAAAAGCCTACTACTGCTACTACTATGCCACTATGCATGCGTCATCGAGTGCACGGTCGTCAAAGGACAGCTAGAATTTATTGCCACTTGATTTTAATAAGACATATCCCATTTTTTACGCAGCGGCTCTCAATCGCCAATTTTAGGGCCGTGTCAAACTTCGTACATAGAAATTGTGTGTGCGCCCTTTGCATGCGGTTCAATACAGAACTGCCATGCATGGCCCGGGAAAAAAACGTGACGTACCATGCGTGTGTCGCGGTGCACGGTGCAGTCGACTGCGCGGCGCGTTGCACAGTGGTGCAACGAAACATGCCTTGCTTCTATCCACCTTAACTATAGAGCCCCTCTCCGCACACCCACTCCCACTCTCGCTCACTGTCCCCACGCAACCCTCTCCACTATCCGGCGATGGCCGAGGAGGATAAGGTGGCCATCGTCGCCTCCGTGGCCGCCGGCGAGGAGGCCCTGGTCTCCTTGCCGGTCCCCCTCGACGCGTTGAAAGCAGCCGTTGTCCCTGTCTAGGCCCCAGTCGAGGCATCGATGGCAGCCGCCGTTCCCGTCCAGGCCCCCGTCCCAGCTACCTACGGAGCCGCCGAAGAGGAGCCCCCTGCTGGCAAGGAGGCCCCCGCCGGTCACAAGCAGATCACGCAATTCTTGGGCACCTACGATCCAGATAAGTACATCGCTCCGCTGAACCCCTACGACACCGGCATTGACAACCTATGGTCGGAGGTAACTAGGGTTTGCTCCCCTGGTTCTTCTACCGTTTGTCAGAAATAATGGGCTAATCTATTTAAAATTTAGCTGGTATTGTCATGTTAATATTCTGGAATTAATCATGGAAATTGTGCCTAATTATCCAACACCGTTCCCATCGTTGGATGCTAGATCTTGGTTTATTAGGATTCGCTTGTTCGCATTTCGATTGCTCGATCTTCTTACACCATCTACTCCCCCATTTTCCTTTTCTTCCAATAGGTTTCCGACAGCGACGTCTGCAAAGATGACGAGTCCATTCACACCAAGGCTCGTCGGGTGCTGAGGAGGCTGCGGGCCGGAAAGTACGATAGCTTCCTTAGGGGCCCCTACTACAGCTGCCCCTTCTGCAAGGGGGACGCCTACTGCTTGACGAGTCGCGCCGCCGGCGGCACCGTCTTGAACACTGTACTGAAGCATGCAGAGGTCGCGGGCTCCGGCATCCACAAAGGCGGCAAGCGCGAGATCGTGAACATCAACGCCTACATCGCTGAACACCAGGCTCTCGGCATTCACCTCCGAAACCTCTGGCGGGTGGCCACCAAAGAGGGTCGCATGCCTCCAATTAGGCCCAAGGCCCCCAAAATCAAGGGACTGGGTAACAAGAAGTGGCGGAGGCGCCGGAGGGAGGTGGAGGCGCTAGCGAATGAACCAGTTGGATGTCAAGTTGGATGTATATGCATCTGCGGCGGCTGCTGCTGCTAAGCAGCTTCTTTTGATTTTCTATATTTTGCTTGCATCCTATTTCTGGCTGAATGCATCGAACCTCGTTAATCAACCTTCTACTTTCTATCGCTATATCCTATTTAGCTGCGCACAACTATATCTACATTTGTTTTGTTTTCTGAATGAATGTATTCTTCCTGGTGTGATTTGCTCCTCTAGATTTGCTACCTGATCGGAGGCAAAAAGAGGTCCAAAAGGGAACGAAATATCAAAGTGAGAATCTTCTCTAGATTTGCTACAATTTGGGCAAAATGAAACATATCTGTTTAGCGAGAGAGGAAAAGGGCACTCTTTCAAACTGCTAGTTAAGAAGCTACCATCTTGACAAGCTACAAGACACATACATAAACATAACACAACAAGGGTTAAATTTATTTTACTAGTATCACGTGAGGCGCTAGACATCTTGGCAAGCTAACTGAGTTCCACAAAACAGAAACATAACACTGATAAGTAAAATTTAATTCACTCCTCATCAGACAACTTGAGGCGCTTGCCATCGTTCCTAGGCGACGAACTGCGACCATTCCAGGTACTCCACAGCTCACGAACTGCTTTGTCCCACCTGGCATCTGACTTGGCTTCCCTATCTTCAGCGTCCTGCGGCACAATTAGTGGTACATCACAGGCCTGATTATTGCCGCTAGAAGATGATGCCTCTCTGTTTGCCGCTTCAGCTGCAGCCTCTCTGTCAACTGCTTCTTTAGCTACAAGCTCTCTTTCAGCTGCTGCTAGAGCCTCTCTGTCAGCTGCTTCAGATGCAGCCAATTTATTTGCATGTGCAGCTTCAAACTCAGCTATTCTACATTTTCTACAAAGGGCTCCCCTAAGCTCGTCTTCCCTCTTGCAAATAGGGAAAAACACAAGGTAACATAGAAAAAAATGGATCCTCTTGTACAGCTGGTAGGTCACGTAAGCATCTATGGCTGCATACTTCAGGTTTATATCAGACAACGGCCACTCGTCCCAGAAATCGTGCCTATCCGTAGGGAAATCTTCCTTCATTTTGTCGCACGACTTATCGAGGATTCTAGTTGCGAGTGATGTCATTCCATCCTTCCTCGAGTCCCCTAGGATCTTCACAAGACTCTGAATATCGATCCACTTGTGCGCAGGAATTATAATTTCTTCTCGATACAATTTCAAAAAATCTGTTGTTTTATCGACAGTGCAGAAAACAATTCCCTTTTCTACAAGGAACTGGCGCAGTGCCGGACATTTCCTATCAATCCTGAAAGTATGTAGTTTGTCATCACCAAAATTTGTAACTACAAATATTTTGTCAATGCAAGATCATCATCTCAATATAATTTTGAAAAGTTTAGTAAATGCAAGATCAAGACTCTTAACATTGTATTGCCATAATTTATTCAGTTTTGCTATTTCTCAGTCGACTGAATGAGTTGCACATTTCTTTTAACTACGGTTGCACTTTTCTTAGGTGATTGAGACTAAAGAAAATCTTAGGTGATTGAGACATAGGCAAACCCTAATTTATATGTTCCTAAATAAAATCCACTAGTTGCAAGATGAGCAAGTGGATAAAGAACAAGAGGAGAAAACCCTAAAAGCGGTTAGCTACAAAGAGCAGATCTACAAACCGGGAGAGGTGGTAGATGAGGACGTGTTTTCGCATGGCCAATTGAATGACGGCGACTTCACTCCCTTCATATGGGTTCTCCGGGGTGTACTCGAGGTCCAATCCCACAAACTTGTCCTCACCTATCCCAAGCCAACCCTCGTACATCCTCAGGACACGCACCACTGTCTCCTCCTCGTTGGTGTAGACAACGTCTATCTTCTTATTGTCATGGGTAGTGAAGCTTGTCTCTAGAGTGCGTAGATCTTCCATGGCGGCAAGGAGAAGACGGGAAGAAGATAGTAGATGACAGGAAGAAGAAGAGTGGTTTCTACGAGGCAGGGGAACGGTGGAACCATCAATGCGCTTTTAAGGTAGTGGTTTAACGATTGGGATGGAAGTCCAAGGAGAGACGCGTGGTGGTGGCTGTTCCAGCTTCTGAGTAAACAAAAAATAATTATAACGCCGATACATGGGCCCTGTTTTGTCATGTCAATACACTGGGTAGGGGGTGATGTCCTATCCACTGTGCCAACACTGCAAGCCTACGTGAGAGCCACCCCGCCTAAGCGACAGGAGCGACATAACGGCGAGAACTGACAGGGGGGCCCAACTTGACGGCCGTTAGCCTGATTTTTTGTATTGAAACGTGAAGTTGAATTCGTGCCGAAAAAGACCCTCTGAGTATTTGGCACACCAACTATAGTCACCCCGGCTGATTTCAGGGAACTTGGGTACCGCGTTGCCTGTACACCCCAACTTTCGGACCACAAAATGATATTCTCCTCCCAACACCTCGCAGGACATGCTGATGGGCTACCATTGGCTGCTAAAGGAAGAATTCAAGTGCCAACAACAAGTAATCGCGCAACTCGAGGCACGTAGAAAGGCGGCAGACGAGTCGAGCCTTCGGCGGCTGGGCTCTCCTCCCATGGAGGATCCTCTTCCAAGGGCAAGTACCTAGCCAACAAAAGGCGATCTCAACTGGGCCACCTCACCAAACAAGAGCGCGTAGAAGCCGCGAAAGTCCTCGACTTTAGTTCTATGACAGTGGATACGCAAGGCAACGTGCTCCCGAAGACGCCGCAAGCTGCGGTGATGGTGGCCACCATGTACCTCCTCAATAACCAGCCACCAGCTAGAGATCCGCGAGCTGCCATGCACCGATTTATGATCGCAGGCTTGGGACTAATCGAGGCCGCCCTTGACAAAGAACCAACGCCAGAGCCGAAGAAAAGCAAGGCTCTGGCCAAACGCTACTCCTCGCCCTCGTCCAGCGATGATATCCATGACCTTTCTCGGCGTCACCGCTCATGGCGGCACGATCGCGACTACGACGCGCGTGATGACATCACGTAGCGCAAAGTCGACAAAATGCACGCTAGACGAGCTCGTTCAACTGACTCGGAGGATGAAGACGTGGAACTCTGCAGCGCCAGATGCTTCAGCAGAGCCATCAGGCAAAAACGAATGCCTAAAGGGTTCAAACTCCCATCGGAGAACCCAAAATTTGACGGCCTACAGGACCCGAAGATTTGGCTAGAGGACCACATCTCCTCTGTCAGGCTGCACAGCGGGAGTTGAAGCACGTCCATGCAATGCCTGCAGCTACAGCTATAGGGTGCCGCCCGCGCATGGCTCAACAACCTCCCGCACGGATCCATTCGCAGCTGGGAAAAGCTAGTCTACAAGGGCACTTACAAAAGGCCCACATCAATCCAAGAACTGAGAGGCTCCGAGCAAAGGTCTGGCGAGTCGCTACGCTCATAAATCCAGAGATGGTCCATCATCAAGAACTCCGTAGAAAACATCTCAGAGGATCGCGCAATCGACGGGTTCAACGGCGGCGTTCGCCGCATAGAGCTTAGGGAGGAGCTGGGCCGCTCAAAGCCCAACATGATTGACCACCTAATGGAAATCGCGAATTGGTGGGCGGATGGAGAAGACTCGATGAAAAGCTGCACCTACTCGAACGATGACGAGGACCCTGGGCATAGACGTGACCGCTGAGGAAAACCTCGAATGCGCGTCTACAAGGACCGCAACGAAGTCAACATGGTCGCAGCCGGATACGCCGACAAACGCGACGACAATCGCAACAACGGATATCACAGAGGCGGATACCGCGACAGTGGGAAAACCACATAGGTGTTGCAACACCACACTCACGAACAGACACCCGTAACATCTATCCAGGACAAACTGTCCAGACCATGCAACATGCACTTCTACATCGACAAGCACGATGGTAAGAAAAAGTCTAGCCCCCTCCTAAAGGACTGCCACGAGTTCCTCAAGCTCCACGAAGGCCTAGCTCAGATGAATCGCGACGCGATCAACCGGGGCTACGGAGCCGCCCCACGCGCTGTGGCACATGGAGCTCCTCAACCACCACCCGGACCACCACCACCCGCGGTTGCACCAGTCTAGCATCATGGAGGCGAGCCATACCCACGAGCCGTGGGCAACATGGGGATGATCCAAAAAGGGCGTCCCTCCAATCGAATGCATAAGGCAATCACTCGCCAAGTCAATTTGGCCATAAACTCTCCACCTTCCACCACTGAGTACCTCAGTGGAAGCGAGTCATGCATCACCTTTGACAAGCGCGACCACCTGTGCCAAGTTCCTCTTCCAGGCCACTGTCCCCTCATACTCGAGGCGTAGATCGGAGGCTTTGACATGACTCGCGTCTTCATGGACAGTGGGAGCGGCATCAACCTCATGTTTGTAAGTACCTTGCGCGCAATGAGGATCCCTCTGACCTACCTGGAGGCTTCATACACGATGTTCCACGGCATCGTCCCAGGGAAGGGCCCTGGGCAAAATCAACCTCGACGTCATCTTTGGCATGCCACAAAACTTTCAGTGGGAATGCATCGACTTCGAAGTTGTCGACTGGCCTTCACAATACCACTGCATCCTCGGTCGTGTCGTGTTTGCAAGGTTCATGGCAGTGCCACACTACGCCTATCTACAGATGAAGATGCCAGGTCCAAACAACGTCATCACCATCAATAGAAACTTCGAGAGTTCTGACAGCTGCGATAGGGAATTCAATAGAATATCCCAGTCCTTTGGCATGCAAGAAGAGCTCGCAAGACTGAAGGACTTGACAGACAACAGTCTACCTCCCCTTAGTAGGCCAAGTTCACCCGACATGTCCTTCGACTCGTCGGTGCACACAAAGAAAGTCCAGGTCCACCCAACGGACCCAACCAAGATGGCCCTCATCGCCAACAACTTGAGTTCCACATAGGAACTCACGCTCGTCGAATTCCTCTGTGAGCATTGGGAAATCTTCGCCTGGTGTCCAGCGGACATGCTAGTGGTTCCCAGGGAATTCGCCGAGCACTCACTCAACGTAAATCCAGACGCAAGGCCAGTCAAGCAGACAATACGACGACTGTCTGAGCCAAGATAAAACGTAGTCGGTATGGAGATCAACAGACTCCTCGACGCAGACTTCATACGCGAGATCAAGGAAAGAACCTGGCTCGCAAATACAGTGCTTGTGCCTAAAAAGGACACGTATATCCTGCGGATGTGCGTGGACTTCACTACCTTGAATAAGCACTGCCCGAAGGATCACTTCCCATTGCCATGAATCGATCAAATAATCGACTCCACTGCGGGATGCGAGCACCTCTACTTCCTCGACACCTACTGGGGCTACAATCAGATTCGAATGAAGGAGGAAGACCAGGAGAAAACGGCGTTCAACACCCTTCGATGTGTTCTGCTACAACACAATGCCTTTTGGGCTAAAAAACGCAGGAGCCACCTATCAGCGGTGCATGCAGGCTTGCCTCAAAAACCAACTGGGTCACAACATCCAAGTCTATGTTGACGACATCATCATCAAAACCAAGAAGGAGGCCACGTTAATCGACGATCTCCGCGAGACCTTCGCTAACCTCGACCGTTACCGGATCAATATCAATCCAGACAAATGCGCCTTCGGCGTACCATCAGGGCAACTACTCGGGTATCTCATCTCTGCGAGAGGGATCGAAGCAAACCCGAAGAAAATAAAGGCCATACTGGCCATGGAGAAGCCGAAGAACGTAAAAGGTGTCCCACAGCTGACTGGACAAATCACGGCGCGCAATCGATTCATCAGTTGAATGGGCGAAAAGGCACTGCCCTTCAACCAACTCCTTCGCAAAGCTGATAAGTTCGAGTGGACAGACGAGGCGCAATAAGCATTCGATGACCTCAACCGTCTACTATCCACCTTGCCAGTACTGGTGACACCTCGTGAAAAGGAGCCACTACTACTCTACATCGCCGCCACCAACCAGGTGGTCTGCATGGTGCTCGTGGTAGAACGAGCCGAAGAAAACAAAGTCCAGGGGGTCCACCACCCAGTGTACTACCTCAGCGAGGTGCTCACACCAACGAAGTAGCGGTACCCGCACTATCAGAAGCTGGCATATGGCTTCTTCATGACAGCCCGGCGACTGCGCTAGTACTTCCAAGAGCACTCAATCATGGTGGTAAATGACGCCCCACTTGGGCACATACTCAACAACCCTGACGCCACTAGACGAGTCGCGCTCTGGGGCATAGAGATGTCGCCACGCGACATCATATACTAGAAGCACGACACGATAAAGTCGTAGGTCCTCCCGGACTTCCTCATGCACTAGATGGAGAACCAGCTCCCTGAAAAACTAGATATGTCCTACCTTTGGACAATGCACTTCGATGGGTCCAAGAGAAAGGACGGAGCTGGCGCAGGTGTCATACTCACATCGCCCCAAGGAGAAAAGATGAAATACGTTCCACGAATGCAGTTCACAACCTCCAATAACGAAGCCGAGTACGAGGCCTTAATCCACGAGATGCGAATGGCAAAAGCCTGCGGCGCCAAGAGGCTCATCATCTATGGCGACTCCAAGCTGGTGGTCAACCAAAAGATGCACGAGTGCGATGCACTGAGCGACAACATGATCGCCTATTGCGACCTCTATGATACACTCGAGGGAAACTTTGACGACTGCGAGCTGCGGCACGTAGGCCGTGAAAGCAACGAAGAGGCGGATACACTCGCCAACATCGGCTCCACCTGTGCCCCCATACCACCTGGGGTATTCCTCAAGCGCATCTACGAGAACTCCATCAAGCCGAAGGCTCCAGCGAAGAAAACAAGCATGTCAACAGACTCGGGAGCTACGCCACCCAACGAGCCAATGGCACTCGATGACATGGAGCTTGATACGGGACTCGAAGGACCAATGGAGGTCATGATGATGGAACCATCCTGGACACAGCCGTATATCACATACCTGCTCAGCAAAAGGCTACCAGATGACCCGACTGATGTGTGACACATCGCGCGACGATCCAAAGCATTTGCCCTCATCAACGGCGAACTATACAAGCGCATCATCATAGGGGTACTTCAACGGTGCGTCTCCAACGGGGACGGAAGGGCCGTCCTCCTTGACATACATGAAGGCACCTACGGGCATCATGCTGGAAGTCGCGCCCTCGTAGCCAAAGCTCTGCGAGATGGATTCTACCGGCCCATGGACATGCGCGATGCCAAGGACATCGTCTAGTGCTGCAACGCTTGCCAGCTATTCGCGAACAAACCTCATGCACCTGGCGTGGAACTCAGGCCAATACCATTGGCTTGGCCCTTCGCACAATGGGGACTCGACATGGTCGGCATGCTCCCAAAGTCATCACGAGGAGGTTATGTCTACCTCTTAGTCGCGGTCGACAAATTCACCAAGTGGATCGAGGCCATGCCGGTGACGAAGCAATCAGGGGCCAGCACTATCAAGTTCTTTGAGTCCATTGTCTACCGCTTTGGAGTGCCACATAGCATAATCACGGACAATGGGACGAACTTCACCTCTAAGGAGTTCCAGGAATTCTGCGAAAACCTGGGAATCAACATAAGCTACGCCTCGGTGGCTCACCACAGACCAACGGTCAAGTCGAAATGGCCAATGGCCTCGTCTGCGGTGGAATAAAGAAACGACTCCTCCGACCCTCAAACAAGCCGTTGGATGCTGGCCATACGAGCTGCAATCCGTACCTTGGAGCTTACGCACAACTCCAAATAGCGCCACGGGATACACTCCGTTCTTCATGGTGCACGGTGCTGAAGCGATAATACCCGCAGAGGTACGCTACGAAGCCCCACGAGTGGTTGCATACAACAAGAAGGAGTAAACTCTCGCACTCGAAGACTCCGTTGACCTCCTTGACGAGGCACGCGAAATAGCAGCGGAGAGATCAACGATCTACCAGCAGAGCCTCCGTAACTACCACAGCAGAAGGCTACGCCCCAGATCCTTCGTTGTAGGAGACCTGGTCCTGCGACTGAAGCAACAAGGGCATCTCAACCTCGAGTCCCCTTGGGAAGGACCTTACGTGAATACAGAAGTAATCCCAGGTGGAGCCTACCGCCTTAAAGATTTCGAGAGCGGACTCGCAGACTCCAACCCTTGGAACGTCGTGCAGCTGCGTCATTTCTACCCTTAGTCGTTTTATATTACAAATAAGGCTATTCAGCCAGGCTACTTAGCCACACATTGTACCTCGTACTATTCTGCAAATAAATGAAGCTAAGTGCCCCGAAACTCTGTGTCTTTTCCTATTTTCTTGCAATTTCATCACTCGGGGGCTGCGCCACAATTTACACTTCTGTTTTACGAACCAATCGCAGTATCCTGAGTAGATGACGCACTATCAATCGAACCCTTGATAAACACTAGCCCAGTTGCAACGCACCTGACAGGTTGGCAAGGTGCTGAGATAAAACACACGTCGGGCTAACAAAAAGGAAATGCAGAGTACACTACACTCGAAAATTATACAAGCTAGCAAGCTCTTTACATATCAACAGGTACTAAATACACCCAATACAGTCATACGAACTTTACAACACTTATAAAATTATGTGCAGGATACAAATCACGCTACTACTGCAAAAGAAGAACGTCCGTATGTTCCTCGAAGAAATCAACGATGTCCTCCGCTGGACGATCAACCGCTTGATTATGAGGAACCATGTTCCAGGTCATTCCTTCTGGCGGAGGCGGCGGCCTAGCGGCAATAGGCGCAACATCTACATCTGGCCTATGCAGTCGCACTAGCGACAATGCGGCTTTAGCACCAGCTACTAACTATTGTCTCACACACTCACGGACCGCCCTCATATCCTGTAACTTCGCCAGAAGAGACATCAGGCTTGAAGGCACCACGTTGAGAGGAAACATTGCTTGGTAAATGTGCCTAAGGCACGACTGGGCCTTCTTCAAGAATTGAAGCACTCGAGAAGAACGATCCTGTAGGGTCGCCAACGTGACTGCACGGTCGTGGTCCACCCAAAAATACCCACTAGCCTACAGCTGCTCCTGGGTCAGGTTATTCATTCGAATGGCCACCTAGTCCTTCTCATCCTGCGGATGACGAGTGCTAACAACTACACCAAGAAAACTGCAAAGTGTAAGGACAAGGCATCGCCCCGACTAGCTAAAAAGATAAGATGAGAAGACAGAGAGCTAACATTTAAACTACTCATTCAATTGCGCCACTTCTTCCAAGAGATACTTCTCGGGGGCGGTGGCCTTCTCTGCTTTCGACTTCCACACATCCGCGTTACCGCGGACGATGGGAAACTCATGCTCCAACTGCTTAATGCGGTCACACAGTCGCAAAAGCAATGACAACTCCTCCATCTTTGAACACAGTTGCGTCGTGGTTTCATTGGTGGGAGGAGAATCATGAGAACCACTCGAAGGACCCTAGGTACAATCAAGCAAGAGGAAAAAATGAGACTCATCACACATCGAGAAATAGAGGACTACATTCAAAAGCTGATAAAATGTCAAAGGAACATCCATCACAAAAGCACGGTTCAGACCAAACGCTAGCTATATCTATTACATATGGCGACTAAGGAGCATCCTACTTCTTTGACTTTGACTTCGACTTCGGGGGCTTCATCGCATCCGTGGCAGTCTCTAACGCCACGGACTTGCTGGTGGTAGCCCCAGATGTCGCGGTGTTCGCCGCCTTCGCTCGCCACCGCTCCTCAGAGTACTTGGCGACTGTCTTGATAAGCTGAGGCCCGTATTTAGCGCAACTACTAGCGAAAGCAGCAAACACTACCTGCTGGCCTCCAGCATCGACAGGCATGGCCTCGGAAATCGCTGTGGGATCCAACTCCACGCCGTGGGCTTGTACCATTGCGAGTGCCATGGTGGCGCCGACAGACCGCTGGGAGTTCCTGAATTCCACGGGAATACCTCTAGCGAGGGATTCCACCATGTCATCAAGGTTGTTGATGAGCCCGGCCTTGGGAGTCAGGTCCTCACAGATGCGATTGAGCACACCTTTGGCCTTCCCCAACATCTCCTAAAGGGAAACGCTGCGGTCCTCGACTATGGCAACGGTGCCAACCAAAGCATCCGCGCAATGAAGATACTGGGCATCAAAACTCAGGCCGGCAGCAACTGCGTACACAGAGTGTCAGCGCATCTACAAGACGACAATCAAGGAGCAATGCAAATCAACCTGAAAATTACCTGAGAGAGCCTTGGCAACCGAAAAAAGTTGTTCTTCCAACAACTTCTCCCTCTTAGCATTAGAAGAGCACAAGTCTTCCTCACGCTGCTGCGACTCCTCTAGAGCCACGACTGCCTCGTCGCGCTTTTTCTCTGCAGCGGAAAGCCCCTTCTTGAGGGACGTCACACGACGGAGAAGTTCATTGTACTCACCTACAAAGGACAGGGCATATCAACACTAGAGCTAACAAATTTCCACGAAGACAAAGACAAAGTCAAAAGCTAACCTTTGACTGTGCAATGGTGATTATCTAGCAGGGCATGTTGTCGACCCATAACAAGGACTTGCTCCGCAAGGCGAGCAGCCTCCTTCACAATGAGCTAAACAAAGGAAAAAAAGACTCAGCAGCAGCCCAATATACAAATTCGACTGCCAAATAGCAAAAAGGACACTCACATGTTCCTCCAGGGACCCCGGAGATGACTGTCGCACAGTCATCCGGGCAACCATCTGGTGCTCCCCAGCATGTGGGGAACTCGAAGAATTGGCGCCGGAGTGGGTTGCCACTAGAGGAGAAGGAGATCGTTTGGCCACCTCCTTGGCCTTGGAGTCTGCGACTCCGGACTCTTTCACAAATTGGACGTCATCAGAAGACGATGACGCCACTTGACTACAAAACATGTCCAGCACCACTTCAGAAAAGGCAACTCCAAAGGAAAAACAAGACAAACTCGCGAAAATTTAGACTGACCAATCAAACTTGTCGCGATCAAATGAGTCATCCGACAACTCCTTCGACAGTCGCAGCTTCTTCCGAGCAGGAGGAGCCATGGCGCGCATAGGCATGGCAGGAATCGGCTCCTCTGCAGCAGCAGGCGGATCCTCCGACGTCGTTGGAGAAGAGGCGTCAGAAGCCTCGCTGTGGGAGCTCTTGCGAGTGCCGTGGCTGCTGGACTCGGGGGCTTCCTCCTCTTCTTCAACTGGGACGGTCGAATCCGACTCGTCCTCCTCCTCCGCTTCGCGAGGAATAATCCCTTCAGGCTGAGGAGGCAAACTGGCAGCCACACTCCAGTCCTGCAATCAGAAGATACATCATTATATATCAAATACTTGGTGGCAATCGACAAAAGAAAACTACTTCATAGTATAGTTCTACCTCAGGAGGAGGGTTAGAGGCATCGAAAGGAGGCACGACTGGTTCACCTAGGAGATCCTCCTTGGCAGTGTACTTGATCACCAATCGCAACCTCCTGTCTACCTCACCCGCAGAAAATGCCCTCCGCCGATATGCGAGTGACATCGCTCGCACCAGCCCAGCGGTATATTGGGTGGACTCTAGCCTGCAGAGGTTGGATGTGGTGGCACAACCACGTGCGAATGAGGGCGGCGCCACCCTCTTATTTTCCTATGCGGCCTTCGAGGTCGCAGACGCGCTGATACAGCACCTCTGTTTCCTCAGACTCGCCAGGCATCATGATGTTCTTCCAGGAACGCCGCCTCTTACAAGCTACCACGGAGTCGAAGGGCGCGAGTCCGTAGTGCTCTCCATCGGCCTTCTGGTCGCGGACATAGAACCACTTGTCTCTCCACCCTTGGACAGATGAAGTGAGCTTGATGTCGAAGTAGACGGCGGAGGAGTCGACGTGGATTCCGCAGCCTCCTACGTTGTAGACTAACAAACCAGCCACCGACTAATGTTTGAGCTTAAAAAGTCTCTTGAAGAGGCCAAAGTGTGGCTCGATTCCGAGCGAGCACTCGCAAAGTGTGATGAAGCAGGAGATGTGGAGAATGGAATTTGGGGACAGCTGATGCAACTGGAGCCCATAGAAACAAAGAAGACCCATGACAAAAGGGTGCAGGGGAAGAAAGACACCTCGAATGATGAATGCAAGGAACATCACTCGAAAACCCAGAGGAGGACGTGGGATTACCTCATCGCCAGGCACTCGCGAGTCATCTTCTGCGGACGGAAGAGCTCCATCTTGACGAAGAAGGTGCAGCTCAGAGGACATGATGATAGACGCGCGCCAGGAGTCGTTGGTGCTGCGGGTACCGCCCTTCTTCTTTCCAGCGGCGGCGGTGCTGGTGCCCATAGCAGTGGTGCCCCCTTCTTATTGGCGGCAGCAATGGTACCCGTAGATCCACGAACCGTCCCCCACTACTCTCATTACGCGCGTAAATCAAGGAGATGTAGTTAAAATAGAAGATTACGCACGCCCGGTCAAATCAAAGTCAGGAAGTGGGACCCACCGCTCGTCACGTCCCGTCAAAACCGATCACGCGGGCAACTGAAGTCATCACGATGTCAGCACTAACGTCATCAACTCAACCAGAAGAAAATTTTGACTACTTTAGTCCTTGCTCGAGTCTTCGACTCAACTAAGCACTGGGGGGCTACTCCCATAGGGAGCGCTGGTCGCGCACCCTATGATTATTTTTTATGCAGGTGTATGAGCATTCAAGACAAACCCATCACTCAAATCAACGATTTGACTATGAACTACGGGTTACTCCCATAGGGAGCGCCGGAAGCAATTTCGACTGAAACAAGCAACAAAAGATGACAGTAGTAGCAAAAGTACTTATAGTCCCCACTCGAGTCTATGACTCGATTAGGCAATCGGGGGCTACTCCCATAGGGAGCACTGTTCGTGCACCCTATGATTATTTTTCCTTGTAAATTGTACTGTGTGTCGATAACATCCACACTCAAATGCTATGGCGACTCCGCCTCATGTTTTCCCTACAAAGAGACTGCGTCTCCTGGGCCACCCGAATCATCTCTGCGATGACAAAAATTTGGATGCCACGCCTACAACGTGAAGATAAGACCTGGATAAGGCCTGGCAACGCAACTGCTGCACACTACTAGAAATATATCCGTGCCTAGAGGTATGATGAACATGCCTTGACAGATGCGTCAAGTGCTCACATTTATACACTGGAATTCGACTCATGTAAGACCTCCACGGCCTGAGTCGAATTACTCCAGCACTTTTCCGAATTCGAGTCCGGGGACTCGAGTTTGAGTAGATTGTGTTGTTTTGCCCTAAGGCAGTTAACTGATACCGATACATCGGATAAATCAGGCACCTATATCAACAATCCCTATGATATAAACAGAACACTCGAAAAATGCCCATACATGCACTCGAAAAGACTTCATAAAGTCTCCAGTCGAATATGCGATTCCACTGGACACTCGGGGGCTACTGACATGGGTATACCCTACAGGTACTCGATTTTGGCATATACGGTCCAGATACAGCAGAAGCCCATGGCGTTGCCAAGGCCCAATACAGAATTCGGGTGACCCACATACTCTTCGATTGCTTGCAACGCAAGATGAAGCTTAAGATAGAAAGTTCAAAGGTACGAACCCTAATCTGTAACCGATTCGACCTGCTACCCGTGACCTAGCGTATCTATATAAAGGCTAAGAGGGGGCAGCGAGGAGGACAATCACAACCCTATTTTCCACAACCATCGCCAGATTGCATCTGCACACCCCTGTAATCTTCGATTCCCTCGATAATTTCAAGAGAAGACAAGAAGGAGTAGGGACCTCTACGAGGCCTGAACCTGGGTAAACCTTGTGTCCCTGTGTTCTTGTTTTCTAGCCGATTGATGTCTCCAGTGCTCCCTCCTTCTCCAAAACCCAAGTCCATAACAATGGGCATTGGCGACTTAAACCCTCGTCACTATGAGATCCACTATTCAGGGCAACTTGCTATGCTTGAAGGATATAGTGATTCGAACTGGATCTCTGACATTGATGAACTCTACGCCATGAGTGGGTATGTGTTTACCCTTGGGGGTGGCACAGTGTCATGGAGATCTCGTAGATAGACCATATTAACGTCGTCAACTATGGAAGCAGAGCTTACTGCTTTAGACACAACCACTTTTGAATCAAAATTTCCGTGTGAGCTCTTGATGGACTTGCTTGTGGTTGAAAAACCTATGGCGGCAATCCTTTTGAATTGTGACAACCAAACTGTTATTGTCAAAGTAAACAATTCTAAGGATAACGCGAAGTCATCAAGACACGTAAAGAGACGTTTGAAATCTATCAGGAAATTGAGAAACTTCGAAGTAATATAATTGATACATATATTCAAACAGATAAAACCAGGAAAATCCCTTTACAAAGGGACTATCACGAATTGTGATAGAAAATGCATCGAGAGAGATGGGATTGAGACCCATGGATGTCACACCATAGTGGTAACACAACCTATGTGATCGGAGATCCCATGAATTAGGATCTAGGAAGAACATGCTAGTGGTTTGACTGAGGAGAGTATTTTATAACCCTCTCTATGTGAAGATGCATAACTTTTAAAATCTATAAGGGAGGTTGTCAACATGTCTTAATGTGTTTCTATTGGCTATAACTAGCAAAGATGTCGTCCTACAGGCATTCCTGAAAGAACACACCTATATGAGCTCGACTGTAAATGTCGCACTCTATGAGATTTGGGTGGTCTCTAGTAAACTCATGAAGAGACCAGTGAGTATGACGCATATGCTCCAACCCGCGGGGTAGGCTACTATTAGCCAGGTACTAGTTATGATTTTGAGTGAAATGTATTGGCATCAAACTTGAAATTCAAGGTTCGTCCATTGTTCAAATGGCTGGTAGACGTAGATCAAGATTCTAGGCGGAATTTCAACTTAACAGTCTCTGCTGAAACACTGGTAAATAAACAAGTAGCGAGGATTGGCAAACGTTCAAATGGGCATTTGAGATCTGGTGAGGAATTGTTAAAAATAATGGACTAAAACAATCGACCCATGTGTGACTTCAGATTTTTCCTAAATCTCAAAGCCCATGTGTGATTTTGTCCAATTTGGTGGTAGCTCACATGTGAGTGAAGTAGGAGTTAAAGTTTTGTCCCACATGAAAAGTTAGAGGAGAGTTACACCACCTTATAAGGTGAAGCGTTTCATCACTTTGTAAGTGAGTGAGAACAGAAGTGCTACACACGCGCTCCTCCTCCGACGATGCCGCTCGCCCGCTCGGACGCGTGCGCCGCGGGTTGCGGGAATCTCGCCGAGCCGAGCTTTATTTTGCTGCTTGGAAAAACTGGTACGGTTTTGGCAGACGTATCAACAGTTAGTTGATTCGGGTCACTCCCGAATCGTGGGCTATCTGTAACCGACCTGAACGTGCGCAATGTGGGATTGGTCCACGACGTGACCTATGCGGGTTTCCCGAGCCGCTCTATATAAGCACATGTGTGACTTCTACTACTAACACACCGAAAACCAATCTATGATTTTTGCCTCCTCTCTGCTTATGCCGCCACCGTAGTCTACTCCATCCCGCGCGCCGGCATGTACCGCGGACGGGAGAGCAGGTCTTCAGAACCGTTCGCCTTTGCGGTCTTGTACGGGAGAGGGAGAATAACGTTTTTGGAAAGCGCTCCGCGCGACTGCTCAAGTTCGTCATCACGACGCGTCTTCCTGGTCGTCAAGAGCATCCGCGTGCATGGCGTCTGCTACGCCGTCTTCTTTCATAGGATACATCAATCTCTGCTCCAACGGCAACTTCGTCGGCAACTGATCGGTACGTATATTATGATCTAATCTGTTGCTATACCATGGCTGTTCTTGTGTATGCACTGCCACTGTTTACGTTGATTAAGACATCAAGTATGTTAGCGTTTCACGTTTCCGTAGCCGGTGTAGTCATGATTTATATATCGGAATTAATTGTGAAAAATATGCCTAATAATCCAACATATTGTGGGTGCAGAGCATTTTGGCGAAATGATACCGGGAGAGTAGGCTTTTCGTAATTTGTCTTTCTTTTCTTTGCCTTACTTTATTTGTCAAACTCCTCCTTAATTAATAGATTGGGGCAATTTTTTTCTCCCGTTTCAAAGAAAATCTTCCGGTCACTACTAGCGAGTAGCGGCGCCTCGGTGCCTCGACCCCTATCACATCTATATCTACGCCTTGGAAACACGGTGTCCCCGAGCGTGCCGTGGTGGCTCCCGGTCTCCAGTTAGCTCGTTTGTGAAGTTTCAAAACATGGATTCAAAAGTTCCCGACAAAAATATAAGGATGTAGCATATTAATTTCTGAATCTGTAATTTCTGGTGGAAAAGTAAGGAAGGAAAGCCAGGACGTGTTGGGTATCGTGGGAGACTATGACCCAACCAAAATGTGCAGTGGGGCTCGGGTTCAGAGATACCATGCTTTTAAATCAAGTTCTCCTGGCATGCCAAGCTTGGCGCCTATTGCAAAGAACCCACTGTCTTTGAGTGCAAGGGTCTTGAAGGCGGCCTAGTATGTAGTATCCGAACATAGACATTCTGCATGCGGTGGATGGATCCCATCCATCTCAGATTTAGAGGTCCATTATTGAAGGGCGATAGCTGATCAAGAGGATTGGTAATGGTCAGGATACGAATGCTTGGGAGCAGAATTGGTTGCACAGGGATGAGAGGCTCGGGCAGGTTACACCACGAAAGGAAGATGCACCTGTTCAAGTGAGCGATTATATCGATCATACGTCAGCTCCTTGGGGAATGGATAAGATGGACGAGTTCTTCCTGCCAGTGGACTTCAGAGGTGATTAAAAATATCCTGTTGTGCACAAGGAACCAACAAGATTTCTAGGCATGGCTCGAACTTACTGGAACTTTGTTGGTAAGATTGGTTTAAAGAATGTTGGCCATGACGAAAAGAACCTGAGAATCCTAGTATATATATGAGGACTGGTTGGATAAACAAGAACATAGACGAACATGACTATGAGAATCCTAGTATATATATATTAGGATTCTAGTAGTCGAGTCTGCATACTAGAATCCTAGTATATATATGCATGTACCCCGGATGTAAACACACCATGGGTTCAAAGCAATAAAAAGAGGACGCACGATACGCGCGTGTAGCGATCATATTGTTTCCGTATGTGCGTGTGTGAGTTGCTATGGGCAGGAAAGTAATCTAGCTCTAGCTTAATATACGTGTGTGTGTTCACCGGAGTTTCGTCGTTGCAGTCGCCGGAAAGTACTCGGCGTCTGGGTCTGGGCCAACATAGACTTCAGAGGTGATTAAAAATATCCCGTTGTGCACAAGGAACCAACAAGATTTCTAGACATGGCACTTCGAACGTACTGGAACTTTGTTGGTAAGATTGGTTTAAAGAATGTTGGCCATGACGAAAAGAACCTAGGAGGACTGGTTGGATAGCCGATCAGGCTCTTCTAGCTCGACTGTTGAGGCCAAGTCCTGGGCAAAGCTATGGAAGGTGCCCGTCCCCTCGAAGATTTGCATCTTCTTATGCTACCTAGCTCAGCACTCGCTACCGACTAGCGATCTGCGACACCACATAAATATGGCTGCACCCCCGGTTTGTACACTTTGTGGTCAGATGGACTCGTGGAGACATTTGTTGACCGAATGCAATATGTCTTGCTACGTGTGGGCTTCGGTGGATACAAATATCACTGAACATATTTCTTTGTTAGCTGATCCGTCAATGAGGCAGTAGTTATTCTCGATGTTGGAGAGGTGATGGAGAAGGCCAAGCAGATGCAAGTTACCTTTGTCTGTGAAGGGAGAGAATGTAACAAAGAAGCTCATGCACTAGCCAGGTTTGCACCGTCCTTGCCAGTGGGTCGTCATGTTTGGTTCCTGCCCCTCCCGAGGTATTTAAATCTGGTTGTAAACATCGATATTATAAAGGGTAAGGAAAGTTCTAAAAAAATCAGTGTGTAAAATTTCAGCTCAAAAACCTTTGTACTTTAGGCTCAGCAAAAATGAAAATTGAGTTTTTCCGTACGTGAGCAGTTTTGCACATTACACTGAAGTCAGGATTTCATCGTTTTGTGACACTTTATCCTTTTTATGACCTCAAAGTATATAGTATTTCGAGTTAAAACTGTAAAAACCGGTATATTTCATGGTTGGCTGCGCCTAGGTATTTTTTTTCAATTTTTTGAAAACTTTGAATTCAAATTTCCAAAGTTTGAAAAAAAAGGCTAGTCCGGTTTCCAACATGCGTGTCCCCTGCTCCACAGCGTCATGCATTTACTCATGTGTCTAGACCGACCATGGCGACATGCGACAGAGGGCCAGCGAGGACGAGGCCATGCATGAGCCATCCATCCATCCATTGTGTACTGCCACCTGCCGGTGGACGTGCCTCACGTAACAACGTAAACAACCGTCGACTAGGTTTCAGGCGCAAGCTTGCGTGGCCTGCTGCATCGTCTAGTCTTCGGGATAAACAAGAACATAGACGAACATGACTATGAGAGTCTGCTGCATCGTCTAGTCTTCGGGATAAGAACATAGACGAACATGACTATGAGAGTCTCTTCACTAATGGTTTAGTCCATGGTTGCGCAACTAGGACTAAGCAATCGGGACTAAAGTCCCCTTTCGTTCCGGTTCTATTACGAACCGGGACTAAAGACCATCCACATGGCCGTCATGGTCCTTTACTCTCGGTTCGTAGCACGGACCGGGATTAGAATTTTGGGACGTTTTTATGCCGCTGCAGAGTTTTGGGTCGGTTTTCTGCTGCACCAGGAGGGAGACGTTTGGCGTAAGCGACGTGCTGAGAGATGATATATATATAATTATAGAAATGGAGGAACCATTACAGAACATTGTCATGAATATAGAGAATGAAGTTACATCTTTCTATGTGCTTGGTCGAACATATTATATACACAATACACTTTCATGCATACATATAATATAATTTCTCTTACGATTTCTAATGTATAAATATAAAATCCCGATGGTATTCCCCGGTTGGATTTATGACCTCCTTAATAAAGAATCTTGCCATCTCCTTGAAGTGCTCGTATGCGATCCTTTTCTAGGAAACCTCCCGCATCTGTTTCATCTAATTTAAAAAAAGGGATCACCAATATATATATATATGAATAAAACTTAACACAATATTGATGGTAATACAATAAGACTGTGAACATTGTTTGCGTACTGCAAATTCTTGTAGAATTTTGTCCAGCTCACTTGTCGACTGGCAAATATACTCGCAAATGTAGTATCCACATAAATTATTCCTGGCTTTCTGCATCAAACACTTTACGAGAAAAGAGGTCAATCAAAATAATAATTAAACATGATAATGATATTGAAACAATAATCAAAGAGATACGAAGTTATACTAGTACTTACACTGAGTTGTCGAAATCGCAGCTCCTCTTTCCATTCACCTCTAACCGGGATTAATCGTGATCCAGTCCTATGCGGCGTCCTGGTAGTGGCGGAGCTAGGATTTTTATATTGGGTATTCGGAATAAAAAAATATTGAAGAGAGAGAGGATTGCTCACATTTTCATCTTTATTTTAACTTTTAGCCTCAAAATGTTAGTGACCTTGGTGTTAAGGTCGAAGTTATCTTCAATTTCTCTCAAGCTCTATCGCGCATACATTTCAAGGAACTACACGTGTCCTTCTGCTTATTCTTCATTTTTTAGACCTGTAGATAAGAAAAGATAGTTAAGCATCAACCTCTGATCACAATTGGAAAAAAATAGAACAAATCAAGACTGAAGCAACCTGTCTACACTCACTGAACTTCTTTTGACAACACTGGACTGTGGGACGGGACTGCACTGCTTCAGCTACAGTGCTGCAGCGCCGCTGTTCTTGTCAGAATATGGATGCGCCGTTGGCCGCTGTTCTTCCCTAGACCGGCGGACTGGAAATGAGGATTGAGGAGATCCGCCGATCAGGGATTCAGGGGACAGGGCGCCAGTGCGGAGATGGGATTGCACACCTAGACCACGGGAAGAGAACTCACCGGGGTTTGAGCCGTGAGCCGTGGTGGCAGCGGCCCGACGGCGCGATGCATCGGTGGCTGCGGTGAGGCGATCGGTTATCGTGATCGGCTGCGGTGGAGTCGCGTGTAGATGGAGGAACAGGAAGCCAACGCGTCGTGGTCAATCAGTGGCTCGACGTTTTCAGTTTCTCGGTGAATCGCAGAGGCCTGGGGCAGACTAATGAAGCCCAAATAGAGACCCAGGTTGAGAGGGCTGGATGCGGCAGTGCTCTGGAGGTCGTGTTTGTTCGGGTTTTTTGAGTTTAACTAACATAGGAGCATATATATCGAAACTTGTTTGCAAAAAATTATTAGGTATTCATTGCATACCCATAAATAAGTCTAGTTCCGTCCCTGCGTCCTGGCCTTACGCGATAGTAATGCTCACATTAGTCCTGTTCGTAAGAAAACTGGGACCGATCGCTTTTGGCAGTCCGACGAAATTCCTATTTTTTACTAGTGCTTCGACTCTTAAGTTGTACGCTTCGAGCAGGTGGCGGCTTCCGGTTCACAACATGGTCGACGTGGGCTGCTACCTTTGCTGCAGGTGATGCAGGGCCATCGACAAGGGCGTGCGAGATGTGGATCGCACAGGGCCACAAAAATTTTGGGCCCCCCAAATATAGTACATCTCTGGCGACAAACTGTGGATCAGATCAAAGTATATATCAGACTAATGGAGCAGTTCGTCGTTAGACTGTTGGGGAAGAAGGGCCTGACATGTGGGCCTATTTAGCGAAACGGTAAGTGGCTAGGTCAAAGGATGTGCTGGTGCGGCTCAACAAACTCCAATGTTGTGCTGGTGGCCGGACTGAACCATATTCGAACGAAGTCCAAGCCTCATGTCCCCCACGATTCCACGAACAGCCGCCTCCTCCTCAACCCTAGCGACCGCACTAGCGCGGACGCTCGACACTGCTGCAGTCCGCAGGCCCGCAGAAAGAGGGCAAGAGCTGTGCGCTCAAAGGGGAAGGCAGGAAAGCCGGTTATGGCACGCAGCCAGCAAAAAGTTCAATTCATCCCACGAGGCTGCAGGTAACTTGTAGTTAGATGTGAATTGAATTGGTTAATGAAGCAGCAAATGTACGTTTGTGCAGCGTTCTTTGGACAGGAAAATTGTTGAACACTATACGGTATGTGTGGATCTATGGACTAATTTCAATTCAAATTGCTTCTATAAATTGAATGTGCAATGCTGCAGCGTTTCCAAAACCCTTAAGTCCTTGTTTTGTTGTAGTGTATTTTAGGGGATTAGTGAGATTATCTCCACCGGGATTGGGTGAATCCACTCCCCTCACCCAATCCCCTCAAATTCTCTTCCCTGCCCTTTCAATTCCCGTCTTAAAAATCGCCACCGGGGAGCTGGGTGTGAGTCACGACGCGTCAAGCGAGAGCTTTCAAAACGTAAGGTGAGGGTAGCGTATCAATCTACAGGCATATCTGAGGGTTTCAGCGGGGGCTGAGCCCATCTAAACCCCGGCTACAAAACAATATAATTGGAATTCTAGGGGATCTGAGGTTGGCCCGGTAAACACTATACGAAACCTAGAAAATACCGGGCTACAAAACAAGGCCTATAAAAGATTAAAGAATATGAATCTATCTAGATCTAGACCTAATAATAAAAAAGCTAAGGTTTCTCTCTTGGTCCGTCGTAATGCGTTTTGGTTCGTTTCACTATACCTCTTCGTCTCGTTGGCTTTGGCTCTGGTGGAGGAAACTAACTCTGGATCGATTTGTTTCCCTGGATTGACTCCGTCGGGAGAACGGTTTGTTGCGACAGCACTAGAGTTCAGAGCGAAGCCGTCCTCAGCCACCACCTGCATGCAACACTAGGACACTTGAGTCGGGTTAGGCATGTTGGATCGGAAGCATACATAAAAGGAGACACAGATCGGGAGCCGTCACCAAATCGCTAGCCGCCGACAAACCATAGCTAGCATAACGGCCTGTCGACCACTCCGGAGCAGAGGAACGCGGAGGATCCGGAGAGGTTAACAATGGCAAGAACCTCGTGCAGGGAAAAACAGAACATCGCAACACACGCCATCCTCCTGTCCTAGAAGGTAGAAAAAAATAGGGATTTGCCATGATTCCATCTGCAGGATTGTATGAGCCGTATGACGCGTGTACATCGTCCAGGAACTCAACCGTCGCATGGAGTTTTCCGTCGAGGGGGAGGTGTCCGTGATGACATTCCAGGAACAAGGACACTCTGAGGTCGACCGTCCAGTTTGAGAGGAGGCGTTCATGGATGCTTCTAGAAAGAAGGCCACTCTGGAGGAAGGAATCACGGGCAAAGACACGTATGCCATTATCGGTGCAGGTGTCTTGGAGTGGGCGTGGTTGACGGAGAACGAGAGACAACACTGCGTGGTAGAAGGAGTAAGCGTTCGATCCGCAATACCAGAGCGGGTGGCTTCTGATCGATGTTGACTTGCAGAAGTGCACTGTGCAATCGTGCTAGCTGCTAGGTGAATTCATCTTGGGATCATGGATGTGTTTGGAGGTGGACTTTTTTCCGCAACGATGGACCAAGTGCCAAAGGAACTAAATGAACGGTGTTAGGCTACACAATCTCGACTAGAACAAATGGCTCCCATGTTACGTCGCAGGCGAGCCGCGGCGACGACAACACGCACGCCCTGTACCCGGCAAGAACCGCACACTTGAGAGTGGTGGAAGAGAAGCGATTTGTCGCGACAAGCGCGCACACCTTAAGGTCAAGGCAATGTTATTCTGCGTGTGACTTGGGATGAACTACTTGGTCTGGATAGATATGCAATGATTTCAAGAGTGGGTACATGGTCCTTGAGATTGGTCTAGGAGATCGATTCTTAGAGTTATGTGATACGGATTACAAATCTATCGAATCTCTTTCAGTTTTACATTAGTTTATCCATTGATCTAACTGAAGACGAGTTCTTAGAAAATATTGGACTTACGGTTTTAAAGATATTATGCAGGATTCATAATTCTGACAGCAGTGGCTTTTGTTCAGAGTGAAATATGCGCTAGACTGCGTTTCAGAAAAATGACCTGAACAATATTGCTAGGTGCATGTTCCAGTCAACATTGATACAGTCATGTTCTCAAATTCTTTGGTAGATTAACATGGATTATTTGTTGTCTCCACGGTGATGCACTTCTACAAGATACTTTCGATTTGTGATCATTTATATCTTCACAAACATGAATGGTCATTACAAGGTTTTGGTAGTAGAATGAAAATCTTGCAATTGAGATAATAGATCATGTTCTACTCCATGGACAAGAACATTTGGATGTAATCAATCATAATCCAATCCATTGGGATGTGTACCACGTTATTGTAATTTTGGAGGTGTTTTCTCTTGCTATTTGACATGCCACAAGCCACTAACTGGTAAGAAAAAACTATTCGCCGCTACGAAAATTGGCTCATCTTACATTGCAATCGATCCGATGCCCTTTGACTTCTTGACAAAAATGGCCGTGCAAGCTCATATGTTAAATAATTTCATGTTCAATACGCATCCAAATTATCAAATCAACTTTCTCTCTCACTGCAACATACGGGCATGTTTACTTTTTATTTTTTTAAAGGAGCATATATTAATATCAAAAGATACTAATTACACCCAGCCTCTGCAACAATGCATTGCCCTAGCGGCCATACAGATGCACACAGCCAAAAAAGAAAGAAGAATTACAAAAAAAAGTCCCGCTACAGTGACCCATTCATTAGAACAGCAGTACTACCACCACCAAGATAGCACCAGAAGTCCAGCTTCTCCAAAAACAACGCCTCTAAGAAGGGAACAGTGCACAAACACCGTCATCGTCCGATCAAAGATCTTTGGTTTTCACCCTGAAAAAAGTCCACACTCTCAAAACAATGCCTTCAACAAGGCCATTGCCAGGCACAATCAATTAAGGCCAGACCCTAGGTTTTCACCCTAAAAGATAGAACCGTGAACCTCTCCTATGCAGTCGCCCTCACTTGCATGCCACTGCTCCAAGTCACAAATCACCAAGCCAATTCCTCATCACCACCCAGACTTGAACAACCATCGTCAGTCCACAGATCTTGATCTCCATGCCATTCTTCGTCAGCACTATGGAACGAGAACATGCCCCATGATCTTAACAGCTAACAAAGCTTCGAAGCGCACCCTCTGAAACCAAACGGTCAGAGTAAAACATGGATGCGTACGACCGAATCCCATCCGATCTAGCAATCTCTCGGCATGATCGCACTTCTGGAGTACGCCAGCGGAGGCTTCCGGAACATGACACAGTAACCAGATCAATGTAGAGAAACATCAGGCGAATCTTCGTCTTGGCTTGAGAGGGATCAAGGACCGCCACCTTTATTAGGTAGATCGTCGGACCCCGCACCGCCCGCCGGCTCCCCATGGGACCGACCGCCCAATTCCCCACTGGCTAGGCCGGCAGAGGAGTAGGAAGCCTAGGCCGCCATGACCGTAACCTGACGCCAAGAGACCTGCGAGATCCTCCGAAATCCCGGATGCGGGGGGCGGGCGCATCTGGGCCAAGGGCCAGGCGACCACACCCACCAGAGCTCCACCGGTCATCTCATCTCCGCTGTCCACCATGGCACCCACCACCAGCCTCCACCTACGTCCGCCCCGCCGGCGGCAGCCCGCACTCCCGGCGACAACGGCCCGTGCCGCGCCACCAGCCAGGGGAGAGGGATCCCCGCCGCCACCCTCCTTGGGACGCCTGGGCTTTGCGCACTGGCCCCTCCGGCGGCGGCGAGAAAGGGGAAGAGGCGGCGGCTAGGGTTAGGTGGGGGAGAGGGGTCGGGAGAGAAGGTTCCCATATCACGGGCATGCTTACTAGTTTTGATATAAAATATCCAAGTATATGCGTGATGTAGCATTAAATGAATTTAAGACTTTGAGTGCTTGATGTGAGGATTGCAGATTTCGTATTAATTTGATACTTTGCTACGTGCTTGTTGTGACCATATGAACCGTGAATTACAATGTTAGATTATCCATATCTCTTATTTAGGCTTCTATTCATCACTTGTGGATTGCAGATTTAAGGATGTGAATTTTTTTAGACCGAGATAGTCGAAAAAGTGGAAGAAGATATTGAAAACGCCTGGCTACGTGTTCTTTATAAACAGAAATATGAATTGGTTATCTGCACTTTCAATTTTAGGGCCCCCATCTTGAGACGGCCTGGTGATGTTGCACCCTACGTACAGCGTACCAATTTGTTGTAGATTGTCCAACTAAACTCTGTTCGTTAATTTTGTTCAGTAACGTAGTATTGCCTCTACTTCAGCTGAGGTCGTTTGATTGTTTTTTTTCTAGAACGGAGGTTGAACAAAAATGACGCACACAATCTTTTTTATTAGATTATTCAAAAAGGATTACAAGACGGATACATAAATCAACCTGAAACCAACCTCCTTACTACTCGCTGCCTACACCTGTGAGATAGATGAAGAGGGTAGCCATGATCGGGGCCATGTGTCATGACCTCAGATTTATGCGCACCATTGCGCATGCTCCAGAAGCCATCGTCCCCGTTTTCTGCAAACCCATCTTTAGAAATGTGCCTATTAAATCTCCGTATTACCCTTTCTTTTATTTTCTCAATGGTGTCTCTATGTGAGCGATGCTCTTTGCATCTTTTTTTTTGTGAGAGCAAACACGTACCGGAGTAAATAATAGCGCATGAAGTTTCTGTTGAATCTGCTATCCACGTCTTCCCAATTTTTTCTAGTCCTCGGATGGACGACAAGAGGACACAAGGCAACATTGCCATGGAGCCCGGCTCTCCAGGGAGGTGGGCCTCACAACCCGAGATTTCCTGCCACGAAGAGGTCGAACTCCCTTTCCTGTCCCACGTCGCTGGACGGAGGGTTGCATGCTGTCTCTTGGCCCACGCGTCTGCGGCTGTGCATGACAGCAACCCGTGTGAGACTCGTACGGCAGAAAACAAACGTTCCGCACCCGCTGGACCGTGGGGCCATCGATGGCCTCCGTGGCAGAGGAGGCCCCCGCCAGCTGTGTGTTCTCGCGGCCGGTAGCCAACATGACCGAAACTCCCGCCACATGCGGGTTCTCGCAGCCGGCAGACGTGGCACGTAGGCCCTGGCCGTCCGCGGGTTGTTGTGGCGACTTCATGTGATGGGTCCAGTTGGCTCGGGGAAACAGATGAAGTATGCGATAATTCGACTCTTCCGTAAATCCTCTCCACGCCGCTCGGATTTCTATATTAGAAAACGCCTATAGAACACACTCCCTCTTCCTCGCTCCTCGCATTCTCCTTGCTTCTCTTCTACCACCTCGTGGCTTAGTTTCGGCGGCGCGCCGTTCTAAAAGTGTTCAAGCTCGAACACCCAAACGATGGCCTAGGCCGTATCCGACGTGTTTTGGGTGTCGTCGTGGTTCCTTCTAGGAGGAGCGTTGTTCCAAGCGAAAGCTCACTGTGCTCCGCCAATAGGAGAGCCAGGCGTGCATTAGGAATTTTATATACCGCGTGTAGGTGCTAATGGTGCGCTGGTCGTGCTCAGTTTCCTGCGTTTGTCCGATGATGCGTCGCCGAACGTTCTGGCTCGAGTGCTTTGCTAAGTAGAATTATAGTAAGTCGCTTTGTTTCTTGCTTTGGCAAAGAAGTCTCGATCCGTCCGGTGATCCTTACTGGACGTTCGGCCAAGTTCAACACGGTGATGTGCAGAAGCGGTGTTTCTATCTTTCTGTGCACCGTAAGTGCTATCACGCCATTTTCTTTGATTTTTTACATATTTTATAGTCGCGTCTGTTTTATTTCATTCCTTTTTCCTGTGTTTTTTCCTTCATGCATGTTTGCTCCACGTTTCTTTTTTCTCATTCATTTTCTTACATGCTTTACACTATTTTATGTTTTTCGTCTTTGCTTTCGTCTTTTTCTCTGAATCTCTTTCGTGCTCTCTTCTTCGTCTGGCCTCGTAATGTTTTCCTTTTTTTAACGACGCGTTATTTTCTTATCTCCTTTCTGCTTTTCATAGTCGTGTTCACTTTATTGCGTTCTTTGTTTATTTATTTTTTCTATTCTTTTCACCTTTTACAACCTAGTTTTATTTATTGCCTTTTTGTCTTTTCTTTCGTCGCTTTTTTCTGCATTGTTTTTCATGTTTTCTTCTTGTTTGGCTTCCCCTGTTTCATCCTTAGTTCACGGCGCAATGTTTTCTCACGTTTATTTTTCTTGCTTTTCACGTACGGTTGTAGAAATGTAGAAACAATAAAATGTATTGTGCCTGCCTACATAAACTTACGAGAAAAAATATACATTACCGTCCGGACGTGCTGAAAAGTAAATGTCAGTGGCTATATAGAGATTGTGAGATCTGTGATGCTGTGCGATCGATGGCTGACATCGCCGCCGGTTAGAAACAACAGTTATGGTGCGGGTCGATCCACACACACCATCAAACGGGAACGCGATCCACATCCAACATCCAACAAGAACAACGAGAGCAGTGAGAATAGGCTTTCTTGTTTTTCTCGCAGCTCCCGGTGGCAGCTCGGAAATGGTGGTTCTTACATCGACAGAGCGCGAATACCATGAAAGTTAACAATGTTTTTACATGTATTTAGTGTTTAGCAATTAAATATGCTCTCTGGAGTGCACAGTGTATGATTCGTACAAAGATGTTAGTATAATATATACAAATATGCTATATACATGTGTTGTGCACTATACTGATGTATCTAACTCTTGCTTTCTGATTTATAAATAGTTGTACACTATATGTATCTAACTCTTGCTTTCTGACTTATACATAGTTGTACATTGGTTATGTCATTACATTACTACTTCCTGATTTACAGTGAGTTATATCTTGCCTATGAAAGTCATGGATAAAACCAGATACGTTTGTACGGTTGTTGGATAAGGACTTGATTTCACGCTCGAACATGGGTATGCATCGATCTCGCACGGAACACCCATGAAAATATTCTGTTTACAACTGCCATTTTAGAATGCATGAGAAAACATTGTGGTTATGTATTGTCGCGCTTATGCTGGCTATGTTGCCATCTTAAATCCGAAATTCCCGGCTAACTATTCGTCAGACTAATTGCATGTAGCGTTTCCTGAAACGTGGTGTACACGTATTTTCAGACATTTTGACTAACAACTGCTTCCTAGGGAATATGAATTAGAGTTTGCTTATTTTAATTCATCACTCTGTTATAACCGTATATCTTAAGATGATGAAAATATAGATTACAGTTTGCTTGATGATGAAAATATAGATCACAGTTTGCTTTATTTTATCAGCCTGTCTTTTTTATCAGCGTTGTACTTCATAACCACGCCCCAGGAGCACAGAGAGATGTCTAGTTTCATTAATAGAAAATGAAGTTACGTGAACAAAGAAACATGGAAACTAAAAGACAGACAATGAGGACATAATTATCCTGAAAACTTTGTAGATAGAACACTAAATGATAGAAAAATACAAAATAATCCCTAGGATTTCCTACATTAGGCGAAGCCAACGGCCACCACCAACCTCCAACCACCTAGAAGCACGCTGGAAGAGACACTGAGTCTCCGCCATTGTAGGATCCAAAGAAACACCATCCCCAATGATTCCTTGTGAGTAGATGAACATGCTTGTTGCAAGTAGCAAGGAACATGCCATTGTGACATGTTGACCTAGGACGCGCATGTGCCGTGTTGGACCCAGATCCATCACATCTCGTCATGAAGTCAAGGAATAAAGACAAATCAACGACCTTCAGATCAATATCCTTGCTCACAACATCAACCTCGCCTTGACCCCTAGAGCCACCGTTAATAACGATGAACGCCAACGACACATCATGTGTCGATAAACTAATCTCATCAGACCCGAGGAACGGCAAGAAGACCATGCTTGCCGATCAGAATGACCAACAAGCACATGCTACCATCAGCACTGAGGCGCCTGCCATGATGGTGGACGCCGGTACGGGAGTAGAGTTGAGGCAGAATTATTAGCCCGTCCCCTAACTACTACAACATACAATCCCTAACCCTAACTACTAGGATAGAACAGAGAAATTAGGTCCTGCTCCCTCCTGCCGCCAGAGCGGCAAGCGGTGGAGAAGGGACTGATGCCTTGGCCGACGTAGATCGGGAGGGATTTGGGTCACCCTCCTTTTCGCATGCGAGATGAGGAAGATGCGGACACAATTCTGTTTAATTTGCTTGGCGTGTCCACAATTTCAGTGCTCTTTGCATCTATATATGGTAGTTCAAGCCTACCGAGTCTATTGTTCCTTGATTCCTTTGTCACGTTCACTCAATTTTTAGGTAGAGCTGACCTTTTTCAGAATAAAGAAGTTCACGGGATAAGGAAAATTGACCTGTAAAGCAAAGCATCGCCAAATTATGTTACAATAGAAATTCACATTTGAATGGGAAACGTACCCACAACATGAAAAATGTGAGGCCACCTATGATTTCCCCCATTGTAGATATGGTCTTTTTTATGAATTGTGTGAATTAAGAAGCAGAATGACGAGCAATACATAATACTTAAGTGATTGCTTGCTAACTTATATCGAGCATTGATGAGCTGATGTCCTATATTTAAATCTTAATTATCTATTTGTTCTTATGATGTAACAAAATTACTGATATTGTTACTATGGAGAACAATCTACACTCTTATTGTCGCTATTCTGAATATTTATGCCACATGTTAGAGTTGAGCTAGTGCTAGCAGCTACCTCTCCTCCCCGCACGAAACGAGAGGCAGTTTATGAGAGTCTTCCAGCGCCTTCGGCTCCTTCCCACCTTCTCCGGCGGCCTCACCGGCCAGAGGGGAGGGGGAGGAGCCTTCCTTGTAGGTAGGGTTTGCGGCTAGATGACAGGGTTGGGCTCGTTGCCCTTAGAGCGAAGCTGCGCCTGGGGTCTGAGAAGCCAGATCTGGGGCGGTGTAGGGTTCCTCCTTCTCTCTTTTCTTGTACTCGATGGCGGGCAGGCGCGAAATAGGAGGCCACATCTTCTGCCAATAAAGCTGCATCTGACGACGGGTTCGACTGTTGCTGCTGGATTCCTCACTTGCGCTGGCTGGCCATGGTGGCGGGGGCGAAGAGATGGCAAAGGCGAGCGGAAGGTCTTCCTGCAGTTGCCGAGCTACTCCTTGGCGCACTGGAGCAGTGCCAGGAGGTTGCAGAGAGGCCCTCTGTTCGACGCTCCTATGGTAGGAGCCGGTAGCAGGTGGGTCAGTGTCTGCAGCTCGGGAGACATGCTAGTGCTTCACCAACGGATCTATAGGTTTGGTGTCCTTCTTGAGCTCGTGGCCGGCCGTGGTAGCGAGGGCGAGCATCGGGAAGGTGCTGCTCAGGTGTTTCTATCTGGTAAAGAAGATGGCCCGGCTTCCTCGAGCGACTCTGCTGCTTCTCCGGCATATCCCAAGCGGAGCCCTAGATGGGTAACTGCTACTTTATGAAGGGAATATGTCCTAAGGGGCAATAATAAAGTTGTTATTATGTATATTCCAAGTATATGATAGATGTTTATTTTGCATTCTACAATTGTATTAATACGGAAACATTAATACATGTGTGTTTAATAAACAAATGGAAAGTTCCTAGATATGCCTCTCTCTAAACTAGCTCATTGATTAACAAGATGATCAAAGTTTCCTGATCATGGACATTGGATGTCGTTAATAACAAGGTCACAACATTGGGGAAATGATGTGATGAGCATTCATCCGAAGTATAGCATTACGATCAAAGTCATTGAGTTTATATTGCTATAACATCATTCGAAGTAATCCTAGTCCTTAGACCATGAGATCATGTTAATCACTAACACCAGAGGAGTATCTTGATAACATCAAACGTCACACCGTAAAAGGGTGACTACGGATGTGTTACGTAGAGGCTCATGGATCAAGAGTGGGATTTTTCCATCTCTATGACAGATAGATATACACTGGACCCTCTCGGTGATATCACATTGAGAATAGCTTGCAAGCAAGTGATGTGATCACTAGAATGCTATATCACGGGAACGAGAAAAGTGTGCATGTCGGTAACGAGATCAAACTAGGTATTTGGATACTGATGATCGAATTTCGGACATGTAATATATCGTGAGACAAAGGGATTAAGTTACTAGCGTTAAAGGTTCTCACGATCACAGAAGTCATCGTTGAATGTGCAGGAGTCAGAATGGATCTCTAGATCCCGCTTCTAATTATTGATCTGAGAGGAGTCTCAATCATGTCTACATTATTTGCGAACCGTATGGTGACACACTGAAGGGTTGCTAAACACCATTTGGAGCATATATGTTTCAGACGAAAGAATTGCAAAGCGTTGGAATCATTTCGATGGAAACCGGAATTGTTTCGGGTGAAATTGCAGAAACTGGTTCTGCATGTGATATTGAAATGTTGCAAGGGGCTTTATGTGAATTTTTCTTAATTAAAGTAATTAACAAAATTCTGAATAAAATAAATAAAAGAGTTTTATTAAATGAGAGTTTCATTAAATTTGGTGGAAATTTAATGCATGTGAGTGGAATTTTGAGTGGAGGCTAGATTTATTTGACTGGAGCTTCACCACATGAATGAGGGCAGAGGTGGGGGCACCTCCCCATGGCACCGGCCATGGGAGGGGGCTGCCCCCTCTCCCTATAAAAGGCCCCTCTCTCCTCCTCACAAAGCACACCTCCTCATGAAGGATCTCTCTCGCCCTCTAGATATATTCCCCATGGTCTCAGATTAGCGAGATACATGTTCTCGGTGGCTTTTCGTCTAGAAGGAGTTGCTTCTTCCGCTGATTCGCTAGAGCGAGGAGGTGGAGGTTGTTTGGTGGCCTGAACGTGTGTGCTAGGACGGATGCGCTGCTGATTTGTGGCGCTAGGACTTCCACACGATCTTGAGATCGGCAAGCATTCGACTACATCATCCACGAGTTCCAACTCGTTAACAAAGCTTTGTTGTCTTTGAGGGAAAGTTCTCCATTGATGTATATCCACCCGTTGCTTGGATCTAGTAGATAGATCTTGGCGTATAGTTTCCATCATAGGATTTTTTTTTGTTTTGTATGCTGCGAACCCAACAGTGGTATCAGAGCCTGATCTATGCGTAGGTGCTTTGCACGGGTAGTACACATATGTTTATATGTGGGCGATGATGATCATGTTATTTCTTCTTTCATGTATTTTGGATATTGGTGGCATAGTGGGATGAAGCGGCCCGAACCAACTTTACATGTCATCGCACATAGACCGGTTCCACGACTGACATGCAACTAGTTTTGCATAAGTGGCTGGCGGGTGTCTGTCTCTCCTACTATAGTCAATATCTGATTCACAACGAGTTGTTGATAACTTAGTTATCATCGTTGTGGTTCCATGTTTGTAGGTAAAACCGGTTCTATCTCTGAAATCCCTAAGCCACGTAAAAATTGCAATGGATAAATTAGGGGCATCTAGTTTAGATTGTTGCTGGGCTAGTGTCATGATATGGTAATGTTGTAAGTTGATGTATGGTAGATACCCTTACAACACACTTAACGTGTAACTTCCATAGAGTCTTGGCCTTACACACAAAGGAATGATAGAGATCATACCACGATGCATATGATGGTGATCAAATATATGGACCATATCATCCCACTTTACACATATGATTTTCGCATCTTGTATTGCTAGTTTGGTGCTTTTAGTAGCATTATAAGATTATCCCTCATTTAGATATCAAGATAAAAATGTGTTCTTCCTTAAGTACACACCATTTATGTTTCGCCGCTTCAAGACATCACGTGATGATCAGGTGTACTTGAATCCACGATCATATTTCGGGTGTAAGACAGTTTTACAGACGCGAGTACTATGGTTCTTACTTGGCAAGCCTAGCATATACAGACATGGCCTCGGAACACGGACCGAAAGGTTAAGCATGAGTCATATAATTGATATGATGCCCATATTGATGCTGGCCTTTGAAACTACACCGACTCACATGATGATCGGACTTGGTGTAGTGGATTTGGTTCATGTAATCACAAAAAAGACATGAGGGATGTTGTTTTTTAGTGGGAGTTCATTTGTAATTTGGATTAGTTGAACTCGATCTATCATAAACTTAGTCTAAACTTTACAAATTCTGTTGTAGATGTCACCACCAGCTTTTAATTTCAATGTGTTCATGGAGAAAGAGAAACTTGCAACGAATGGTAGCAACTTTACCAATTGGTTCTTGAACTTGAGGTATTTCCTCACTGTTGCATAGAAACAATATGTGCTAGAAGGTCCGATAGGTGACACTCCTGTAAGTATTGCATCTCTTGATGAACGCAATGTGTATGACACAAAGCATGATGACTACACTCTTGTAAAATACGCGATCCTATGTCAATGGAACCTGAACTCCAAAGACACTTTGAACTTAGCAGCGTTGATGCTATGGTGAAGGAACTCAAAACCATGTTTGAGAGCCAAATCCGTGCTGAGAGATATAAGATCTCCAACGAGTTCTTTAGCATAAACATGAAGGAACACAACTTTATGAACGATCATATCATGATGATGGGATATCTTCAACGTCTTAAGACAGTAGGACATGGTATCCTAGTGGATCTTGCGATGGATAGAGTCGTGCAGTCGCTCCCACCCAGCTACAAAGAGTTTGTACTGAATTACAAGATAAGTGGTGTGATTGGATCGCTCACTGAAATCGCTACCATACTGTTGGCTATCGAAGTAGACATAAGAAAAGGCATTATGAGTTGATGGTTGGTAAAATCATCATCTCCAAGAAAAGAGGTGATCCTAAAGGTAATTTTGATAAGGGTGGAAAATCATTTGTTGTACCTAAGAAGAAGACCAAGGTAGGCGCTCAGCCTGATTCTGAATGCTTTCATTACAAAAAGTATGGTCACTGGAAGCAGAACTTCCCCAAATGTGTGGCTTTAGTAAAGGCAGAGAAGGCAAATAAAGGTATATATGATATACATGTTATTGATGTGTACTTGACTAGTACTCGTAGTAGCACCTGGGAATTTGATACTGGCTCGCTTGCTAATATATGTAACTCGAACCAGGGGCTGCGGAACAAGCGACCACTAGCAAGGGGTGAGGTCAAGATGCATGTCGGCAATGGATCAAGAGTCGATGTGATCGCTGTCGGAACGCTGCCTCTCCACCTACCATCGGGATTAGTTATAAACTTAAATAATTTTTATTTTGTGCCTGCACTAAGCATGAACATTATATCCAGATCTTGTTTGCGATGTGATTATTCGTTTAAATCCAAAAACAATGGTTGTTCGATTTATATGAATGATATCTTTTATGGTCATGTACCTATGATGAATGGTTTATTTCTATTAGATCTCGATAATAGTGTTACACATATTCATAATGTTGATTCTAAAAGAATTAAACTTGTTGACGATATATCTACATATATATGGCACTACCATTTAGGTCATATTGGTGTTAAACGTATGAAGAAACTCCATTCTGATGGACTTTTGGAATCACTTGACTTTGAATCATTTGATTCATGTGAGCCATGCCTTATGGGCAAGATGACTAGAACGATGTTTTCCAGTTCAATGGAACGGGCGACAGATTTATTGGAAATCATACATACTGATGTATGCGGTCCAATGAGTGTGTCGGAGCATGGTGGTTATCGTTATTTTGTTACTTTCACAGACGATTTGAGTAGATATGGGTATATCTATTTGATGAAACACAAATCTAAAACCTTTGAAAAGTTCAAGGAATTTCAGAATAAAGTGAAAAATCATCGTAATAGAAAGATCAAATTTCTACGGTCTGACCATGTAGGTGAGTATCTAAGTTACGAGTTTAGCACACATATGAAAGAGTGTGGAATAGTTTCACAACTCACACCTTCCGGAACACCATAACGTAATGGTGTGTCGGAACATCGTAATCGTACTTTATTAGATATGGTTCGATCTATGATGTCTCTGACTGACTTGCCACTGTCATTTTGGGGCTATGCACTAGAAACTGTTGCATTCACTCTAAATCGGGCACCATCTAAATCCGTTGAAAAGACACAGTATGAATTGTGGTTTGGAAACAAACCTAAGCTATCGTTTCTTAAAATTTGGGGTTGCGATGTTTATGTGAAGAAACTTCAACCGGATAAACTCGAACCCAAAGCAGAAAAATGCGTCTTCATAGGATACCCTAAGGAAACTATTGGGTATTCCTTCTATCACAGATCCGAAGGAAAGGTTTTCGTTGCCAAGAATGGATCCTTTCTAGAGAAAGAGTTTCTCGCAGAGGCATGTGTAGTTGGAAGGTAGAACTCGAAGAAGTCATTGAACCTTCTCTTCATGCAACGGCGAGTAGCACAGCGCCGGAAATTGTTCCGAAGTTGACTTCACCGAATAAAGAGGGAACAAATGATAATGATCATGAAACTCCGAAAGAGGACACTACCAAACCTCACAGGTCGAGCAGGACACGTGCAGCTCCTGAACTGTACGACCTGTTATGAATTTCATGGTCAATGAAATATATGACCTGGCGACGTATGAAGAAGCGATGATGAGCCCAGATTCCAACAAATGGCTAGACGCCATGAAATCCGAGATGTAATCCATGTACGAAAACCAGGTTTGGACCTTGGTGGACGTACCTCACGACCGAAAGGCCATTGAGAATAAATGGATTTTCAAAAGGAAAACTGATGTTGATGGTAATGTAACCGTCTATAAAGATCGACTTGTCGCAAAGGGGTTTCGACAAATTCAAGGGGTTTACTACGATGAGACATTCTCTCCTGTAGCGATGCTAAAGTTAGTTAGGCTTATGTTAGCAATTGTTGCTTATTTCGATTATGAGATATGGCAGATGGATGTCAAAACTGCATTCCTAAATGGAAACATTTAAGAAGAATTGTATATGATACAACCAAAGGGTTTTGTTAATCCCAAGGATGCTAACAAGGTGTGCAAGCTTCAGCGATCCATCTATGGACTGAAGCAAGCATCACAGAGTTGGAATCTCCGCTTTGATGAGGTGATCAAAGTGTTTGGGTTTATCCAAACTTATGGAGAGGCTTGTATTTACAAGAAAGTGAGTGGGAGCAATGTGGCATTTCTAATATTATATATGGACGACATATTATTGATTGGAAATGATATAGATCTTTTAAATAGTGTTAAAAGTTATCTAAATAGCAAATTTTTGATGAAGTACCTAGGTGAAGCGTCATACATATTAGGCATAAAGATCTATAGAGATAGATCAAGGCGCTTGATAGGGCTATCACAAAGTACATACCTTGATAAGGTTTTAAAGAAGTTTAAAATGGACGGAAGTAAGAAGGGGTTCTTACCAATGTTGCAAGGCAATACATTGAGTAAGACTCAAAGTCTGACTACACCGGAAGAAAGAGAGATAATGGATAAAATCCCCTATGCTTCAGCTATAGGCTCTATAATGTACGCCATGCTATGTACAAGACCGGATGTGGCACATGCTATTAGTTTAACTAGTAGGTACCAATATGATCCAGGTACGGAACACTAGATAGTGGTCAAGAATATCTTTAAGTACTTAAGAAGAACTAAGGATATGCTTCTTGTATATGGAGGTGAGGAAGAGCTAGTCGCCAAGTATTATGTTGATGCTAGCTTTGACACTGATCCGGATGACTCTAAGTCTCAATCTGGATACATATTGCTCTTGAACGAGCAGTAGTTAGTTGGAGGAGTTCTAAACAACCTGTGGTGGCTAGATCAATGATGGAGGCGGAATATGTTGCTGCTGCAGAAGCGGCGCATGAAGCAATTTGGATGAAGGAGTTCATAACCGAACTAGGTGTGGTTCCTAGTGTGTTGTACCCAATGGTTATCTATTGTGACAACAATGTAGCCATAGCCAACGCCAAGGAACCAAGGTCTCACAAGAATTCTAAGCATATTAAGCGCCAGTTTCACTCCATCCGAGAGCATGTTAAGGATGGAGATATAAAGATTTGTAAAGTACACACGGATCTCAATGTTGCTGATCTGTTGACTAAAGTTCTCCCTAGGGCAAAACATGATCAACACCAGAACTCCATGGGTGTTAGATTTATCACTATGTAACTAGATTATTGTCTCTAGTGCAAGTGGGAGACTGAAGGGAATATGTCCTGAGAGGCAATAATAAAGTTGTTATTATGTATATTCCAAGTATATGATAGCTGTTTATTTTGCATGCTATAATTGTATTAATACGGAAACGTTAATACATGTGTGTTTAATAAATAAATGGAAGTTCCTAGTTATGCCTCTCTTTAAACTGGCTCGTTGATTAACAAGATGATCAAAGTTTCCTGACCATGGACATTGGATGTCGTTAATAACGAGGTCACAACATTGGGGAAATGATGTGATGAACATTCATCCGAAGTATAGCATTATGATCAAAGTCATTGAGTTTATATTGCTATAACATCATACGAAGTAATCCTACTCCTTAGACTGCGAGATCATGTTAATCACTAACACCAGAGGAGTATCTTGATAACATCAAACGTCACACCGTAAAAGGGTGACTATAAAGAAGGGTTCAGTGCTATGAAGGTGTTATGTAGAGGCTCATGGATCAAGAGTGGGATTTGTACATCCCGATGATGGATAGATATACTCTGGGCCCTCTCGGTGATATCACGTTGAGAATAGCTTGCAAAGAAGTGATGTGATCACTAGAATGTCATATCACGGGAACGAGAAAAGAGTGCATGTCGGTAACGAGATTAAACTAGGTATTTGGATACCGATGATCGAATCTCGGACATGTAATATATCGTGAGACAAAGGGATTAAGTAACTAGCGTTAAAGGTTCTCACGATCACAGAAGTCATCGTTGAATGTGCAGGAGTAAGAATTGATCTCCAGGTCCCGCTTCTAATTATTGATCTGAGAGGAGTCTCAATCATGTCTGCATTATTTGTGAACCGTAGGGTGACACACTTAAGGGTTGCCAAATACCATTTGGAGCATATATGTTTCAGACGAAATAATTTCAAAGCGCTGGAATCATTTCGATGGAAACCAGAATTGTTTCGGGTGAAATTGCAGAAACTGGTTCTGCATGTGATATTGAAATGTTGCAAGGGGTTTTATGTGAATGTTTCTTAATTAAAGTAATTAAAAAAATTCTGAATAAAATAAATAAAAGAGTTTTATTAAATGAGAGTTTCATTAAATTTGGTGGAAATTTAATGCATGTGAGTGGAATTTTGAGTGGAGGCTAGATTTATGTGAGTGGAGCTTCACCACATGAATGAGGGAAGAGGTGGGGGCACCTCTCCATGGCACCAGCCATGGGAGAGGGCTTACCCCTCTCCCTATAAAAGGCCCCCCTCTCCTCCTCACAAAGCACACCTTCTCGTGAAGGATCTCTCTGCCCCTCTAGATATATTCCCCATGGTCTTAGATTAGCGAGATACATGTTCCCGGTGGTTTTTCGTCTGGAAGGAGTTGCTTCTTCCGCTGATTTGCTAGAGCGAGGAGGTGGAGGTTGTTCGGTGGCTTGAACGTGTGTACGAGGACGGATGCGATGTTGATTTGTGGCGCTAGGACTTTCACACTATCTTGAGATCGGCAAGCGTTCGACTACATCATCCACGAGTTCCAACTCGTTAATAAAGCTTTGTTGTTTTCGAGGGAAAGTTCTCCATAGATGTATATCCACCCATTGCTTGTATCTAGTAGATAGATCTTGGCGTATAGTTCCTATCGTAGGAAAAAAATTATATGCTGCGAACCCAACACTTTAGGCCAAGATTTAGGCCGAGCCGGGATTGTTGTCCACGACGGCCAGAGCTTCTTCAACCTCCAACAAGGGAGGCCTTTTCTCTCCCTCGATCCGGCGTTCATCACTACTGCATGCCCAAGTGGTGCCATCCCCGGTGCTTGCAGTGGTGGTTGGAGTCTGAGGCGAGCTATCGGCGACAGCAAAGGTCTTGATCATGTTTCTACGGTCGCTTGTAGGGTGTTAGGTGTAAAAGTCTTAGACCATGATGTAATTTCCTTTTTTCTTTAGGTTCCTCTTTTTAAGTTGTACACCCCTTGCCGCTTAATGCAGAGTCTAGGCCTTTCGAGGCCTTTCACGTTCAAAAAATGCCACATGTTGTCGTGTAAGGAAAGCATATGGCTCCACACCCTGCAACTATATGGCAGGAGTAGTCGTTGCCGACAAAAATAAGATCCGAGTTTGTTGCAATGTGCTTTCAGAATAACCAAATACATTTAAAAAAGATTGTTCATTATGTGGTAACAACACACGGGAATTCATGTAGTATGCGCATACACTTCCTTTGTTAATCTGAAAGAGTTAATTTTGACTTAATTCTAAAGTCTGAAATGTATATGGCTTACTAGAATTCATCTCATTATATGATCTAGGGAAACAATTAATCTTTTTATCAGCTCGACGAGACTGAAATTAAGCACGGTCTTTGAATTTTTAATGACCAACCTTCCAAAGTTCATCTTTCTAAATTATGTCAAAATTACATTTTAAAATTTTGGAGTATTACCTGGCTGAATCCAACCAAATCCTCATGACAACCTCATTAATGATGCAGAATGGCCTACTCGCCCACTTGAGGGTTAACATCATTGTTGTGAGAGGCACTTCCGACCTATTTCATGAGCAGAGGTGATCCGACATAAAATTTGGACCCAAGGAGAATTAAAATAAATATATTTATACTAATTTTTTATAATTATGTGTACATGACTTATTTTTACCATACTACTATTTAAACGAGTATAATTTTCCATATATTAGTTTGATAGTTAACCACACTTTTTTTTCCGAAATGGGGATTACCCCGGCCTCTGCATCCCGGAATACACACAGCCAATTTATTAATAGTACAAAACAAGTTTAAAGAGTGTTACAAATCATGGATCAGACATGGTTGATACAAAACACCAACCATTTGAAAAAAGCAAGAAATCTCACACGAGATACTTGAGAACAACTAGGCATCTGTCAATCTACTAGAATGACGCCATGAAGCCTGGCTGAAAAAATTCGAAGTAAGT
This sequence comes from Avena eriantha, assembly GCA_910589775.1. Lineage (NCBI taxonomy): Eukaryota > Viridiplantae > Streptophyta > Magnoliopsida > Poales > Poaceae > Avena > Avena eriantha. Next base: position 453,430,617 of record OU342741.1, on the reverse strand, counting down.
GTCACAAGACGGGTGCACTCAATAACCATGGGTTGCCGCTGTTGCTCTGGGAGAAGGAATGGCCAGAGATGGATCCAATGCGCCGCCATATGAATAACCTGTAAAAAAGATGAAACTCCGGCAATGTTAAAAATAGAGTTGTTACGACATTTCCAAATGGACCAACAGATGACCGATATTCCAATTCGAATTCTATCCTTATTTGCTTTATCCACCCCATTCAGCCAATTAATAAACATATTAGTAATATTGGTTGGAGGAGGTAAATTATAAGTATAGAATATCATACGCCAAATAACTTTTGCAAAAGGACATGAAAAGAATAAATGTTCGATTGTTTTGTCCTCATCACAAAAGCAACATTTCTTTGATCCATTCCACATACGCTTAGCTAAGTTATCTTTTGTTAATAACACTCTTGTATTAACAAACCACATAAAAATATTAATTTTCATAGGAATCTTTAACTTCCACAAATATCTTGAAGGAAAACGCGGATGACTGTTCATGAGATTTTCATACAATGATTTAACCGTAAACATCCCATTATCTGTTAAATTCCATGAAAAACTATCCTTATTATTTGTCAATTGCAATAACCATCAATCTCTCACGTAAGTGTAGCCATGCATCCCATTTATTTCCCATTAGACTATGTCTAAAGCTAATGTTGAAGAGATTGGGCGATAGGATTGTGTTGACCAAAACATTTTTCCTATGTACTATACCATAAAGAGATGAATATTGGTGTGCAAGAGGCGATTCTCCCAACCAAGTATCCTCCCAGAATCTAGTACCTTTCCCATGTCCTATCTTGAAAGTTCCACAAGCGAAGAACTCATCTTTCACTTCCATTAGTCCTTTCCAGAAAGGTGAATCAGTTGGATTAGCTTCAACTTGCGCCAACGTTTTGTTTGTCAAATATTTGTTAGAAAGTAGCTCCTGCCATACCCCCTCTTGTGTCAATAATTTATATAACCATTTGCTAAGCAAACATTAATTTTTTAGTTCTAACACCTCAATCCCCAAACCGACCTAATCTTTAGGCCGACAGATAATATTCCACCGATTTAATCTATATTTTTTCTTATGATCATCCTCTTGCCAAAAGAAACAAGATCGATAGAAATCTAGTCTTTTCCTAACCCCCTTCGGTAATAGGAAGAAATACAACATAAACATAGGCAAACTCGATAAAACAGAATCAATCAGAACGAGTCTATCCCCATATGATAAGAGTTTTCCTTTCCAGCATCCTAACTTACCTTCACATCTAGTTTCAACATGATTTCATTCGAAATTCCGAAGCTTCCTATGATGTAAAGGTATCCCAAGGTACAGAAATGGCAAGACACTAGCCTCACACCCGAAAATATCCTTATAGGTATTCTCTTGTTCGGCAGCTTTGCCAAAACAAAAGATCTCGCTTTTGTGGAAATTGATTTTTAAACCAGATAGTTGTTCGAAAATACATAGAATTAATTTCATGTTGACCGCTTTCTGAACATCATGTTCCATGAACAAGATAGTATCATCAGCATATTGAAGGATAGAAACTCCCCCCTCGACAAGAGAGGGATCAATCCAGCGGCCTGACCATTCTCTTTTGCTCTAGCAATGAGAATAGCAAGCATGTCGGCCACAATATTAAAAAGCATTGGAGATAAAGGGTCTCCTTGGCGTAGGACTTTTCTAGTTTGGAAATAGTGGCCAATATCGTCATTGACTTGGATGGCCACACTCCCATCACGAACAAAATGATCAATCCACTTGCACCAGGATGGATGGAAGCCTTTCATGTGAAGAACTTGTTGCATAAAAGGCCACTTAACTTTATCATAAGACTTTTCAAAATCAATTTTGAAAAGGACACCATCCATCTTCTTCTTGTGAATCTCATGAATAGTCTCATGAAGAACCACTACCCCCTCTAGAATATGTCTCTCAGGCATAAATGCTGTTTGAGTGGGTCTTTGGTGAAAATTTTAAAACTAACATTTAGTAGGCATATCGGCCTGTATTGCTGAATTTGTACCGCATTGTCCTTTTTAGGCAACAAGGTGACGACACCAAAATTTAGCTTAAACGGGGGTAAATCACTTTCATGCAGCTGTGCAAATAAAGCCATTACATCCTGTTTGATCACACCCCAAAAAGTTTGATAGAATTATGCAGGAAATCCACTAGGACCAGTGGCTTTGTTATGTTCCATGGACAAAATAGCTTCAAAAACTAACTGTTCACTAAACGGCTGCGTCAGAACCTCATTTTCTTCTAATGAAACTTTTGGTATGTCATTTTTTGTGTCTTCCAGAAGACCAAAAATATTTGGAGTTGGTTCCCCGAATAATCTCTTATAGTACTCCGAAACATACACCCTCAAATTACCATCACCCACAATTGTCCCTTCATCTTGCTCTAATTTGGAATATTTTCTTTTTCCTATGCTTGCCATTAGCAATAATATGGAAATATTTAGTATTATTACATCCTTCTTGAATATGTTTCACTTTGGCACGTTGTGCCCACTTGGACTCCTCGTCGCGTCTAAGTTTTGTAACTTGTTTGTTTGCAGACTTCAAAGTCTTTCTTTCCTCTACCGATAATGGTACAATTTCAGCTTTTAAATCTAGCTCATCAATGATGGATAAAAGCCTATCCTTATCCTTTTTGTATTTTCCTCTTTGGTTCTTAGCCCAACCATGAAGAAACCATCATAAATGTCTAATTTTATGCTGCCAACGTTCAACAGGTGAACCCCCAATGTTGGCCGAATTCCATTCAGCAGCAACACGATCAAAAAATCCTTCTCGCCGTAACCATGAAAGTTCAAAAGAGAAACGTGTATTATTCCCCATATGATCTTGTACTACCGAGTCTATCAGAAGAGGTGTGTGTCTGAGCCCGATCATGTTAGAGCACATATAGTAACAAGAGGAAATTTCTGTTCCCACTCAATTGTAGAGAGGATCCAATAGTTAACCACACTTGAGTGTTGCTAGTATTAATTATATTGTTTTGTATGTATATCATCAAAAGAATTGGTTGTGCCAAGTTTAAATATGTTATGGAAAAATGTGCTATTTGAATTATTCTTTTAACAATTATAAGTTATACAATCCACAGGTGTATATTAATATGTGTGTATTTGCATCGTATCTTCATGTCTACTTTATCCTCCTCATTATCATGGTAGAGATCTCTAAATTGTACAATACAATAAAATATCTTAATAATGATACTCGTCATATGATTAGATATGAGTATGTGTATAAATATTTAGAGTATAACTTAAAAACTCATAAATACTGCGGTCGTCGGCTCAACCAATTATCAGAACAGTACCTCTTACTAGTGTTGGGTTAGAAATATGTTTTCCATCGTATACTATGTTCCATATTATGTTTTATAAGTGCATTACTATATAAAACACTAAACTTGAGATACACTGTACTTGTTTTCATCCTGCTAGATTCAGGTTACATATAATGATGCTTATATTTGATCATTCTCCACCCCCACATAAGTGGTCCCGCTGTCTGCGATTTCCTTGACAGCGGCTCAAGCTCTCCTTAATGGCGATGTTGTCGGTGTCCCATCAGCAATTCCTGCCCGTGGCCATTTTCCTGTGTGGGCCGCATAGTTTCCCATCGGCCTTGCCCGTTCCCGTCAAGACCTCGCCGTTTCCCGCCGATGGGAACCGTCCGGTCTATAAAAACGGCATGTGGGCGGGGTTGGGTTCTTGGGGAGGCACATCCAGCCTAGCAAGGCCGCCATTCCTACAAAGCCAGCATGCCTAGGCGCCTTTCCACCACGTGGGCTCAGCTCGGTGAGGCCTCCAGGCTTTGGTACTCACCTACCCACCCCACGGAGAGGGGCGACTCCGTGCTCAATGCGGCACTGGCGGACTAGGACCGGGAGGAGGCAGAGGAAAATGACGATGGTATCGAGTGGGATGACGTTGTTGTGGAGCGAGGGCCGGATAGATAGGAGACCATCCTTGCTTCCATCAAGATGACACGCGATGAGGCGGTACGGGACACCATCGCAGCCACAAGCTACATCGTTGAATAACACGTCATTGCGCTGTCATGGGCCTCGGCGGCGCGGGAGGCCAAAGGCCGCCAGCACATGACCGATGAGCGGCTACGGCAGGCCGCCAACATGGCGACGAGGGAGATGGAGGACACATCGGAGGAGAAGGCGGAGAGGGAGGTCCAGTCGGCGATAGAGGTTGCGGAGGCCGTGCAGCAAGCCCAACTAGAGGCGCAGGAGGAGGCCAACCTCGACGCGTGCTAGTGCAGACGACAGGCTGGCGTACTCAACTTCGACCAGCAGATCACCGAGATACACGCGTACCTCTCGTCTATGGCGGCTGCAGAATCTCGCTCGCAGACGAAGCCAAATCCGAGCGAGGCCATCTAGCAGAGCTTCAAAGCAAGGCTGGCGTTGGAAGGCTGGGCAGCACACAACCACGAAGCAGCTATGGCGGCACGAGAGAGGGAGAGGATGTCCCTTGTCTGACTCCAGCGCAGGACCGCTGCGGCCATGTGCCACCGCCAGGCGAAGGAGGCTAGGGTGGCCTGGATGGGGCAGGGCCACCGTGCCGGCGGTAAGGACGGCCCAATTCCCATGTAGTTGTAGACTAATCAAGTTTAATTTTTGTAACACCCTCAAATCGGCCCTATGTAAGTTTTAGCGATTCCCACCAAACTTGCATAGAAACGATTCAAAGATGCCCACCAGGCACTTGCGTGTGGGTGGAAAACGAAGTAATACCATTACACAATAGTTCACGATGAAACCCACAGAACATATATATATATATATATATATATATATACAACAACGACTCAACGAGTCAAGAATACAGATATACAATACAAAGATCCAAATCACCTTGAAAACGATACAACATCCGAGTACGGATAAGATGCAAATGGGGCTAAGAACCCTGAAGTATAACCAATGGCGTACATAACCCTGCCCAGGCCAAGCCAGAAGGGTAACCCTGCTAACGACATCGATCTCATACCTGCTAAAACAAAAGGGGTGCCAACAAAGGGCAAAGGAAAAAGGGAGAGGTCAGTACTAAGGCCAGTACACGGCGAGTCTAGAATTCGGCAGCTCTTGCCTACATAGGTATGGTGGATTGAAGTAGCAGTGCAGCATGCACTAAACAATCTAGAGACCCGATTCAACTGTCGGCTATTAGAGAGGGATAAGAAAGACCTATTTGGATCCAACCTGATAGTAACACCAAGACATACCCATCCTGGTATTTCCCCCCTCGATACCAAACGAGGAAGTCAAACTGAGGAACTCACACAGTTGGCAGTTTTATTCATTCCATTATAGTTTTAGCACTTACTAGTCAGGTACAGTTAGCATACTACATTCCAAATCCAGCAGTTGTTGGCACTTTTATTTACTCATTCCGTTGTAGTGAAACTGATTACTAGATATGTCAAAGTCAAATTTATAGCACTACTTTAGTTATAGTTGTCTATGATTGAGATACTATGCTCCAAGTCGTCCATAACCGCGGACACGGCTTTCAGAAAGATTTACCATGCAGGGGTGCACAAATAGCAACACACACACGATCAACCTCGGAAAAACCAAATAAAAACCCAATGAGGCTTTCACGACAAAGTAATCACAGGATTCATAAATTATTTCAGGGGGCCACCGCACTAAGTTACCCGCAACGAAGTTGGCCAGCTCCGAGACTGGACCCAGGGTTTGTGTCAATGGCTGTAAACGACTGGGAACCCGAAAGTGTGACCGGGCTTGTCGATACCGCGAAAACATTCCACGTTCCAAAACAATACAGGTGCTCCACGCACAATCGTAAATAAAGCAGTTAAGCATGGCATAAGTACAAGATAGTAATAAACACCCAAACTACTTGTGGCCCCTAGATATAAAGTGTGAATCAAGATCAGGCAAAGGGGGATTCATAGAGTCTCCCGGATGTGGATAGTGCGAATAGTCAAGGAACAAGTATCAAGTACTTGGGGCCTACGGGACACAAGTGAGCGTGGAAGAACCAAATGTTAGCTATTGCCCACCGGTGCCTCTACATTAGTTATATCTATTCCCATCATTTTAATATCAAGTTGTAATTAAAGCCATGATCATCTCCACCCTTAAGAATTTCCACCATTAAGCATGTGTCAACCTTCCAACAACGGTGGAACGACAACGACACGAAGCGGCAACTGAGCAAGCAACTACAACTCGCAAGGCCAACTATCTATCAAACAATAGACAATAGGATGTGTCCAAGGCAATATAGAGGCTGCAGGGAATATAAATGGTGCACGGAAACTAAAGCATCGCAACACAGATAGCAATAGATCAATAGGAGGATGTAAAGACTATATAAATGTAGAATATGTAGAAAGGGGAAGATTGCTCGCCTGGGAAACATTGTAGAAGGTACATATCCAAAGAACTTGTCGATACTCGCATCAACTCAACGGCCTAATCCGTCAAGAAACAAAGCACTAGAAGAAACACCGGATGCACTATTTAATACTACAGAAGAAGATCCGGCATGATTATGATATGATGCATGGCATGGCAAAGATGCGGTGCAATTAGGCAATATTAAGCGGAACCGGGGTGCCGACAATTAATTAAATGGTTCAAGTTATTTAGATACCCCACAATTTGAATGTTGTCTTAACAAGATAACTCATGGCACGAGTTTGCTATACCAATTTAAATGGGGTCAATATAAGGCTAGATTTTCCCGCATATGGTCCCCATACTTAATTATGAGGTGAATCGAAAAAGTACCCCACACCCCCAAAGAATGTATGTGACATGGATGATTTAATATGAAACAGGTATATAACATTTATATAAAAATAGGGTGGATAGGGTTCACACATCCAGGGTCAAAGATCTTGGGGCTCGAAGGGATCGGTCTTCGGACTCCGAGAATAGGGTATTCAGGTCCGGCCATCGGATCCATGAAGGAGGTCATGTGTAACACCCTCGAACCGGCCCTATGCAAGTTTTAGCGTTTCTCGCCAAACCCACATAGAAACGATTCAAGGACACCCACCAGGCACTTTCGTGCGGGTGGAAACCAAAGTAATACCATTACACATTAGTCCACAATGGAACCCAAAAAACGTATATATACAACAACGACTCCATGAGTCAAGAATACAGATATACTATACAAAGTTTCAAATCACCTTGAAAACGATAGAGCGTCCGATTACGGACAAGATGCAAATGGGGCTAAGAGCCCTGAAGAATAACCAATGGCGTCCATAACCCTGCACAGGCCAAGCCAGAAGGGTAACCCTGCTAACGACGTCGATCTCAAACCTGCTAAAACAAAAGGGGGTGCCGAGAAAGGTCAAAGGAAAAAGAGGAGCGTTAGTACTGAGGCCAGTACACAACGAGGCTAGAATTCGTCGGCTCTCGCCTACATAGGTATGGTGGACTGAAGCGGCAGCAAAGCATGCACTAAACAACCTATAGAGACTCAATACAACTGTCGGCTATTAGAGAGGGATAAGAAAGACCTATCCGGAACCAACCTTATACTAACACCAATCATACCCATCCTGGTATTTCCCCTCGAGACCAAACGAGGAAGTCAAGCCGAGGAACTCACACAGTTGGCAGTTTTATTTATTCCATTATAGTTGAAGCACTTACTAGTCAGATATAGATAGCATGAGTCATCCTGATAGCATAAGTATTGGGCAGTTTAGTTAACCATTCAGTTGTAGTTGAAGTACTTACTAGTCAGATACAATTAGCATGTGACATCCCAACCTAGCAGTTGTTGGCACTTTTATTTCATTCCATTGGAGTTGGAATACTTACTAGGCAGGTATAATATGACACGATACACCCTAGTTCCACCAGTTGTTGGCACTTTTATTATCCATTCCATTGTAGTGAAGCCGATTACTAGTCACATATTAAGTCAAATTTATAGCACTACTTTAGTTATAGTTGTCTATGATCGAGATACCGTGCTCCAAGTCGTCCATAACCGTGGACACGGCTTTTAGAAAGATTTATCCTGCAGGGGTGCACAAATAGCAACACACACACGATCAACCTCAGAAAAACCAAATCAAAACCCAACGAGGCTTTCACGACAAAGCAATCACAGGATTCATAAAATATTTCAGGGGGCCACCCCATTAAGCTACCCGCAACAAATTTGGCCGGCTCCGAGATAGACCCAAGGTTTGCATCAATGGCTGTAAATGACTAGGAACCCGAAAGTGTGACTGGTCTTGTCGATACCACGAAAACACTCCGCATCCAAAACAGTACAGGTGCTCCACGCACAATCGTAAATAAAGCAGTAAAGCATGGCATAAGTACATGATAGTAATAAAACCCCAAACTAGTTTGTGGCCCCAAGAAATAAGAATGAATCTAGCTGTAGCTAAGGGGGATCCATAGGGTCTCCCGGATGTGGATAGTGCGAATAGTCAAGGAACAGGTATCAAGTACTCGGGGCCTATGGGACACAAGTGGACATGAAAAACCAAATAGCATATATTGCCCACCGGTGCCTCTTTCATTAGTTATCCCAGCAATTTAATAGTTGTATTTAAAGTCATGATCCTCTCCACCATAAAGCATATGACAATATTCCTGCAACTGTGTGGTACTTCACGACACGGGATCGCACCTAAGCAAGCGACTAAGACTCGCAAGACCATATATCTACCAAACAACAAGTAATAGGAGGTGTCCATGGCAATATAAAGGCTGCACGGAATATATCTAGTACGGAACACTAAAGCATCACGACACGGATAGCAATAGATCAACAGGAGGAAATAAAGACTATAAATGCAAAATAGGTAGAAAGGGGGAGAATGCTCGCCTAGGAAACACTGTCGAAGATACATTATCCGAAGAACTTGTCGATACTCGCATCAACTCAATGGCCTAATCCGTGAAGAAGCAAAGCACTAGAAGAAACACCGGATACACTATTTAATACTACGACAGAAGATCAGGCATGATGCACGTATGATGCATGACATGGCAAAGATGCGATGCGACAAGGCAATATTAAGCGGAACCGGGGCCCCGACAATTAATTAGATGGTTTATGTTGTTTAGATACCCCGCAATTTAAATGTTGTATTAATAAGACAAAACATGGCATCAGTTCGCTACACAAATTTAAATGGAGCCAATATAAGACTAGATTTGCCCGCATATAGACTCTATATTTAATTTAGGTGAATCGACTATTTAACCCAACCCACCAGATGACATGTATGCAAGCATGATGATTTAATGATGCGACAGGTATATGTCATATTATAAAAAAATAGAGGCTTAGGGTCACACATCTGGGTTCGGAAGATCTTGGTTCCGCGGGTTCGGGGTTCGACAGGGTTCGACGGGGATCGGTCTCGGCGAGAACATTCTCGGACAATAGAGTAGATCTTGTCGCATCCGTGGTCTTCGGGTCTGTGTAGACGGTCATGGCATTCAAGGTGGAGAACTCGGCGTTCCGGGTGAAGATCTTGGATGACATCGTTCTCGTCTCTAATCCTTCGGGTTCCTTTGTACCGGCCGGTCTCTACCTCGAGTGGCGATGAAGATCTTGTCGAGGATTTTTGTAGCGCAACTAGCATCGTCACTTTAACAACACCCACACAACAGATGGGCTAAAGAAAAAGTGTGTTGAACATCATCCACCACAACCTCGAGGCTGTAGGGCACATACGAGAACATCACGGCTGGCTCCTGAGCGGAAGCACAACAGCACGTGGCAGCCGTAGCGTCGATGCAGGGCTTGGACCGGATGAGGCCGAGCAGAGAAGTTTGAAGGCGCGCGGGCGTAGCCGCGCGGCCGAGAGCAGCGGGCGGCGGATCCAGGCGGGGCCCACGAGTTCCTGGTGGCGGACGGAGAAACTCCGCAAGGCGAGGCGACGGAGGCCAGTGACGTTGAGGAGGAAGATGGCGCAGGCGGTGCTCGCGGGTAGAGGAGGTTGCAGAGGCGGTGACAAGCGGGGCTCACGAGGGGAAGGAGGTCAGCGGGCTCGGGAGGACAAGGCGGTGAGGGGCTCCTGGGCGTGGAGGACGGTGACGGACGCGCTAGCGTCGGCGCGGTGATAAGGCTGAACGGAGCGGAGGCCGACAGAGGTGGCAGGGAGGTGGCCAACGATGACCTTGGGGGCGCGTGCGGCGGCGCTGGGATCACACGGGCCTCCGGCGGCGTCGTAGAGCCCGGCGAGGCCGAGGCAGTGGCGAACATGGCGCGGGACGGGGGCGGCTCGCGGCAGAGCTCGTGCGGCGAGGATGGCGGCTGGAACAGGCCAGGTCGCGGAGGCATGGAGAGGCGAGCGGCCGCTGCGGGAGGCGGCGGGGCCTCAGCTCGCTGGGAAGCAGACGACGCGAGGAAGGGTCGTGACGGAGGCCACAAGGGTGGCAAGGTCGATGAAGAAGGAGCCCGTGACGGAGGAGGCCCGGGGCAGCGGCCGGAGAGGAGATGTGGAGCAGCGGCGGAGAGAGGTCCACGGCGGTGCGGCGACGAGGAGCTTGCGAGGGTCGCGGGGCGGCCGAGGGTTGCAGGGGTGAGGAGAGGCGGCCAACACGAAGGTCGCGCGTGCTGGCGTGGCCGGACTTGCGGGAGGGCCGCAGCCGGTGGTCGATCTCGAGCGAGGGGAACCACGAGGCAGGGAGACGCGGGGAGAGAGGAGCAGGTCGGGGGATCCGGGGTGGGGCCGGGGAAGCGGGGTGGTTGACCGTGTGGTGGGGGTTCGATGGGTTTTGTTGGGAGCAAGGTAGGATCAAGGAATCATGTGTCGCATCGATGCGATGCGTTACGGAGTGGCCACTGGGGCGTGTCCGTGCCGGGGTAGGTAGGTCGCGCACTGCGTCGTGGCCGGCGGGTGGGTGCGCTACGCGCGGGGTTCGGTTGGTGGCTAGGTACGGGAGTGAGAGGCAGGTGTGCGGCGCTGGGGTGTGTGTGCGTGGGCAGGCGGGAGGCGCAGGGTGTGGGGCGTGGTGGGGCCAGCTGCATGCGGGGTGGGTGCACATCGCGCGCGTGTGGCAGGGAGCGTGGCGGCGGCAGAAGGTGGTGGTGAAGAGGCTGGGGTGAAGGAAGGGGTAGGTGGGGTGGAGGGATTAGGGTTAGGCTAGGTTTGGGTATATGGGGTAGTAGGCTGGCTAGCTGGGCCTTTTGGCCCGACCGGCTGCCTCCCTAAAAAAATAGCTTTAATTATTTTTATTTTGTCCGAATAGACTCTTGTAAATATTTTGTAGACAAACAAAATATCCGGAAGAGGCCGGGTTTTAATTTGAAATAAAGACGGGGCGTTTAGAAAACAAAACCAGACTTTTCGAAAATAGTTTTCAAACAAATCATGCATGATCATGACGATGCTCAAATGCAATGTGTCATGATGACATGAGCATGCGGTCATGATGATGCAATGCACGAAAACACAGCGATTTTCTAGTAGTGGTTTTAGCGGAATGCCACATCATGGCGTTCCGAGCTGAAGAACTTGTAATTCCAAGGGTTCGGTCTTCGACATCAAACACTCTTGCATTGGTTGTCTCTGCTTTGTGGCCACAACACCAACACAAACACGGTATAAGCGGTGCGTCAACTCTCACAAAAATCGATACTATGCCTTCATCAGAAAATCACCACCATCGCCGATTGTCGTTCTTGTCGTCGCATACACGCTTCCAATCTTCATCAACAAGACACCTGATACATTGCAAATGTACCTATAATTTTTGATGTTCCATGCTTGGTTTTATCTACTTTCTTATGTTTTGTCCACACTTTGGAGTACTTTTCATATGATTTCTTGGACTAACCTATTGACAAGATGCCACAGTGCAGTTGCCTGTTTTCTGCTGTTTTTGGTTCCAGGAAGTCAGAAAATAAATATCTCGGAATTGGACGGAACAAAAGCCAAAGTAACTATTTTCCTGGAAGACTCAGGGAGCCAGAAGGAGAGTCGGAGAGGGGCCAGGGCCTGGCCACACCCCTCCCAAGCGCGGGCTAGCCCTACCCGCGCCACCAGGTGGTGTGGGCCCCCTAGCACTCCACCGATCTTGCCTCTTCGCCTATAAGAAGCCTCCCGACACCAAAACCCTAGATCATTAATCATTGAGCCACGAAAAGTTCTGCAGCACCGCCGCCACCGAAGGGGAGATTCAGGGGACAGAAAGTCTCTGTTCCGGCACCCTGCCGGGACGGGGAAGTGCCCCCGGAGCCATCTCCATCGATCTCCACCACCATCTCCATCACCATTGCTGATTCCCATGATGAGGAGGGAGTAGTTCTTCCTCGAGGCTAAGTGTTCTACCGATAGCTATGTGTTCATCTCTCTATCTAAGCATGATGTTGTTGTGGTCATGAGCTTTGTAATCAAGTAGATCTACCTTGCTACTAAAGTGCTTTATTAGATCTCTGCTCTCCCCATGTGTGTGAAAGTGATAGCGTGCTCACCATGGTGGCACTTAGGCTAGAGATTACAAATACTTGTTATGAGTTCTATTTGGAGTTGGATGTCTTTATGAAATTGTGGTGTTTGTTGGACTCATCTAGTACTCAAGGTGATAGTGTGGGGTTTTCTAGATGGGAAAGGCTTACTTTGAGGTGTGTTGTTATAGCCCTACCATCGATTAGAGTGTCCAACCGAAGAGTAGTTAAGAGTATTTTCATAAAGAGAAGGTATTTATATGAGAGTGTTCACTAGTGAAAGTATGATCCCTAGGCCTTGTTTCTAAGCACTAAAACACCGTTTGCTATTAGATCTGTTACATGTTTGCTTGCTACTATCTTTATTTCAGTTTGCCTTTAGTCTTTTCCACGCCATCAAGCTATCTATCACTGTTACCACTTATAATTATCCATACCACTTGTATTTCACTATCTCTTCGCCGAACTAGTGCATCTATACACCTGACAAGTGTATTGGGTGTGTTGGGGACACAAGAGACTTCTTGTATCTTGATTGTAGGGTTGCTTGAGAGGGGATACCTTTGACCACTTCCTCCCTGAGTTCGATTAACCTTGGGTGATCCACTTAAGGGAAAACTTGCTGCTGTTCTACAAACCTCTGCACTTGGAGGCCTAACAACTGTCTACAAGAATAGAAGTGCGTAGACATCAAGCTATTTTCTGGCGCCATTGCCGGGGAGGTAAGGTAAAAGGTACTCACATCCTCCGGTGTGAGTGATCAAAGTTATTTCCTTTAGATTCTGCAATTTTGTCTTTTTGTTTCTTGCTTTCACTAGTTAGGCTTAATGGAAAACAACAACAAAATTAGAGAGCTTTATAGTATTTATCTTGAGTTAGGACATGAAGTGTTTGAAGAGAAAATTAAAAAACCTATGGAACTTTATTTGCATGCTAATAGCAATGTTGTTAGTATGAATTCTTTGGACACAATTATTGCTAATGCTATGGAAAAGTCTAAGCTTGGGGAAGCTAGTTTTTATGAAAATGATCTTTTTAGTTCCGCAACTTTGGAAGATAGCTATTCTATTGCTTATGATGATACAAAACCTCCAATTTATGATGATTGCAATGATGATTATGATATTTTCAGTCCACCTACTATTGAAGAGGAAATTAATAATGATTACAATATGCCTCCCACATTTGATGATTATGGTGATGAGAATAATAATGATAGCTATTTTGTTGAATTTGCTCCCACCACAATTAATAAGAATGACTATGCTTATGTGGAGAGTAATAATTATTATATGCATGTGGCTCATGATAAGAATGTTTTATGTGATAGTTATATTGTTAATTTCATTCATGATGCTACTGAAAGTTATTATGAGAGAGGGAAACATGGTCTTATGTATCTCAATAATATTAAGTTTCCCCTCTTTATGTTGAAAGTCTTGAAGTTGCACTTGTTTTTCTTTACTATGCTTGTTGCTTTGTGCTTTCATGACTTGTTTGTTTACAAGATTCCTATGCATAGGAAGTGGGTTAGACTTAAATGTGCTTTGAATTTTCTTCTTGATGCTCTCTTTTACTTCAATTCATATTTCTTATGTGAGCATCTTCTCAAACTATCATGCCTAACTTAAAGGCGTTAAAGAAAAGTACTTATTGGGAGATAACCCAAAAGTTTTAGTTCAGTCTTGGAAGTTATTACGTCTGTAATAACCTCTCCTTATCCTTTTTATTTGCTTTTTGTGCCAAGAGTAACCTCTAATGAGAGAGAAGTAATGATAGGGAAAGTTGCTGTGCCGAAACAGATTTCTGTGCTTCACCGTAAAAATTCCTGAGAGAGCTCTGTAAGTCGGATGGAGCCGTAATTTTTTGTGCTTCTGACCCAGGTTGTTATCTAACTTCGTTAGTTCAACAATTTTTGATTTGAGCAACAGAAGGTCTTCGAAAAAATTCGTCTTTACCTGCTGGTCTGTTTTAACAGATTTCTGCCATTTTCTGCATTTGCTTCTTGTTGGTTCCTTCTTGAGTTCTTTTGGGGAATTGAGATTTTTGAGGGAAGTGCTACAGTAGCTAGTGTTCTAATGGAAGTTTATTTGGTGTTAGAACTGAACCTTGATACTTATTTATCTTGAGTACACTAATGTTGCTAATGAGATTGTGTGAAGTTTTGTATGAAGGAAAAATTTCAGGTGTATGGAAGGAATGAGTAATGAGATGAAGGATGGACTAAAGCTCAAGCTTGGGGATGCCACGCGTGTCACCCCAAGAAATATCCAAGAAGTACAAGTGTCAAAGCTTGGGGATGCCCAAGGCATCCCCTTCTTCATCAATAAAAATCCCAGGTTTCTTCCAAACGCTTCATTATTATTGTTTCATGCACAGTTGTGTTGTTCTTGGAGCGTCTTCTTTTTCGTTTTGGTTTTGGTTTTTAGTTTGCTTGGTTTGTTTATTTTTCTGAATAAGTTGGTTGGACCCCCTCTTTCATACTTTGTTTTGCAAATAGTTTGGTTTGGTTTGGAAAAGAGTAGGAAAGTTCATACTTATGTGGTAAAAAGAGCTCGTTTTTGACTGTGGCGTATGCTTTGTCATGCCATGCTCGATATTGTTTTGGCTTTATGCTTAGTATTCTTTGCTGTAGCATGACATGTTACAAACAATTGAGATTGCTTAATGTGCCTTGGATGAATCATGCGTTGTTTTAGCACATTAAAGCATAGTATAGTGGTATTCTCCTTTGATGCTTTATTTGGGTTGACTTGGCACATGCTCACACCATGTTATGACTATCTCAAGTCACCATTAGCCTTTATGATCCTTTAGTTTTCAACTTGTAGTATCACTTTATGCTTTGATCAATGATGTTTTGTCACTCTGCATGATTATGGCCATTATTGCTCTCTTAGTTTGTCGCTCCCAGTCTTTTGCTAGCCTCCACAACAAAGTATGAGTTCCACTCATGCATACAACTACCTAAACCAAGTTACTCCAAAGAGTCCACCATACCTACCTACTAGCTTATGCTATTCCAAGTATATTCATGCTTTTGTTTACCTTCCACTTGTTATGAGAAAACTAGTGATTAAAGCTCTCACGAACTTGATGGCACACTTTACTTTTCTTGCCCTTAATAAACTTGAACCATTGTGTCTTCTATGTTGTATATGCTTGCACTTATTTGTCGGGAATTAGCAGAACCATGCTTTCATGGGGAACGCTTTCAACATTGCACTTGGTACTTGTACCTAGTTGATATCATGCTCTTTTGTATATGGATGTCGTCGGTGTGAAATGAAAGGGGAGCTTGTAAGTACATGGAGTTATGTATATGTGTTAGAGAAATGCCTGGGCCGCTGGTCTAATCCATGCTGACATGGTGGAAACCTGCAGCGTAACCATAATGAGCTGTCTATGAAGCATTCTTCTTATAAAAAAAGAGAGTCCTATATTGAGAAAAAAAAGAGAAAAAAAGAGATACTATGAAAAGAGGAAAGAGAGAAAAAAGCACCATATTCCCATGGTAAATAAGAAGAATGTTGGGATGCTCGTTGTCTATTTGCCTTGTCATTTTGATATGGGGATTCTTCCGTATCATCGGGCAAGGGGTACCCCGTTGGCTCTCGATGATACACATGTACTTACAATGACAAGAACTTACGGTGAATAAACTTGAGTAGCGTGAGGAGCGGCCCTCGTATACAAGGGACATGAGATTTCTGACTTATACTTCGTCGGACGAGGAGGAGCCGGATCAGGAGATGTTCCTGCCGATGGCTGATGCGACCAAGTGACACACCGGTAAACTCTCTTCCATTAGAGATTGGCCTGACGATGAAGATGAATCCGACGTTGAGGTGATGGAAGAATTTGACGCTGTCCCCCTGTCTTACGCTTTTCCGGCATCAGCTAACCTCGGTGGGCAGATCCATGAAGATCCTCCCCTTGCCACGGGTGAGCCTATCCCGAACGCATCGAAGAAGAGGGGGGGCGCATCTGCTTCTTCCTCCGGACCTTCTAAGCCAACCAAAAGGCGTAAGAAGACCGCAGACAAGGCTGCCACCAAGTCCACAACTAAGGCCGTAGCCCGGAGAGCTCGCAAGCCCAAGGAGCCCTTGACTTCGGATGAGTAAGTCACTTCTCCCTTTGTTATTCACTTGTTCTTCCTTTCTTATAGTTTCTCATCATTCATGATCTGATTCGGTAGGGCCACGGTGGAGGTTCCTCCGAGTGGATCCGGCATTGCCTCGCCACTTCGACATAGCCCTTCTCCCCCTCGTGGCGACGATTCACGCCCGTTGAGCCCCATTCAGGAGGGCTCAGCGACTGCTCCGGGTTCTAGCCCACCTCGTCAAGAGGAGGGTAACCCCGGAATAGGGGAAGCGGTTCTGCCGAGGCTGCAGTTGCTCCCTCCTTGGCTCAGCCGCAACCAGCCATCACCGAGGTTCCTTCAGCACCCCTGCCGAAACAAAAATCAGCACCAGCAGCAACAACAAAGGCACCAGCAACAACGCCAAGCCCCTCCGCCTCATCCGAGACTTCCAAGACTCGGCGAGAAGGCACCAGAAGTACCAAGGCTAGCGCCAAGGCAGCTCCCAAGGGCAAATCCGCTGCAACAACTTCAACTTCTTAGCAGCAGCCCAAGGGCAAAAGGGCTCCTGACACTGCCAAGGCAACGTCAATCGAGGCTGGACAGCGTACACTTGCGTCCATGCTTCCAAAGAAGACCCCACCGACAACGGATACCTCTGCCGGGTCAGCTGATGCACAACTCGTTTTGCACACCAGCCCAGCTGTTGCCCAGGTTGAACGGAGGGAAGCCCATGCCAAGGGTCTAGTTGCTCCCCACATGCTCAACGGCGAATGTTATCCTCCGACCTTAATCGAGTTTGTAAACAACTAGAACAAGGCGGAATTCGTCCAGAATGATGATCTCCCGGAGAAATTCGGGCCCGCCGAGTTTGCTGCCCAAATGAATACCGCTGCCAAGGCAATTAACCTTGCAGGTCGGATGATGTAGGTACGTTACTTCACCTTTTCCTTAGCATGTAGTAGATATGAGTGATATAGCCATTAGTCCCCGAGCCTCCGGGGGAGTAACTTGTTACTCGGCCGGATGCTCCTTAGAGAACTAACGTAGCTCCTTAATAACTTCGAATATGCACACACCTAAAGCCGGGTTAAGTTTCACTTTGCCCGGATTTTGTACACTTCGAATATGCACACACCTAGAGCCGGGTTAAGTTCCACTTGGCCCGGATTTTGTACACTTCGAATATGCACACACCTAGAGCCGGGTTAAGTTCCACTTGGCCCGGATTTTGTACACTTTGAATGTGTACACACCTAGAGCCGGGTTAAGTTCCACTTGGCTCGGATTTTGTACACTTCGAATATGCACACATGTAGAGCCGGGTTAAGTTCCACTTGGCCCGGATTTTGTACACTTCGAATATGCACACACCTAGAGCCAGGTTAAGTTCCACTTGGCCCGGATTTTGTACACTTCGAATATGCACACACCTAGAGCCAGGTTAAGTTCCACTTGGCCCGGATTTTGTACACTTCGAATATGCACACACCTAGAGCCGGGTTAAGTTCCACTTGGCCCGGATTTTGTACACTTCGAATATGCACACACCTAGAACCGGATTAAGTTCCACTTGGCCCGGATTTTGTACACTTCGAATATGCACACACCTAGAGCCGGGTTAAGTTCCACTTGGCCTGGATTTTGTACACTTCGAATATACACACACCTAGAGCCGGGTTAAGTTCCACTTGGCTCGAATTTTATACACTTCGAATATGCACACACCTAGAGCCGGGTTAAGTTCCACTTGGCCCGGATTTTGTACACTTCGAATATGCACAAGACTAAGCTGTCATTTTTACTCTTTCCAGGTGACCACCAATCGTCGGAGCGCTAAGTTTCAGCGTCTCTTGGATACTCACAAGTTGCTGCGCGTAAAGCATACTACGCTTCTCGCCGAATACGAGAAAAGGGGTAAGTTTTCTCCTTGGCATTTTTCCATTTTTCTTCGTCTTTTTCCGCCGAACTAATCCATCATTCATATTTCGCAGCTGGAGTGGAGGCCGAAAACACCATCATGAGGAAGAACTTGGAGCAGATAAAGGGTAAGTCAGTTTTGCTTAATCTTCCTCTGTTCTCCATCTCCTTTTCTTCTTGGCTCAGCAAATATTCATACCTCGGCTTTGCCGGGTCAACAAACTGGTTCAGCCTCTCTTGAAGATAGTGTGCCCGTGCCTGACATGATGCTGCATTTTCTCGGACAAGCAGGGCAGCACCAAGCCGAACTCAAGAAGAAGGATGATGAGCTTGCCCTCCTCCGGACCAAAGACGAAGAAATTGCCAAGCTTAAGGCAGACATGAAGAATCTCAAGGCGCAACACAAGTCTGAACTGGAGAAAGCAGGCTAAGACTTTACTGAAGAACAAGAGCGCCTCAACCTCCAGATCGCCAAGGACCAAGAACTTTTTAAGGAGGCCGACGTTAGGCTTGAGTTGGCGAATGCCGAGCTTGCCCAACTCCGGGAGAGGTGTGACAAGTGCACTAAGGAGCTGACCCAGATCCATAGCCACATCTCTCGTAAGTTCTTTTTCTTCAGCTGACATGAATCTCTCCGGGTCAACCTTCCTCACCTATCTCACCTATCTTGTTTTCAGACAAGTTTCCAGAGAGCAATGCCATTGCAACTACTGCTGTTGCCAAGTTCTGCCAGAAGAGGGGTACTCCAATTATCCCTGGCGCTGCAGAAATTTCCTATGACATGGAGGACTTGCTGGTCAGCTTGTCTTCTCGTGTCGAAATTGTGAAGAATTATGGCAAGGACATTCTTGATGTGGAAATCCGGATCTTCAATGCCTTTTGGCCTGATGAAGATACCCCGGAAGGGACCGCAACTCTCGTCGCCAAGTTAATGGAGTGCGAGACCCAGCTCGATCTTTGGAGGGAATCTGCCAGACGCGCCGGAGCTGAGATCGTTCTCCACTATGTGCTTACATGGTATGAGAAGATCAACCTCAACCTCCTTGAGCGCATGCGCACCGGATCAAGGTGGTCCAATGACACGGATTGGATAGCTTGGCGCAAGGCTTGCGCCCATAGCCTCATCCAATACGCCCCCATTCATCAAATGAACGAGGGACCAAGCTTCCTAGGTGCCGCCAAGGACGAAAACGCTGAAGATGATTCGGGTGAGGACGAAGAGGACGAAGCTTCAGACGCCGAGGAAGCTGAAGATGACGCTGAAGCCGAAGCTGGAGCTCCAGCCGCTGGCGCCGAACTACCTCCTCCCGCTACTCCTTGATTAGAAACACTTTGAATTTCATCAGATCCCCGGTATGCCGGGTGCAATTGTATTAAGCACATAAGTGATATTTTGCTAATAAGTTTTTGTGCCGGATTAACTTGGGCGTAGTCCTCGAGTTTCATTTTCTTGTTCCTCCAATTTCTTGGCTCGACTCGTCCTACCTTGGTTCGGGGTTTTATGAATTACGAGTCTGAGCTTCAAAAATTGACTTAACAATACTTGGAAACTCTAGGATTAGCTCAAAATAATTCAGCATAGTAAACATAAAATAAGCCTAAGGTTAGTCCAAAAAACAAACGTCGGCTCGATTAAGTTCCTTTCCTTAGTCGTTTTTCATGTGTTACGCAATTCCAAACTTGTTCTCTTGCTTGCCATGAAGCCAAATCTTGTTGGACAGCAGCAAGTCGAAGAGTTAGGTTTTTTGTGCTCACACACTACTAATCCATCCTAGGCAGAAGCAACTTACGCCAGCTGACGCATAAATAATGAATACGGAAAACAAGTAACAAGTATCATTAAGACAGTCCCCGAGTTACTGCTCGAGGTGCCAAGATTTCATTGATAAGCTCATTGACGGCATACATACCGACATATGAGTGACTCGGATACGCACACTTCTTTGCTAAGTGTAGAAGGGACGAAGTAGAGCTACATTCCATGGACGCTTAGATTCCTCGCCAGACCTGTCCGCCTTGTTCTTCTCCTATGGTTTTGCATCTATGAGATAGTATGAGTCATTGTGCAATGCTTTTCTTATGATGAATGGCCGTTCGCATGGGGGGGATAACTTATGCATGCCAAGAGTACATAGTACTAACCGGTGTACTAGAGCACCTTCCCGGAAAACTCGGGGGTTTACTTTCCGCCTATGATAGCGTCGGAGATTTTGCTGATATATGGCGGATCTAGACAATGCCAATTCTCTCGCTTCTTCTAGCAGATCAACATTATTTTGCCGGGCTTCTTGCACTTCGGCTTCTGTGTATTGGGTGACCCTAGGCGAGTCATGCTTTATGTTGGCTGGTAATACAGCTTCTGCCCCATATACTAGAAAGAATGGCGTATAGCCTGTTGACCGATTTGGAGTTGTTCTTAAACTCCACAGCATCGCGGGTAGTTCTTCTATCTAGCACCCCACTTATCTTTGCAGCGGCTCAATGAGCCAGGGTTTTATCCTGGATAATACCAATCCGTTGGATCTTTCCACTTGTCCGTTCGATGCAGGGTGAGCTACCGAGGCTACGTCCAGCCGGATCTTCTTATCCTGGCAGAATCACGCAAATGCTCCTTCAGCAAAATTTGTGCCATTATCTGTTATGATACTGTGAGGATAACCGTATCTCAAGATGATATCCTTGAGGAATGTCATGGCGGTAGCTCCATCACATTTTCGTATTGGCTTCACCTCAATCCATTTTGTGAATTTGTCAATCATGACCAAGATGTGGGTCATGTTCCCTCTTGCTGGTCTGAAGGGGCCAACCATATCCAAACACCATACGACAAATGGCCAGGTAATTGGTATGGTATTGAGCTCCGACATTGGCATATGTGTCTTGGTAGCATACCTCTGACAACCATTGCATTTTCTTACCAAATCCTTCGCTTGTTCTAAGGCACTTGGCCAGTAGAATCCATGCCGGAAGGCTTTTGCCACCAATGCTCTGGACGAGGCACGATGCCCACATTCCCGTTGATGTATATCCTAGAGGATATCAA
Organism: Avena eriantha; assembly: GCA_910589775.1. Lineage (NCBI taxonomy): Eukaryota > Viridiplantae > Streptophyta > Magnoliopsida > Poales > Poaceae > Avena > Avena eriantha. The sequence continues at coordinate 453,409,116 of OU342741.1, read as the reverse complement.
GCCCTTCTTCCGGGTCAACACATCGCTGGAGAACGTTAGTGACACTCCTTTTGTATAGCTCGGAATTGATGATCATGTATGCTTTTGCTCTCCTCTGAGTTTGCCTGGAAAGCACCTCCTCAGCAGGTAAGGTTCCATCTTTCAGGAATTGAAATATGGGTAGTGCCCAAGCTCGTATAGCTCGCACTGGGAACACATCCTCATCAATTTCCATCTGATCCACGGGCATAACCTCAACCGGATCGCGCTGAGCAGTCCCCGGGTCTTGCAAAGCAGTCCCCGGGTTCGCCGAGGCAGTCCCCGGGTTTCGCGTACCACCTCCCACGTCAATGTCCATAGGTACAACTCTGGACTCCGGATCTTTCGGGACATAGATTGAGTCAGTTTCTGGGGACAGCCTGATAGATGGTTTTCTGAGGTGTTCTAATGCTACACCCGGTGGAATTGCTTGTTGGGTTGATCCGAGCTTCGACACTACGTCGACAGCCTCATTTTCCACCCGGGGTACATGGTGAAATTTGCATCCCTCAAAGTAACCAGATATCTTCTGCACATGGAATCTGTATAATGCCATGTTTGGATCAAGAGCGTCCCATAGCCCTGAAACTTGCTGAACTACCAACTCTGAGTCGCCAAAGCATTGGATCCGACATATCCCAATTTCTTTTGCCACTTTGAGCCCATGTACAAGTGCCTCATATTCGGCGACATTGTTTGACGCTGCGAAGTAGATCTGCAGCACATACTTCAGCTGGTCATTCTTTGGCGAGGTAAGTTCTACTCCGGCGCCTAACCCGGTTTTTGTTTTTGATCCGTCAAAGTGCATCCTCCAATAATTCGGATCTGGTAATGCTGGTTCATATTGCACCTCAGCCCAGTCCACAAAAAAGTCGGCCACAGCCTGAGACTTGATTGCTTCTCTTCTGTCATATTGTGGCGCATAAGGGGCTAGCTCAATTGCCCATTTTGCAATCCTGCCACTTGCATCCTTGTTACTCATTATCTCGGATATGGGAGCTTCACATATTACTTTGATGGGGTGCTCCTCAAAATAGTGTTTTAGCTTCTTAGCCGACATGTACACACCATATGCCACTTTCTAATAGTGCGGATAATTTTGCTTCGATGCGGATAATACCTCGCTTAGGTAATATACTGACCTTTGCACTGACTTACCCTCTTCATCGCGCTCTGCCACAATTACTGCACTTACAACTCGGTTGGTTGCGGCTATATAGAGCAACATTGGCTCCTTTGATAGTGGAGAGGCTAACACTAGTGTAGTGGCTAACATCTTCTTTAATTGGATAAAGGCTTCATTGGCCTGCGGTGTCCAAATGAACTTGTCCGACTTTTTCATGAGTTGATAGAGAGGCAGTGCCTTTTGTCCCAACCGACATACAAACCGACTTAACGATGCCAGGCAACCAGTGAACTTCTGGACATCGTTAAGGCACTTCGGCAGTTCCATTCGCTCTATGGCACGGATTTTAGTTGGATTGACTTCGATACTTCGACTGGAGACAAGAAATCCGAGTAATTTTCCAGCCGGGACACCAAAGGTACATTTCTCTGGGTTAAGCTTCATTCGGAACCTCCTTAGGTTCGCGAATGTCTGCCTGATATCGTCAAGGAGCATTTTGCTTTCCTTGGTCTTTATGACAACGTCATCCACATACACCTGCACATTTTGTCCAATTTGGTTGTGCAAACATTTCTGCATACATCTTTGGTACGTTGCCCCTGCATTACGTAGACCAAATGGCATGGTGCAATAGCAATAAGCCCCGTATGGGGTGATAAACGCAGTCTTTATTTCATCACTTGGGTTCAGAGGTATCTGGTGGAAACTAGAATATGCATCAATGAATGACAACAGTTCACACCCAGTAGTGGAATCTATGACTTGGTCTATCCTTGGCAGTGGGAATGGATCTTTCGGAAACGCCTTATTCAGGTTCGTGTAATCGATACACATGCGCCAAACCACTGCCACGTTCGGATCGTCCTGCTTCTTGTCCACCAGCACCGGATTAGATAGCCAATCTGGGTAAAGCACTTCCATGATAAATCCTACTGCTAGTAGCCGAGCTATCTCATCTCCTATGACCTTTCTCCTGGCTTTGGCGAAGCGGCGGAGAGGTTGCTTCACCGGCTTTGCTCCGGGTTTCATGTTCAAAGAGTGCTCGGCCAACTCCCTCGGAACACCTTGCAAGTCCTGTGTGGACCAAGCAAAAATATCCCGATTCTCACGGAGGAAGTTGACGAGCTCGCTTTCCTATTTGTCATTCAACCCGGCACCAATTGTTACGGTGCGCTCTGGGAACATATCATCAACATGCACTTTCTTGGTATCCTTTGTTGCTTGGAATGAGACACTACCATGCGGGTTACTCAGCGCCGACATATATTGCTGCGCGGACTGAGCCAATGCCGCCACCTCTTGGATCCTTCTCTTTTCTTGCGCAATCACGAGTGACTCGGCCAGGTTAGACCCGGCATACGCGCACTCGATGGAACGTCGGAAATCACTAGTTATGGTAATCACACCATTTGGCCCGGGCAGTTTCATCTTCAAGTAGCTGATATGAGTACTTGCCATGAACTTGTTCAGAGCTGGCCTGCCGAGTAACGCGTGATATGCGCTCTCCAAATTTACAACCTCGAACTCCAAATTCTCAGTCCGGCAGTTATCTCTTATGCCGAACAATACGTCAACCTAGACCTTGCCTATGGGTTCACAAGAAATGCCTGGCACATTGCCATGGAAAGTTGTCCTTGTAGCTTGGAGCATGTTCTCCTAGATACCCAACTTGCGCATCGTGTCCAAGTACATGATATTTATGCTGCTACCATTGTCCATCAGCACCTTTGAGAACCTCACATTGATGCTTGGGCCAATGAATGTTGGGTCCAAGACTAGCGCATACGAACCAGGACTTGGCATAAGCTTGGGATGATCTTTGATGCTCCAGGTAATTTCCTGGTCCGACCAAGGCATATAGCTCATCACTACTGGCATTACCACATTTACTTCCATGTGTCGGCGCTGCAAGCTCTTTCTGTCTGTCTCTTCTATGATGAACACACAGTAACTCTGATGATGCTCTTTGTACTCATTTCTCCCCTCATTTTCGAGGTACCTCTGATCCGATTGATGCTGGTCTTCCACTTGATGCACTACATCCCTTCTCTCATGGTTGTCATACCTCGGCGGAGGGGGAGGCAACATTAACTGTTGCGTGTTCGCTCCGGAGAGCAATTGCTGCTAGGGTAACTCCTGCCGAGGTTGATCATTCCGAGGTGCCTGAGCATTCCCCGAACCACCTTGTTCTATCTTTCGCATCCATTCACATTGCCTGGTTGTGTGACCCACTGGGTTACTCGGATTTGGCGTGTGAAATTTAAACAGCTGATCCAGCATTGCCGCATAAGTATACCTCGGACGGTCCTTCTTTTCTTGCCATTGTTTCTTTTGCTCTGGCGTCCAAGTTTTCTTGCCATCATTTCTTGGAATCCATTGCTGTCCTCCAGTTTTTAGACGTTGGTTGCTTCCTTCACCAGGTTGATCTTGATTCCCAGCAGCCACTTGTTGCGAACTGTACCTCTAATCTTGGCTGTCGTCTCTTCTTTTACCCCGGTAATCATTTCTCCGGGATGATCCGGCTCCATCTCGCTGGTAGTATTCCTCGTTTGACTCGCTTGACATTAGCCTAGGTTGAGTCGGATCACCCAAGGCGTATGAATCAGCGATCTGGATTGTCTTTGCCAATGTAGTTGGCATATCTCTTTGCAATCTTTGCCACAACATGCTTGCATATCTGCACCCTTGCGCAAACCATGCTATGGCCTGTGACTCAATCACGCCCTCCCATGAATTCCGCACTGTACACCATCGGGTTAGGAACTCCTGGTCTGTCTCATTCAGTTTCTGCTTGCACATTGCTAGGGTCCGTGGCCTATTCGGCCTCTGATACGTACTTGAGAAATTGCTGACAAACATTTCCTCAAAATCGATCCAATAGTTAATACTTCCGGGCGGCAAATTGTTTAGCCATAACCTCGCTGGCCCCTCCAACATCTGGGGTACATATCTCACAACCCACCTCAAGTTGCCTATAGCAATTTTTACAGCAGTTGCGTAGTTAATCAACCAATCTTCCGGCTTTGTGCTGCCGTCATATGTCCTTGTGCCTCTAGGTAACTGAAAGTTAGGTACCAGAGGTTCCTTCATGATCCGGGGCCCAAAACACGCTGGACCCCGAGGACCTTGACACTCAATTTGCTCCGACCTATACAGCCGATCCAGTTTTAACCTGGCGTCATCAGGCATCAAGTTCCTGCTTCCCAATCTTGACCCTATCACGTGATAGTCCGGCCTGGGATACCCAACGTTCACCATTTCCGAATCACCATCATTGTATCTATCTTGCTCATGTGGAGCTGCTCTCTGTTGCATACCTTGGCCGGCACTACGCTCCAGCCATGGTATATTCCGCTGCTGCGGTTTCCCTGCACCTACTGAATTACGTTGTCCAGCATTACCGTTTACAGCGTTCCCTTGACCGGCATTGCCTTGGTCGCGATTACCTCGGCCAGCTTCACCTCGGCTCACACTTCGTCAATCCTCATTTCTCAGCATTTCTTTTCCTTTCCCTGCCCTTGCCGGGTCATATGGGACTATCTGCTTATTCCTCGTGGCCGAGGTTACTACCTCTTCTCTCCTAGGACCACCATGAGGAGATGATGCAGCTCCAGCAGATTTCTCCGGGTTACCCACCGCCGAATGAACGATCTTGGAGGCCCCAGCTCTCTCCGGGTTAGCCCTGAGCAATTCCTCATTTTGTCTGTTCGCGATCCGAACCAACTCATTAACCCTATCTTGTTATCTCTGACGGGCTTCACCCGTCAAACCTTCCAACTCGGATGCAGCTGCATCTGCTGCCCTGAGGTTCTTTGCCAGGGTACTATACTTCGGCAGTCCCACGGATAGACAGTTTTCTGATTCCTCAATCCTAGTATCACCCTCTTTGTTCATTTCACTCATGAGATTTCTCCGCTTCACTTTTACAGCATCTACCTTATTTGCCTTTGCGTACTCACGCAGTGTCATGTTCAATGACTGCTGAGCCGCGGCTATCTTTTTTGCACCCTCTAATATTTTTTGCCTAGTCTCCTCTAGCTCGGCCTGTGCCTCAGCCGGATCTACTACTGCCGCTACTGGGTTTGCCAAGCTATACATCGCCTGCTGCAGCACATTCTCTGGCCTTTCTAGAGGAGGACCTCTACTTTTCCTAGGTGCCTTGGGCGTTACCTCTGGATCTGGTGTTGTATCCTTGCTCGTGCCAGCGCTAGTTGCAGTCATCATCACCTCGGCGTGGTCCAAGGAGCGAGTGATACGCGCCCCACGAGCCGCGCTAAGGGGTGGCTCACCTCCTTCGACGACGTGCCGCGGGTGAACGCAAGACACATCGACAGCAACGTAGATCTTGTGCACACCGAGCTTGACGAAGAGGCCATTGCGCGAAACAGGACGTTTGCCGAAGCAGCCAGCGTTGTCGCTGACGAAATCCAGCGCTCCAACGAAGAGCCCGGAGACGATGCGTTCGCCGGTGCCGATGAAGTTTCCTATCTGGATCTTCACCCCTGCTAGCGCCGCTAGCCCCACGGTGGGCGCCAACTGTCGTGGTGGTGTCACGGCAGATGCCATGGATAGGCTAAAGGTGGGGACTAAATACACTAGGGGAATCCAGGGAGGGATAGTGTGGTGATTCCACACACAGTTGCTTTGTATTTGATTCGCTTTCATAGTTTACAAGTGCTCCTTGAGCTGTATTGGGGAGAGGAGGAAGAAGAAACTCTCTTACTCTCACCACTAGCCGGCCCTCAGGAACACACTAGTAAACACAACCCTCTAGAGATCAACCCTTTCTACAGAGGCCCTAGCCCTCCTTATATAGGGGTAGCTAGGTCTCCAATTAGGGCATACGTGGAGGCATATTTTAAGGAATATGCCTCCTCCCAAAATAGTAAACCGACAGGGTCACTTTTGCCCAGCGTCATCCATACACAGGCTACGTGAGCCTCTGCGGCGCCTGCGTCATCCGACATAGGCATCGTGACCTTTGTCGGCCACGCCTCGGTGGTCCTGGCCTCTGTCTTCTTCGCTCACGCTCTGCATACAGTGGTCACCCTTTGACCAGCGAGATACCTTCCTTCTCTTACAAGCTTGATATAACCCGGATCGTACCTAGTTGATCCGGCCATACCTGTACCTGCATACAAGTTAGATACATCTTACCGACATACGACATAAGTCGGCTGAGACACAGTTAGGTGGACATCCTCTGGTCCGGGTTACTCCGTGATTCGGCCTGCCTTGAGGTGACTCGGCCAGCATCCGCTTTGACCTTGCCGTACCTCGGCTAACTCGGCCTTTATACCCCGGCGTGACCCTACCCGGGGGTATCTCCCCAACAATGATACATGGCATGGCAAAGATGCGGTGCAATTAGGCAATATTAAGCGGAACCGAGGTCCCGACAATTAATTAAATGGTTCAAGTTATTTAGATACCCCACAATTTAAATGTTGTCTTAACAAGATAACACATGGCACGAGTTTGCTACACCAATTTAAATGGGGTCAATATAAGGCTAGATTTGCCCGCATATGGTCCCCATATTTAATTATGAGGTGAATCGACAAAGTACACCACACCCCCAAAGAATGTATGTGACATGAATGATTTAATATGCAACAGGTATATAACATTTATATAAAAATAGGGTGGATAGGGTTCACACATCTAGGGTCGAAGATCTTGGGGCTCGAAGGGATCGGTCTTCGGACTCTAAGAACGGGGTCTTCAGGACCAACCATCGGATCCATGAAGGAGGTCATGGTGTTCCGGGCCGAAGAACTTGTCATTCCGAGTGTTCGGTCTTCGGCATCAAACACTCTTGCATTGGTTGTCTCTGCTTTGTGGCCACAACACCAACACAGACACGGTATAAGCGTTGCGTCAACCCTCACAAAAATCCATACTATGTCTTCATTAGAAATCACCACCATCGCCGATTATCGTTCTTGTAATCGCATACACGCATCCAATCTTCATCAACAAAACATCCCACCACATCCTCGTAGCAACGCCTCTAGCATCAACAGCTAGAACTCGAGCACTGGCACGCTTGGTGACGCGGAGGTGCTAGACGCGGGTCGAGGCCGAACTGGGGAGGAGGGCTTCGAGGCTCTGCTCGGGACAGCGTCCTTGGTGGTGGGTAGAGGTAGGCCGGCGAGCGGTACCGACGGAGGCCCGGGCCAGCGAGGAGCTGCGTAGAGGGCGAACAGGACGGCGGGCTCGGGCTCCGGACGGCGGGGTACTGGCGAACGGCTCGAGGAGGCTTGCTACTGGCGGCCGGCTCGAGGAGGCTTGATGCGAGTGACCGGATATGGGGATGCAGGGTCAGTGCTGGAGCAGGACGTGGGATGGAATGGGTGTAGAGGCACGGTTGCGGCCGGGGTCGACAGACGAAGGCCGGTCGACGGCGAACGAGGTCGGGCGATGCGGCTGCATGAGGACGCGGCTGCGATGGGGCGAGCTCGCAGCCGGCCGCGAGCTCGTGCGGCTGCACGGGGGGCACTCGCTAGGGAGGCCGAGCGGTGGCGTTGCAGGAAGGGCTAGGGCCGGTGGCGCGTTGAGCAATAGGAGGAAGAAGGACACAGAGGAAGATAGTGTGGTAGGTGGCGTTCGGGATAGGGATCGGGTCGGGATGGCGCATACGCGCTTTGCACGCGGAGTGGCGGGGTCCACGGGTGGGGGCCAGATCAACGCGGGGCTGGCGAGCGTGCTTGCGAACGCGGGGTGCATCGCGTGCATGTGTGCTGCACGTGTGTAGCTGGCTGCGACGGCTGAGTGGTTGGGTAGGGTTAGGTCTAGTGGGATTTAGGGTTTGGTGATGGACTGGGGTAGTAGGATGCTAGCTTGCTGGGATTTTGGTCCGGCAGGCTGGCGGCCTCCCCCGGTAAAACATTTTGATTGATTTATTTATTTATTTTATTTCAAAATAGACTTTTGTAAACAGTTTTTAGACAAATCAAAAGATCCGAAAGAGATCGGGGTCTTGGTTTGAAATAACGGAGAGGGAATTAATGTAGAAAACAAAGTAGGGCTATTAGTAAAAATAGTTTTAGGCAAACATATGCGTGATGATGTCATGATGATGCTCAAATGCAATGTGGCATGATGACATGAGAATGGTATCATGATGATGCATAAGGGAAAAACACAGCGATTTTCTAGTAGTGGTTTTAGCGGATGCTACAATTTGACACCACTAACAATGGATCTCGCCCTCGAGATCCACGTCATGGTACGGGGAAGAAGTCCGACGATCTGGGTCTTCTCGCTTAGTGTAGATCCTCGCGACACCACTAACAAAGATCCCGCTGCATCTTGAATTTGGCGACACCACCAACAAGGAGTTGTTCTCCATGATCATCGAGAGAACACTCCAGAAAAACAAAGGATGAAGTTATAGGTAAGGTCACCTCTAACTTCCATGGAAGGAGTAGAAATTGCATCGGTCCACCATTCAATGTACAAGAACGAATGCTAAGAGTAGTGGTATGGTCGCGCCTCCATCCCACACTCAAAGCATTACCCCATACATGAATAGGAGAATTATACAACCACTCTTGGAATTCAGACTGAAGATCTTGATAAGCGATGTTCGGAAAACTTCAGAAGACCAAGGAGTGATGCAGGCTCTCCATCAGATCTGATGAAGCTGATGTCATCACATTGGAACTTGCGGGAAGATACAAATAAAATCATATGAAAAGACAAAATGATTAGGTCTCGTGATGGTTCCATTGGCATGAACAACACATGCTCAAGGTATAGTCCAACTTCACCACCACTCATCCTTCTCATATGTTTTTCAACGATACGGATATCCGTCAACATGCAGATACAGATAAAGAGTACAAGGACCAAAAAGATTGGATGAAGGGTACAACAAACGAGATACAGATTAGATGATTGTAGCTCCACCGTTATAAAAGGGAGGAAGCAAAACCCTAAAGGTACGACGGAAACCCACCCACGAGAAATCCTGGACTCGAAGAAAGGTAAGAGAATAGATTCAAAACACGCGAAGGTAAGAGGAGAATAGCACAGAGGTAAGGAGTAAAAGAAGAACTAATCAGATCTATCCAACCGATTTTGCAAAAATAGTTTCGACACTCTACATCGGCCATTAGCTAGGTTATCCTACAGACTGGACCAGTGGGGTATCGCAACTGCTGGGCTCTGATACCACTTTGTAACACCCTCAAATCGGCCCTATGTAAGTTTTAGCGATTCCCGCCAAACTCGCATAGAAACGATTCAAAGATGCCCACCAGGCACTTGCGTGCGGGTGGAAAATGAAGTAATACCATTACACAATAGTTCACGATGGAACCCACCGAACATATATATATATACAACAACGACTCAACGAGTCAAGAATACAGATATACAATACAAAGATCCAAATCACCTTGAAAATGATACAACATCCGAGTACGGATAAGATGTAAATGGGGCTAAGATCCCTAAATAATAACCAATGGCGTCCATAACCCTGCCCAGGCCAAGCCGGAAGGGTAACCCTGCTAACGACATCGATCTCATACCTGCTAAAACAAAAGGGGTGCTGACAAAGGGCAAAGGAAAAAGGGAGCGATCAGTACCGAGGCCAGTAAATGGCAAGTCTAGAATTCGGTGGCGCTCGCCTACATAGGTATGGTGGACTGAAGCGGCAGCGCAACATGCACTAAACAATCTATAGAGACTCGATCAACTGTCGGCTATTAGAGAGGGATAAGAAATACCTATTCGGATCCAACCTCATAGTAACACCAAGACAAAACCATCCTGGTATTTCCTCCCTCGATACCACACAAGGAAGTCAAACCGAGGAACTCACACATTTGGAAGCTTTATTCATTCCATTATAGTTGTAGCACATACTAGTCAGATACAATTAGCATAATACATTCCAAATCCAGCAGTTGTTGGCACTTTTATTTACTCATTCCGTTGTAGTGAAACTGATTACTAGATATGTCAAAGTCAAATTTATAGCACTACTTTAGTTATAGTTGTCTATGATCGAGATACTGTGCTCCAAGTCGTCCATAATCGCGGACACGGCTTTCAGAAAGATTTACCCTGCAGGGGTGCACAAATAGCAACACACACACGATCAACCTCGGAAAAACCAAATAAAAACCCAACGAGGCTTTCACAACAAAGCAATCACAGGATACATAAATTATTTCACGGGGCCACCCCACTAAGCTACCCGCAACGAAGTTGGCCGGCTCCGAGACGGACCCAGGGTTTGTGTCAATGGCTGTAAATGACTGGGAACCCGAAAGTGTGATTGGGCTTGTCGATACCGCGAAAACATTCCACGTTCCAAAACAGTATAGGTGCTCCACGCACAATCGTAAATAAAGCAGTAAAGCATGGCATAAGTACAAGATAGTAATAAAGCCCCAAACTACTTGTGCCCCCAAGAAATAAAGTGTGAATCAAGCTCAGGCAAAGGGGGATTCATAGAGTCTCCTGTATGTGGATAGTGCGAATAGTCAAGGAACAGGTATCAAGTACTCGGGGCCTACGAGACATAAGTGAGCGTGGAAGAACCAAATATTAGCTATTGCCCACCGGTGCCTCTACATTAGTTATATCTATTCCCAACATTTTAATATTAAGTTTTAATTAAAGCCATGATCATCTCGACCCTTAAGCATCTCCACTATTGAGCATGTGTCAACCTTCCAACAACGATGGAACAACAACGACGTGAAGCAGCAACTGAGCAAGCAACTACGACTCGCAAGGCCAACTATCTATCAAACAACAGGAAATAGGATGTGTCCAAGGAAATATAGAGGCTGCAGGGAATATAAATGGTGCACGGAAACTAAAGCATCGCAACACGGATAGCAATAGATCAATAGGAGGAAGTAAAGACTATATAAATGTAGAATAGGTAGAAAGGGGAAGATTGCTCTCCTGGGAAACATTGTCGAAGGTACATATCCGAAGAACTTGTCGATACTCGCATCAACTCAACAGCCTAATCCGTGAAGAAGCAAAGCACTAGAAGAAACACTGGATGCACTATTTAATACTACAGTAGAAGATCCGGCATGATTATGAGATGATGCATGGCATGGCAAAGATGCGGTGCAATTATGAAATATTAAGTGGAACCGGGGCGCCGACAATTAATTAAATGGTTCAAGTTATTTAGATACCCAACAATTTAAATGTTGTCTTAACAAGGTAACACATGGCACGAGTTTGCTACACCAATTTAAATGGGGTCAATATAAGGCTAGATTTGCCCGCATATGGTCCCCATATTTAATTATGAGGTGAATCGACAAAGTACCCCCACACCCCAAAGAATGTATGTGACATGAATGATTTAATATGCAACGGGTATATAGCATTTATATAAAAATAGGGTGGATAGGGTTCACACATCTAGGGTCGAAGATCTTGGGGCTCGAAGGGATCAGTCTTTGGACTCCGAGAACAGGGTCTTCAGGTCCGGCCGTCAGATCCATGAAGGAGGTCATGGAGTTCTGGGCTGAAGAACTTGTCATTCCAAGGGTTCGGTCTTCGGCATCAATCACTCTTGCATTGGTTGTCTCTGCTTATTGGCCACAGCACCAACACAGACACGGTATAAGCATTGTGTCAACCCTCACAAAAATCAATACCACGCCTTCATAAGAAAATCACCACCATCACCGATTGTCGTTCTTGTTGTCGCATACAAGCATCCAATCTTCCTCAACAAAACACCCCACCACATCCTCGCAGCAACACCTCAAGCATAAACAACTAGAACTCGAGCAGTGAAACGCCTGGTGACACAGAGGTGTTGGACGCGGGGTCGAGGCCGAACTGGGGAGGAGGGCTTCGAGGCTCTGCTCAGGATGGCGTCCTTGGCGGCGGGTAGAGGTAGGCCGGCGAGCGGTAGCTACGGAGCCCCGGGCCAGTGAGGAGCTACGCAGAGGGCGAATGGGACGGCACGCTCAGGCTCCGGACAGCGGGGTACTGGCGAACGGCTTGAGGAGGCTTGGTACTGGCGGCCAGCTCCAGGAGGCTTGACGCGAGCGACCGGAGATGGGGATGCAGGGTCGATGCTGGAGCAGGACGTGGGCCGGAACGGGCATAGAGGCGCGGTTGGGGCCGGGTTCGACGGAGGAAGGCCGGTCGACGTCGAACGAGGTCGGGGGAGGCGGCTACGCGAGGACGAGGCAGCGATGGGGCGAGCTCGCTGCCGGCGACGAGATCGAGCGGTGGCACGTGGGGCACGCGCTAGGGAGGCCGAGCGGCGGAGTTGCAGGAAGGGCCAGGGCCGGTGGCACGCTATGCGATAGGAGGAAGAAGGACACAGAGGATGACAGCGCGGTAGGTGGCGTTCGGGATAGGGATCGGGTTTGGGCGGCGCATACACGCTTTGCACGCAGAGTGGCAGGGTCCACTGGTGGGGGCCGGGTCAATGCGGAGCTGGCGAGCGTGCTTGTGACCATGGGGTGCGTCGCGTGCCTTTGTGATGCGCACGTGTAGCTGGGGGCAGCTGAGTGGTTGGGTAGGGTTAGGTCTAGTGGGATTTAGGGTTTGGGGATGGACTGGGGTAGTAGGCTGCTGGCTTGCTGGGCTTTTGGCCCAGCAGGCTGGCGGCCTCCCACAGTAAAACTTTGATTTAGTTATTTATTTATTTTATTTGAAATAGACTTTTGTAAATAGGTTTTAGACAAATCAAAAGATCCGAAAGAGATCGGGGTCTTAGTTTGAAATAACAGAGAGGGAATTAATGTAGAAAACAAAGTAGGACTTTTAGTAAAAATAGTTTTAGGCAAACATATGCGTGACGATGTCATGATGATGCTCAAATGCAATGTGGCATGATGACATGAGCATGGTATCATGATGATGCGCAAGGGAAAAACACAACGATTTTCTAGTAGTGGTTTTAGCGGGGTGCTAAAATTTTCGAGTTAATTGTAGTTTAATTTCCCATGTACCTTGATGAGTGAATATTTGCATCATGTTTTACATTATTATTTTGCATTGTAGATGTAGGATCTTGGTATTTTACGGCGGTCACACGCACATTTTATGTCTGGTTTCACTAGGATCGGGACAGATGATGGATCCAATGGATACAATTCTTGGAGTAGTTGTACTGTGGAGAAAAGGAGTCAAAAACAACGTAACTCGCTTATTGGGGAAATATTAATAATATCAGAAGAAAATCAGAAGCGAACAAAGAAGGTAGAAGGTTCAACGACCAACTATACAGCACGAGCAAATTTTTTGGCCTTATTGTTGGTGCCGCCTCCGCCTCCTCAAATAGTTTCACCCCGTGCAACTGTTCAGGGAGATGAAGTATAAAACACCCAGAAATCACAGAAACCTCACCTCTGGAAGTCATCTAGAGGGGGAAGTCATCCACCGGAGATCCATCTTTGCCCTGCGCAGATCCAGGAGGGTAAGGCATCGATCTTCATTATTCACCGCTGCATCAGCATCATCTCCATCCATCCCATCTACATCTTGTCTAGATCTTGTTGTAATTCCCGTACTCATTGTGGATTTATACAAGTACTATTCATCTATGATTGTTTTCATTACTATTTCCATGATGTTGATTGCCTCCATGTCTGAGTAGATCTCTATTTCTTGGGGAGCTGGAGAAACCCTAGTATGAGATGGAAATAAGATAAAGTCTATTATGATATTTATCGCTGTGACCATGTGTTAGATTTTCTACATCTTGATATTGGGATAAGTTGATCTCCCAATATTTGCCTCTCATGGGGACTTGATGGAGAGAACTACTAGTTGGTAGACGGAGGCGTGCTAGCACTTATAGAGACTATAAAGCTGTTGGCACCCCTTACGTATCAACTTGGAAAACCGAGGAAAATCACGGAACACTATCCATGCCATGGGATACGTCCTACGATATTACATCCCTTAATAGCACAGTAATTCGATTGATGTCGATTGCTAACTGATGTGGTTATGAGGATGATGTGAGCAGCGATGCTGCCTATTTGTCGAAATACGGAGTTCGTCCCACACATACATCGTTGAGAATGTTCATGATGATAATCTTTACCTTAGATCCTTATAATGCTAGTGGTATATCCGCTACTCCCTGGGAACGCTTCTTCCCTATTGCAGTTCCCAATCTCTCTTACATATGCGATACTTACTTTCTGTATTCAGTTATTTTACTATACTTTATTATTGCTCTTGTACCTAAAACTCAAAAACACCTTTTTACACAATACTCACATTTTATCTTATCACTTAGAACTTTATCTAGCATTTCTATCATAATATTTATTTTAAGAGTTATTAGACTTCAGACTCCTGCTCCCTGTGGGATCGATATCTTTATTTCGAAACTAGCTACAAACGATCTGTGCACTTGCAGTCATCAAGCTATTTTCTAGCGCCGTTACCGGGGAGCTAAGCGCTATAGGTCTTTTAGTTTTTGCTTATTTATTTTTGTCTTGCTAAATTTTGTTTTGAGTTACAGGTTTCCACCAACATGCTGGAGTTTGAGCATATGACTAGTGCTAACCCACTCAACTGCTTTGGGAAGCCCTATGATGTTTATAAAAGAGACAAATCCAATGAGAAGACAAGGGGTTTGAAATAAATCCTGTACTACTTGGTATTTTACACAAGAAGCAATTTACTGGAGATAAAGAAGATCCTGATTCATATGAGCATATTGCTTGTTTCAAAGATATATGTGGCACTTTTCTATTAACGGGATATACCCCTAATGAGGTAAGGGTTAAACTTTTTAGTCAGACTTTGACTAATATAGCTCTCTCATGGTATAGATCTGTACCACCTGAAGCCACTACTACTTGGGATAATCTAGCCTATGAATTTCTAGCAAAATATTATCCATTGCCAAAATCTTTTGGAATCAGGCGTCTTATAATGACTTGGAAAAATCGTTCTAATGAAGGACTAGTAAGAGCTTATATCGGATTTAAAGATTTACTACGACTATGTCCGCATCATGATTTACCTGAATGGTACTTATTGCATATCTTTTATGGCGGTTTAATTGAAAAAAATAAAATTGAACTAGACTCTTTCGCTGAAGGAGCCTTTATGAATCTTCCTGTACCTAAAGCTTGGGCTTTACTTAATATAATTCGTGAACATAGAGTTTCATGGAATTTTCGTCTAGGAAGTGAAGGAGGCATATAAATAGAACATATCAATGCTCCAACAGAAGGTCATGTCAAGTAGATCCACCACCGGAACCTGAGAAGAAAAATAAGATAAAGCAACATTGGCCTCCTTAGAACCAATAAATGAGATGCCTTTTCCTAACACTGCACAAAAGCATATTCTTGAATATGAACAGGTCAAAGCAGTACATGATAAAAAGGAAGAAGAAAGTATGCCATAAGTCGTGGAACATCTAGAAGAAACCAAAGATGAAGAGGTAACCAAGGTACCAATTGTGATTATGTACGCACATTGTAACATAGTTGAACTTGATGAAGAGACTTTCGTATTGGTTGAAGGTAAAACAAAGGTAAAATATGTGGGTAAGCATATCCTTCCCTGCATATTTAAAGAAACCTCGCATTATGGTTTATGTGATCTCGGCACCAAAGTTAATGTTATATCTTATGATTTCTACTTAGAAATAAAAGAAGAAATAGAACCGGCTACAATTGAAAATACTGATATGACAATTATGTTAGCCAATAAAAATCTTAGAATTCCAATGGGAGTAGTTGAACATGCAACTGTCACAATTGGTAATAAAGACTTTCCTATCGATTTTGTAGTTTTTGATATGCCAGCTGACACTCTTTACCCTATTATATTTGGAAGAAATTTTTTGGGTGATATAGGTGCCTATGTTAATTTCAAGCAGGAGATTGTGTCTCTTAAGCTTGGGGAACGGAAAATAAATTCCAATTTTCAAAATTTAAAGGTAGGCCTCCACAAATACAAGAAGAAGAGGAAGAGAGAACTATTGGGTAAATGGCGGCTCTTTTCTTTAGTAATCAAATAGATGAAGATCCAAATTATGAAGGAATAGTTATGAAGGACAAGTCCCTAGGAGAACTAGAAGATGAATTTGATTCACTTCCTATAATGGGACCTCCAACTAATGAGGCTTTTGAAGAGCCAGAAAAGAGAGGGGACAAGGAATTACCACCCCAGAGTTGAAGACTCTACCAGATAATCTCAAATACAGGTTTCTAGATGATACAAATAAAGTTCCTGTTATTATCAGTGCTAAACTTTCAGGAAAAGAAGAAGAAGAACTTATGGAGATACTTAAGGAGAATCTCAAGGCCTTTGGGTACTCAGTGGATGACTTGAAGGGCATTAGTCCCATGATAGCCATCCATCGAATATTCATGGAGGAAGGTGCTAAACCAGTTGCATAATTTAATAGAAGATTGAAGCCTGAAATGAAAGAAGTGGTAAGAAAAGAAATTGTATGCCTACTGGACGCAGGTATAATATATCCTGTTAAAGAAAGTGAATGGGTAAGTCCTGTTCATTGTGTCCCTAAGAAGGGCGGGTTCACTGTTGTTCCTAATGAAAATAATGAATTGATACCTACTAGAACTATTGTTGGGCATAGGATGTGCATAGACTTCAGAAAATTAAATAAAGAAACTAGGAAAGATCACTATCCCTTATCGTTCATAGATCAAACTTTAGAGAGGTTAGCAAACCATACTCATTTTTGTTACTTAGATGGAAACTCTGGTTTTTCTCGGATAGCTGTTCATCCTGATGGCCAACTTAAACCAACTTCCATTAGTCCTTATGGTTTACATGCTTACCGACGTATGCCTTTCGGTTTATGTAATTCTCTGGCTACTTTTCAAAGATGCATGACTGCTATTTTTGCGGATTTCATAGAACTTATAATGGTAGTATTTATGGATGACTTTTCTGTCTATGGAACTTCGTTTACTAGTTGCTTGGATAATCTCAAAAGAGTTTTGCAGCGATGTGAAGAAACTAATTTTGTTCTAAACTAGGAGAAATGCCATTTTATGGTCAAAGAAGGTATAGTCCTTGGACACAAGGTATCGTGTAAGGGAATTGAAGTTGATAGAGCTAAGGTTGAGGCAATAGAGAGAATGCCACAACCTAGATATATTAAAGGTATAAGAAGTTTCCTTGGTCATGTGGGTTTTTATAGAAGGTTCATTAGAAATTTCTCTAGAATATCTAAACCTTTGACTAACCTCTGGCAAAAGGGAGTAAGATTTAATTTTTATGACAAATGTCTTGAAGCCTTTGATAAAATCAAAAATTCTTTATCTCGTGCTCCCATCTTAAACCACCTATTTGGGATACAACCTTTGACTTAATATGTGAAGCTAGTGATGATGTTGTAGGAGTAACTCTGGTACAACATATTGGTCGTAGATTTAATATTATACATCATTCTAGTAGAACTCTAAATGGTGCTCAGAAGAATTACCCTAAGAAAGAAAAGGAATTGTTTGCTGTATTTTTATCTTGTGATAAATTTTGTTCTTACATACTTGATGCAAAGGTAAGAGTTCATACGGATCATGATGGTTTGAAAGAACTCCTTGAGGGGAAGAACATAAGCCAAGACTGATCCGTTGGATTCTTTCACTTCAAGAATTTGAGTTGCAAATTATGAAATGCAGTGTCCATGTGTGCCCAGCAAGACACCAATCTTATTGAGAGGAACTTTAGTTCTAGTGATTTTTGTTTATGAGAATTATTCAATGAATCAAGGTTAATTCCTTCAAGAGAGAAGAAGTCTTTGTTGTGGAGGAACTTTTCATCCCTGAAAAAGCAAATGGTAAGTGCAAGGTAATTGTTCTTACCACAATAAGGGGAATGTTCGTTTGCAGTACCAAACTTGGTGGGTGAGCGTACCGCGGTACTCGAGTTGTCATCCATCGCGCGGAGGGTCCAGAAGAGACAAATGGGGGTGAATACAAATCTAACGCCCAAACGGTCATTTGAACCAGATGAAAAATGGTTGAACTCAAATACCGCCGTTTGGACAACTCTTCTTGGCTCGCCATGTCAGTATTCCCTGTTATCTTTTGCGGTCATGGACTAGCTTACCCCTGGTGTGGACCAGATCCCTGAGTGGACCAGATCTATTTCTTTGTTCTGCTCTGGTCTTCTCCCCTACTCCCCTCCCCATAACATTTGCTCAGCTCCGGCTGCTCGTCTCAGATCGGAGCTCACACTTGCTCTAATTGGCGTCCCCGCTATGTCCGGTCAACCTCCCACGCCTCTAATCGAAGCTCATAGCCTTCGTCGTTGCATCGTCCGCCGTATCGAATCTTCGCGTCCCCGAACTAATATCTCACCTCTGGCTAGTCCTTCTCGAACGACGGAGTGCGTCCCGTCGGGCGATCTAGGCCGGCAACCGGCCTCAGAAAGTTGCGTGTTGCCGCGCACCGCCGGCTTGGTAGCCCTAGCACAACAGTTTGACGACCACGCTCTCATGGCCACTGTGCTCGGCATCCGTCCTGCCGTGTTGCTGGCATAGTTGATGTCGGCCTTCAAGTCTCGTTTTGGGATTAGATGAAATGAGGTCAACATTGAGGTATGCGCGCCGCCATTCGATTTTTTCATCCGGTTCGAGCAAAGCTCAGACACCGAGCGTGTTTTGCATTCTTCCCGTTCTTTTGAGTGTTGCGGGGAGAAAATGAGCTTGATGCGTTGGCATCGCGCATGTGGGTGGGACGATCTCTTGGGGCAGCTTCGTTTCTTCTGCAAACTCGGCTTTGACAGCCTCCCATTGGATGCTTGGGAGCCGGAGGCCCTCAAGCAGGTCGTCAGTAGCCTTGGCAGCGAGCTGGTGGAAATCGTGCCACCGAGCAACAGATGGGTCATCAAGGTAAAGGCGTGGCTAAAAGATCCTGACGATGTTCCTAAGATGTACGAGGTGCAGATTCCAAGAAGGGCAGGGTGACAACTTTGCTGGAAGCACCCGGTGATCATCAACCTGGTGGAGGTTCTGGAATCGGTACATGGCATTCAGGGCCCCGAAGAGGCTGCTAGAAAGCGTCCTCGTCGCCTACAGTATTGGCCTGGAAGGATCGATGACACAGGACCACCACCGTTTCGCGACGGCACACACATTTTCGGTGGGGGAACCGGGCTTGGACGAGCTGGTGGTTCTGATTTCCCTCGAGTGAAGACAGAGCTCTAGTGAATTGCCGTGGTATGTGTGGCTAATGAATTTGTAGTATGGAGAGCGTAGCGGGAAGTTAGCATCGACTAAAAATGTGTAATAGTTTGAATCAATGTAGTACGTGTGTGTAATAGTTTGAAGTAGTATGTGTGTGTAATAGTTTGAATCGATGTAGTATGTGTGGGTAATGAATTTGATGTAGTGTGTGTGTGTAATAGTTTGAATCGATGTAGTTGAACACCGTGCTTTATAATTTCTGTGAATTACCAAGGATAACCTTATGAAAAGAGGGTGGTCTGGTGTCGTGGTGGTGTCACGGCAGATGCCATGGATAGGCTAAAGGTGGAGACTAAATGCACTAGAGGAATCCAGGGAGGGATAGTGTGGTGATTCCACACACAGTTGCTTTGTATTCAATGGTTTCCAAGGTTACAAATGCTCCTTGAGCTGTATTGGGGAGAGGAGGAAGAAGGAACTCTCTTACTCTCACCACTAGCTAGCTCTCAGGAACCTAGATCAACCAAGTAAAGACCAACCAACCCCTCCTACAGAGGCCCTAGCCCTCCTTATATAGGGGTGGCTAGGTCTCCAATTAGGGCATACGTGGAGGCATATTCCAAGGAATATGCCCCTTCCCAAAATAGTAAACCAAGCGGGTCACTTTTCCCCGTCTTAAGCCATGTAGAGGCTACGTGAGCCTCTGCGGCGCCAGCGTCATCCGACACTAGCAACGTCACCCTTGTCGGCCACACCTCGGTGGTCCTAGCCTCTATCCGCTTCGCTCATGCTCTGCGTATAGTGACCTCCCTTTGACCAGCAACTTCCTTCCCTTGCAAGCATGATATAACTCGGATCATGCCTAGTTAATCCGGCCACACCTGTACCTGTATACAAGTTAGCTACATCCTGCCGACATACGACATAGGTTGGCTGGGACCCAGTTAGGCGGACATCCTCCGGTTCGGGTTACTCCGTGATTCGGCCTGCCTTGAGGTGACTCGGCCAGCATTTGCTTTGACCTTGCCGTACCTCGGCTAACTCGGCCTTTATACCCCGGCATGACCCTACCCGGGGGTATCCCCCCAACATTAGTCCACGAAGCTGGTGCGGTCTTAGCAGCTCCAGCTGCTAAGGCCACGACAGGTTCAATTTTTCGAACCTTTTGCTCTGTTTTCTGAGTTATCTCATAGTCCGGATTCCATAGGATAACTTTCCCTTGGCATATTCCGAGTTTTCACTCGCTGGCCAGGTTATCCTTAGGTTATCTGGGTTATTCTTCCTTCTCTCGTACGCTTCCCCATGTGGACGGTAATCATGATTTTGCCTCATTTTAAGGGCCTGCGACAGTAACTGTCGTAGTAATGTCAGGTGTTACTGTTGCACACGTCACATCGTGTCTGCCTCCTCGTTAACTATATCATAACGCCACGTCGTGGGATCCGCTGCGCCCTGTGGCCCTTCCTGTGGCTCGTCGCTGATTGGCTGATCCGGATTATACACAGCCGCACCGTGTGGCCCTTCCGCACTGCACGATCCTACTACCCAGCTGGGGCGTGGTTAAATAGGGGAGGGGCGCGCCCCTTGGGATTTTTCCCCATTCTCGCGCCCCTCGGCCTCTTCTTCTTCTCTCTCCCAGCGATAGCGCCGCCGCCGCCGCACCTGCTTAGCTGCACCGCCGCCGCACCATTCCTCACGCACCAGCATCGCCGGCACCCCCGCGCATCTCCTCCGCCACGGGTCCTCACCAGTCAAAGGCACTGCCCCCACCGCCGATAGGGCCAGTGAGGAGAGCGACCTAGAGATGACAGAGGAAGATCTCACCGTCGCAGAACAGGAGATGGAGGAGGATGCAGAGAACGCCGAGCGCGGCGCCAGGGCTGGGTCCTGGGTTTGCCAGGACGATCTTGACTGGCTCTACCGCACGCATCATATCCCGGAGGGCGTCGTTGCCTGCCTTGATGCCGAGGAGCTCGCTCCCTCACCCAATCTGGGTGAGTTTGTTGTATTTCTCTCCCACTTCCAGCGCGGATTTGGGCTCCCCATTAAGGATTTCTTCCAAGATTGGCTCAACACCTACGAGCTTCAACCTCACCACCTTCCGGTGAACGCCATCACATCTCTTTCTGCCTTTGCTTCCACCATAGAGGGCTACACCGGATTGTGGCCCACGAAGGAGCTCTGGATCCGGTTTTTCGGTCTGCGCCGGAACGTGATTCCGAATAAGGGGTCTGACCCGGAGGACAAACAACTCACGCAATTCGGCGCTGCCTCTATTGCTCCCCAGAAACAGTCCGTCTTTCCCTGAGTCATGGGGCTAGATTCTTGCAAGGGCTGGGCTCGAACCTTATTTTATGTTAGAAATAGCACGAAGGAAGATCTGATCTGGCTGTGCCCTTACGCTCCGGGTCCTCCTAATCCGGATCTCTCGGACCGGATCTCCAAGAAACTCACAGTCCTGGCGAACCAAGTCAACAAACTGTTCCATGAGCTGAAAGACGCCGAGATGCGTAACGAGGATGCAATGATCACTTTTGTTCGCAACCGGATCTCTCCTCTCTAGAAACGCACACACAAGCTGTGCCATATGAGCTGGCGCCTTGACCCCAACCGGACTTCCTCCTTTGAGCTGAGCAACAACGAGATATATCGCCGAGTCAAGGCCCTCTTCACTAGTGACAAGAACTTCTCCGCTGATTGGGAGTGGGGAGTTGAACATTTCTTCCGGGATAGGCTTCCTCCTGTGGTAATTCTCGTGCTCCAATTTCTTTCCGAGTTATATTGTATGTCAGAGTATGTTGCTTATTTGATCTTCTGTATTTCTCTCTCAGCTGTTTCTTCAGCAAACACTTGAGGATGGCGCCGACCCTTTGCAGAAATGGGTGAAGGATCGAGATGTCCCGGACGAGGAGGAGCCGGATCAGGAAATGTTCCTGCCACTCCCTGACCCGACCAAGCGACATACCGGTAAATTCTCTTCCATTAGAGATTGGCCTGATGATGAAGATGATTCCAACGTTGAGGTGATGGAAGCATTTGACGCTGTCCCCCTTACTTACCCTTATCTGCCATCAGTTAACTCGGGTGGGCAGATTCATGAGGATCCTCCTCTCGCCACGGGCGAGCCTATCCCGGTTGCGCCTAAGAAAAGGGGAGCTGCTTCTGCTTCTTCTTCCGGACCTTCCAAACCAACGAAGAGACGAAAGAAGTCCGCAGACAAAGCTGCCACCAAGCCTACGACCAAGGCCATGACCCGCAGAGCTCGCAAGCCCAAGGAGCCTTTGACCTCTGATGAGTAAGTCATTTCTTCCTTATCCAATTTTCTGCTTCGTGCCCTTCTTCTGTTGTAACTTGTTCAAGATATACTTTCTGGGTATCCTCACAGTTCCTCACTGACCAGGGTGGCCCACTTCGGGTTAGAGCTTTAATTCACGGGCGGCCCAGTTAGAGAGAGAAGACGCAGTCCAATCCGGCTACGGTAAGGCCCAGAAGACTTACCAACTTAGGCCCATAATGTTACTTGTAGTTCAAGATGTACTCTGTAACCAACTCTTAGTCGTAGCCAGATTAATCTCTCCTGTAAACCCTAGGCCGGATATCTATATAAGCCGTCCTAGGGCGAGCCTTTAGGGCATAACCTCAATAGTCTACAATCTCAACTCGCATAGGCGATACCCTTTTAACCCATATTCCGGCTCTGCCGTATTACTGGATTGCTAGCAGGAGTAGGGTCCGTCCAAAGCCGGCGGATTCGAACCTGGGTAAACTTGTGTGCTCACCGTCCCGGAACACCGTACGGCTCACACCCCTCTCTCCCGCATGCCTCGAGGACCCCCTCATGGCGTACTTGTCCTCAATCCAACGACAGTTGGCGCCCACCGTGGGGCAAGTGAGCTTCGGATCTGCATTCTGAGCGAAATCTGCAAGAATCGGAATCGGCGAGACCATCGCCGTCGGTCGCATCCTCTACGCCAGTGACGTCCCTCTCATTGTTCTCGACGAGACTTGGAGTCTGGCTAGGGAGGCCGTGACTGCCTATATTATCATGTATTTTGGCGAGATCGATGTTTACATTGGTTTCGCTAAACCTGCCCAACCCACCCCAGCGGTGATGATAGAGGCAGAAGAATCTTCTGGGTCCCCTTTGTCCGCGGAGGCAGCAGACTTCCAGATCTCAGAAAACCCTAATCCCACCCAGCCTGCACCAGTTGCGGAGATAGTGGAGAAATCCGAGCCTAAAGAAGACCTCATGGTCCAAGTCAAATCTGGAGTGGATCTCCCTGGAGAAGCCGAATCCCAGATCGACCCACCCGTGGAACTCGAAATCTAGGAGGAGCATATCAACGACACTGATTCCGGCTCTGACGATGCCGGGACAGACATGCCTTTCCTCAGGTACACACTAAGACGTATGATACTACAAGGCGCAAGCGCAGATGCAATCCTCGAGGCAATTAAAAGTTTCGATATGGCTGATCGCGAAAGCCGCAGGTACCTCAGGAAGCATGCATCGCACTTCGTCGGATATGTTGGATCCGGATCTGGCTCTGCCGATGCCGGAGAAAAAACCGACTCGATGCTGGAGGCAATTGGAACAAACGCCGACGTTCCCGCATCCTTGGATGAATCCATGACGTCGGCAGATTTCCGAAAGTTCTCCATGGAATATGAAGAGGAGTACAACTCCAAAGCTGCAGAGGAGGGAGAAGCCATGGATGAAGGATCCGGGGAACACTCTCCCAAAGCGCAGGATGACATGGACGTCGGAGTCAATCCCGAAGTCCAGATGTCCAAAAGTACCGATCAGAGCTTGACTCCGGGAAACGGACCCAAAGCCGTCTTTGCTACCGGCGCTGCCAAGAAGGCAAAGAAGAAGAACAAGAAGAACAAGACCCCGGCAAAAGACCCTCTGGCAAAGGAGGTGATTGCCGAGGAATACGAGGAAGACTCGGATGGAGCACTAATCCCAGACGAGCCGAAAAAAGAAGCATCGATGGATGGACACGTGATCACTGAAGGTGCACGTAAACTCATCGATGCCGCATTACCCACACCTATCCCTACAGCTGCAGAACTTACTGCAGATGAGCTGGACGAAAGGGCCTAGGCCCTAGAAGCGCGTCGTCAACAACTCCTTGATGAAGCCAAAAACATCGAGGTGGAGAAGAAGCGCATGTCAAACAAGGAGTACATGTCCCGTCTACATCACAAGACACAGAAGTGTCACATAGATGACAACCAATTCCCACGTGTCCATGCCGTCCTTTTTGGAGATGAGAAGGGGAAGCCACGGAAGGATAACAACGGAGGTTGGGTTTACCCAACACCAGTGCAAAATACCGTGGCAGCTCGCGAAATTCCATCGCCTAATCCAGGACCAAAGGAGATACGTTTGGGTATCAAGCTACTCAATAAGGGACTGGAGCAGCAAAAGGTCGCCCTGTATGGAAGTCAAAAGTTGGTCTCGGATTCCGACCAATGTCGCATAGATCCGGCATGTGCTGAGGTAAGATCCCACTACGTTCGAGCGCAGTATCGTCACCCCGAACGCAGGGAAGACAATTATTCAAGAACCAGATCGTCGGGGCTGCACCGCAGAGCTACACATGACTAGAGCAACGTCGCTCTAGTAGCCGAGAAAGACGCGATCGCTGCACTAAATCTGAGGAATCCTCCCCGAAAGGGAGAAGATAAAGAGAAACGTCGGGAGGAGGATCGTTAGAGAATGCCACCTCCTAGACATGAAAACCGTCCGGCTGAGCCTCACCATGGTGGGAACGACGGACGAAGGAACGACGGAAACCACACTGGCACAAGCCGACAGGGGGCTCGTCATAGTCAAGAACCTCCCCGGAATCGGAATAATGATGCTCCAGACGGAGGCCGGCGATCAGCAGGAAACAATCCAGCTGCACCACCCTCTCCACAGCACAGTTATCACAACGGCCCCCAAGGAGGTCAAGGAGGACGGCATCGTGGAGGAGGTGGTGGCAGAAGCCGAAGTCCGGCTCCAAGGCACCGCAGCCACAGCCGACATTCGAGACGATCCCTATCCTCGAATGACGCAAGGCACAAGATCAACTCCAACATAGAGGCTCGGCGCTACGAAAACGATGACGTATATGTGGGCCCAAAATGCTTTGGACCACGCATCAGAGCTACAAAGTTCCCGGAAGGATTCGCTATCTCAAGACATATCCAAGCCTGCGATGGCATTGCTCGGCCAGACACCTGGTTACAGGATTTCTTCCAAGCTTGCTGCATCGCCAAAGGTAGAAACAGCCTGGTCGCAACCCGATATCTCCCACTTATGTTGCGGAAGACGGCACGATCATGGGTCAATGAACTTCCGGCGAACACCATCCACAACTGATATGATTTACAAAGTGCGTTCTTTCGGAATTTCGAAGGCACATATCGGAGGCCCTGTACGGTTGGAGACCTACAGCGTTGCACCCAGAAAGCCGGAGAAACTTGCCGGGATTACCTGGGACGATGGATTGACACCAAGAACTCCTGCGAACGAGTAAATGATCAAACTGTGATTGAAGCTTTCATCGCAGGTCTCCCAATTGGGTTACTGTGCCATCGCTTGAAGTGTGACAAGGTTACTGATCTCGGAGAAATGACAGAAACAACGAGCAAGTATGCAGATGCTGACGACGATGCAGAGGGATTACTCAATGTCCTGGCTATGCCTCAGTCGGCAAAACAACCAAAGCAACAAGCTCAGAAGCGCAAAAATACCTCGGAAGAATAACCCAACGCGGAGACAATAGTAGTCACTACTGTTTTCGGGTCTGGAGGACGAGGAGGACGTGGCGGAGGCCGCGGGCATGGCCGTGGGACATCAAGGGTCCAAGGTAGAGGAGAGCAACAACCAGACAAAACCTACACTTGGGCCGACATCGCCAATAACCCATGTGTGCATCACTTGGACGCCAATGGGGGCTCATCCCACACCATCGCTGAATGTCGTTTAAATGACGACATCAAGAGAGATAATACCGCGGGCTACAAAGCTAAGCGGAAGAAGGGAAAGAAAAATCCTGAAAAAGACAAGGAGACCAAGGAAGATTCCGACATGGAGGAAGCTGATGCTTCAAATCCCAAGTCGGAAGGGAGGAAGACTTTTCCCACTAAGAAGGACACTTACATCACCTTCCTCGGATCTCAACCAGCAAAGGTCAAGAAAGCAGTTCTCCACGAGCTCAATGCAGTAGTTTCGGCTGTCCCTCAGTATCTGGACTGGTCGGAAGTGGCAATCACATTTGACTGCGCTGATCATCCGTCTAAGCTACACAGGCGAGGAAAATACGCCTTAATCGTCAATCCACTTATTGACGGTTATGGTTTCTCCAAGACCCTCATGGACGGTGGTAGCAGCATCAATATTCTCTATGTCGAAACGCTACGCCGGATGAAGATCTCGGAGACACAGCTGAACCATAGCTCTGTGATCTTTCACGGAGTTGTCCCAGGAAGACAAGCTAATTCCTTGGGAGAGATCACTTTGGATGTTACTTTTGGACGAAGGCACTTTCCTTCGAAGTGGTCCCCTTCAAGAGCGCATACCACGCTATATTCGGGCGTCTGTCTTACTGGGCTTTTATGGCTCGTCCATGTTACATTTACAATATGATGAAAATTCCAGGTCCCAACGGCGTGATCACCATCAAGGGAGACCCGAAGAAGGCACGAGAGTGCGAAGATGGAAATGCCACCTTTTCTGAAGCCGTGCTGCACGCCGAAGAGTAACAGGAGATCAAGAAGAGCATAGATCCGTCCGAGATGCTCGCAATGAAGAAGGAGGTCACAAAGCCAAATCCGGAGTTCAAGGCATCAGAAGAGACGAAGATGACGCCGTTGAAGGATGATGACCCCTCCAAGGTGACCCAGATAGGCGTAGGCCTAAGTAGTGCATAGGAAAGCGCGCTCGTCAAGTTCCTCCAAGAAAATCAGATATCTTCGCATGGCAGCCATCTGACATGACCGGAGTACCTAGGGAACTTGCCGAGCACTCTCTAAATGTAAACCCAAACGCTAAACCCATCAAACTGTCCATACGACGGCTTGGTGATGAAAAGCGTAAGGCAATAGCTAAGGAACTAGCGCGACACGAGTTAGCCGGATTCATAGAAGAGGTCATCCATACTAATTGGTCGGCCAACCCTGTAATGGTCCCTAAAAAGGACACCACTAATTTAAGGATGTGTGTTGATTATACTGCCTTGAACAAGGCTTGTCCAAAAGATCCGCTCGCTCTGCCTAGAATTGATCAAGTTATCGATTCTACGGCAGGCTCGGAACTCCTCTGTTTTCTCAACGCATATTCCGGTTATCACCAAATCCGAATGAAGGAATCTGACAAAGTCAAAACTTCATTCATAACCCCTTTCGGAACCTTCTGTTTTGTTACGATGCCCTTTGGGCTGAAGAACGCAGGAGCTATGTACCAGTGCACGATGCAGCATTGCCTCCATGATCAACTCGGACGCAATGTACATGCATACGTGGATGATATCGCGGTCATGTCCAAAAAGAAGGAAACATTGATTTCCGACTTGGAGGAGACGTTCACCAATTTACGAAAATACAACATCATGCTTAACCCAAAGAAATGCTTCTTTGGAATACCAGCCACAAAATTGTTAGGTTTCATCGTGTCTCAAAGAGGCATAGAGGTAAACCGTGACAAAATCAAGGCTATTCTCAACATTTCCAGGCCAGCTCGCCTGAAGGACGCACAAAGATTAACTGGTTGCATTGCTGCGGTCAGTCGATTTGTAAGCCGGCTTGGTGAAAGAGCCGCACCATTATACAAACTCCTGAAGAAGACCAAAGATATTGTTTGGACCGACGAAGCCGAAGCTGCACTACAAGACCTGAAGAAAGTACTCTCATCTTCTCCTATCCTTGTAGCGCCGGAACCTCAGGAACCGATGTTGCTTTACATTGCTGCGACAAATAAAGTCGTCAGTATCGTCATGGTGGTGGAGGGCCAGAGGAAAATCAGGAACACCTGGTGCAGCGTCCGACGTACTTTGTCAATGAGGTCCTGACAGAATCAAAACAGCGATATCCGCACTATCAAAAGTTGGCTTACGGTGTTTTTCTAGCATCTCGTAAGTTATGACACTATTTTCAGGAGCACCCAATTACCGTGGTGAGCAAGGCTCCCATGAGAGATATAATCAACAATAGCGATGCCATAGGACGCGTCACCAAATGGGGCATAGAGCTTACAGCTTTCGATATGGAGTACAAACCCTGAACAGCAATCAAATCCCAGATCCTTGCCGAGTTTGTCACTGATTGGACAGAGACCAAGGAGAACATGGTCCTCCCTGAGTCGGAATATTGGACCCTCTTTTTTGATGGGTCTAAGGCTCGAGGGGGCTCGAGGCTGGCATGGTGCTCAAATCACCCCAAGGAGATAAACTTTTATACGTGTTGCAGATCCACTTCACAGCGACAAACAACATTGTCGAGTATGAAGCACTGCTGCATGGAATCTGGCTTGCTAAGGATATTGGCATCCGGCGTTTGATGTGTTACGGAGATTTGGATCTTGTTGCTCAGCAAGTCTCGGATATTTGTAATGCAAATAAGCACATGGCAGCATATAAAGCTGTCGTGGATGATCTATCTAAATCGTTTGAAGGGTTTGAAGTTCAACACATCCCTCGAGCAGAAAATGAGGAAGCAGATGCACTATCTCGAATAGGCTCTGCGCGGAAAGAGGTCTCGGATGGCACATTATTAGTGCACCTCAAAGTTCCCTCGATAAAGGGAGTAGATGAGGAATATCCGACCAAATCCGACTCACCTTTGATAGCAGTTCTGGCTGTAACCCTGAGCTGGACTCAACCCTACCTCGATTATTTGGTAAATGGAAAATTACCCGAAGACGAGGTACTGAGCCGACAGATTATCCGACGAGCAAAAGCCTATACTATTGTTAAAGGTGAGCTCCATAAACGGAGTGTTTCTAGGGTTTTTCAGCGCTGTGTATCTCCGGAAGAAGGAGTGGAAATCTTAAGGGAAATCCACGAAGGCGAGTGTGGTCACCACGCTGCAGCCAAATGTTTAGTGGCAAAACCTTTTCGACATGGATTTTTCTGGCTTACAACTCAGGCAGATGCCGAACGATTAGTCAAGACATGCAAAGGCTGCCAAAAGTACGCCAAGCAAGCTCATGTTTCGGCTCATCAGCTGCGAACAATACCTATAACATGGCCCTTTGCGGTCTGGGGGCTTGATATGGTAGGACCTTTTAAACGAGCCCCAAGTGGATTCACTCACCTCTTAGTGATGGTGGACAAATTCACAAAGTGGATCGAGGCTAAACTTGTCACTAGTTGTGATGGAGCAACAGCCAAAAGATTTGTCGAGGATGTTATAATCCGGTATGGTTATCCTCATAGTATTATCACGGATAATGGGAGTAACTTTTCCATGGGAGAATTGGCTGAATTCTGCGATGAGCAAAATATCCGGCTTGACATTGCGTCAGTCGCACATCCACAGTCTAACGAACAAGTCGAAAGAGTAAATGGTTTAATTCTACAAGGCTGGAAACCAAGACTCGATGCACCACTACGACGTGCTGCAGGGGCTTGGGCAGAGGAATTACCCTCTGTAATTTGGAGTTTACGAACAACTCCAAACAGGTCAACAGGATACAGACCTTTCTTCTCGGTTTATGGTGCAGAAGCAGTTCTTCCTAGCGATTTAATTCATACTTCTCCTAGAGTGGCCACGTATATCGAAGAGGATGCCGAGATTTCTTGACAAAATGGTCTCGACTTAGTCGAAGAAGTTTGCGTCGTTGCTGAAATGAGATCTACAACCTATCAGCAGAAGTTACGCAAGTATCATAGCCAGAGAGTCCGAACTAGATCTTTCAATAAAGGTGATTTGGTTCTTCGGCTTGTGCAACAAAGAAAGCACAAACTTTCCCCAGTATGGGAAGGGCCCTTTTTAGTTAGTCGAGTATTGCACAATGGATCGTACTACTTAACTGACATGAGGCCAGTCAAAGAAAGACTTGCTACTAAGAAGAGAAAGAGAGCTGGAGGCAGTACAAATCCGGATGAGTTAGACATACCGTGGAATATTGCTCAGCTACGTCCCTTTTATTCTTAGTTTATCCTTCTTTGTAATCATACATATGTACATGTTCTATGAGAAATAAAAGTTTTGGTTACCTCAAAGTTTTTCTGAGAAGTTTTTACCATCTTATTTCCTAAAAGATCATGTCATAGTCGAAAATCCCAGAATGCTTGAAAGTACTTTATGCTCATGTTCATTCTGGTTTAGATTTCCGATTCTAAAATAGCTACCTTCGGGTATAACTCTAAAAATTCTAGTCTTTACTTGGGTGTTTTGTCTAATTGCTGGATGCGGGTATCTTCCGAGTAGTGAATTGTTGGTACAGGAAGCCGGCTTTGTTTCCGAGTTTAAACTAGTTTAGTAATTGAGCTTCGTTGCTCAGCAAAGTTTCCGGCTGAAGGTTTAGCCGGCTCACAAAAGGGACGAGGTGGAAAGCCAGATAAACGATAAGTAGAGACAGAAAATTTCAAGTGCTTATGTGAACATTTCAGGCACGCAAAAATTTCAAAAGCCAAAAGTGTTGAATAGATAAAAAGCTTAGCACTAGCAAAAGTCAATAGTACTTAATATTTACAAAACGCATCATGTCTTTCCAGAATAATACATAGTTTTCTGATCTATGATGCAGGAGGAGATGAAGGAGCTGCCGGGTCGCTGGTTACTCCGCCTTGATATCGTTCCGAGATGTCAGGATCCGAGGTGGTCCGTTCATCATCGGAAACTTTTTCGGCTTCTTCTGGAGGAGGTGGCGGAGTATCTACGCGGGTGAAGAAGGGGACCTCGTAGCTGGTCAGGTCAGCTACGTGGCACCCATATCCGGCACAGGAGTGCATGATGGCTTGAAGGTCCTGCTCCTGGCCGTCTTCGTCTACCTTGCAGTACCCTCTGGTCACTTGCCATATCTCCATGTTTCCATGGTGGCTCATGACCATGGTGAGAGCGTTCTGCGCAGCAGTCCGAGCGTAGGACATGTTCCAGTCCCGAACAAGCTGCGGAATTTCCTTGGCCTTGTCCCGCACCTGAAAATCCGACATGCTTGGCATGTCCGGAATCCCGAGAGACTCGCCAATGTCTTCAATAGACTAGCGGAAGTCATGCAGAAGATCACCGACTTGGGTAAGCCGGTGGGTGCGGGGCTCGGAGGAGGAAGAGTCTGTCAAGTTCATAGGACCTATACACAAAACAAGTCAAGAAAATCCGACATTGATGAAAGTCAAAGAAATGATAAGTCAGACAGATGGAACGTACCAAGAATGACGTCATCAATCTTGGTCTTCTCCTCCCGGAGACTCTGGAGTTCAGCCCGGAGCGCTTCGGAGAGATCCTTCTCTCTGCCAAGCTCATTCTTGAGGTCCAAGATAACTTTATCTTGAGCGGCGATCTTGCGATCACGCTCTTCAGTGGCCATGGAGGAGGATTCCAGGACTTGTGCTATGCTCGTTTCATGATCCGCCTTGAGCTTATCCAGCTCTTAGCGAAGTCCCTTGTTCTCCACCACTAGGGTCTTGAGGTTCTCGGCCTCTTCAATGATAGCGATGGATTGTTTCACCAACGTTGTAAGTCAAAAAGAACAACAGTTCAGAAAAATTCGACATTGAAAAATCAAAGGACAGGGTTTTTGAATCTCGAAATGTTTACCTTCGGCTTCATCCTTGGCTACCTTGATCTCAACATTTTTAAGCCGGAGAGCTTTGATCTCTCTCCACTTATCACATACATTGGTTAATAATTCCTGGTTATAGGAACATACTTTCTGTAAGTCAGAATACCCAAAGTCAGAAAGCTACTTAAGACTCGGGCTAATATTTTTTGCTAAATATCAGCACGAGCCTTGGGGGCTATACTAGTTCGTTCTTTGGCGTCCTAATGAAAGCATAAACCCAGATTTCTATATCCTACTTCATGCTTGGGGGCTAGAGGATATGATATAACATAATGTGAAAACAAGAGCTGGAATTCCGACTTACATATTGCTCGCGGGTGAGTTTGTCTAACCCCACATTCACTTCAGCTGCCACCTTCTCGGCGAGGGTAAGAGGAATTACTGGGGCTGTTGGAAGCTTGCCAGTCCTGATTCTCTCGTCGCGAAGGCGGACTTGAGCGAGAAGGTAAGAGAACTTGACGTCCTCTGCTTCTTGCGCTTCCTCTTCGGGGGATAGATGGCTTTTGTCTAGGACTTGCCTGGCCAACCGCTGGATCTCCTCTGCAGATTTCCGAGATAAGCCAAACTTGGCAAGTCCGGGATTGCCGAGGAGGTTGTCGGCGCAGACTTCAGCCGAGGGATCATTACCCGAAGAGGGTTCACCCTTATCTTGAGTTGACGCACCCACTGTGACGTCAGTGTGTGACCCAAGGATCATAGGCACCGTTGGAGGATCCGGATCTTCTGCAACAACCGGAGAAGGAGTAATCACCGGTGTTGCAGAAGGTTGAGGGGCAGGAGTCGGAGGAGCCATGGCAGGGGAAGCTATGGTAAGCTTCGTCTGTCGCAGGGGCTTCGCAGGAATCCCTTTCCCCTTACCCTTGATGAGAGGCTTTGCTCTGAGAATGTAGTAAAGTCGGAAACATTACATCTCAGAAAGAAATTCGAGAAAGGTACAAAGGCGGAAATTGTGAATGAAAGATACCTCTTCACAATAGGCACTTCCTTTGTGCCAACAGCCACTATTGGAGCTTTGCGTTTCTTGAGCGCAAGATCCCACAATGGGGCCACTTCAGTCTCCTGAGAAAACTCAGGAGGATATCCTTCGAGTGGAGCAAGCTCTGACTCGGGGAGATCAGCAAGCTGAAATAGGAAAGCATATCAGCATTGCAGTATATAACTTAAATATTGAAACACATGAAAGGTGTATTGATGGAAGCTTACCGGCACCATAGGGTTTTCTGCTGTGTACATATCTAGAGAAATCTCCGGAATCCTCCTCTCGATCCGCTCCTTGATAAGCCACTTGATCTGGCTGATGTAGCCTTGAGTGGTGTAGGATTTGGGGCTGATGCGGAGGGAGTCTTTTTTGGAAGACGTGATGGAATGCATCAGTCTATCCCCGTGGTACTGAAGTGGCTGGATCCGACGTGAGACCCAGCACTGGACCAAGTCGGATCCTTTCAGACCCTTGTGCTTGATAATATATTCGATCCGCCTCTTAGCGAGGATCATATCGTCGGTGAGAGCCAGAGCAGCCTCGTCCCAGGAAGGCTGGGCCGTGGCGGCTCCGTCGACAAAAACTGGCAAAGCAGTAGCTTTGCCGGGAGCCGGAATATCCCAATGGTAGAAGAAAGTGGCTGGCCATTGTTTGACTGAGTCACTGGCAGAAATTTTGGGATAGGCTCGGTCTCGTCTAAGATAAAAACTAATGGTACCGGTGATCCCGGATCATGCCTGGTTAATCCGGCCACACCTGTACCTGTATACAAGTTAGCTACATCCTGCCGACATACGACATAGGTCGGTTGGGACCCAGTTAGGAGGACATCCTCCGGTCCGGGTTACTCCGTGATTCGGCCTTCCTTGAGGTGACTCGGCCAGCATTTTCTTTGACCTTGCTGTACCTCGGCTAACTCGGCCTTTATACCCCGACATGACCCTACCCGAGGGTATCCCCCAACATTTGGCAATGAGCAATGTCAATTCTGTGGATGCCAGGAAAATGTAGTCCATCTCCTCTTCATGTACAAGGTAGCTACATTTGTAACACGTTGAACTGCAGGACCATTTTGCAGGCAACACAAGACAAAGGAAAAATGGTTTACAGCACAGACATCAGACACAAAATCTGTAGTCTAGGATAAAAAATGCCAGTTAACTGAATTGAACCACGACTAGTAATTGAAGGAAATAGATACTTGTAGCATTTGCGTACAACAGCAGTACTTCCATACAAAAGGGTCTTATACCTGCACAAAAGTGGGCTAAACTTCCTACTAGTTTATACAACAATTCGTCATCATTTCATCTACAAAAGCCATTCTTCAGTCTGAAGTTAACTATTCTACACTAAAGAAACTACAGATCTCCACTAGAAAAGTTGGCTGGCCAATTGCCTTGAGAGGACATAAGTTCTTTGATCATTTAACCCAAACTGATCTATTGCCTTCCTACCAAACTACAAGAAATCTGCATCGTTCATGCACGAGCGATTTGCGTGCACCAGTCCCGGTTTAGTCGGACCATCCGCGCCATCATAACAATTTCTTTGAAACTAAAATTCGGCATCTCCTTCTCGGGATCATAGGTCCGTGTGAACTTGAACCTAAATTCCGGGGCTGAACTGATGCCCGCCGCCGGCTCCGGCTGTCGAACAATCCAGCATGCTGAGTGTAGATGCTTGGTCGCCGCCACGGTACAACCTCCGACGGTGCGTAGGATGGAGCGTCTTTGCCGCAGACGGCATGCTCCCAGCCTCCCCCGTTGAGGTAAGGTAGTCCGCGCCGAAGCATGGACGCAGGAGTTCCTAGACCTTGGCGCTACCCTGTTCGAGGGTGTGTACCCTCGGAGGCGGCATGCTCTCGTGAACGATTTGATACGTACCTTGTTCGCACTGCCTAGAGCATGCTGTAATGCCGCCACGCGATTTCTCCACATCGCTCTCTTGGCCCTGCTTGCCGCATTTGGCACCGACGCTGCCGCGGCCCATTCGGGACATTCGGGGAAATCATCCGCCTGCCAGGGCAATGAGAGACCGGCCTTGAAGTAGACCTTCATGGCCTGCCTTAGAGGGGCTAAATACCCTAGTTTCAGCAGCTATCGCGGCGACGGCGGCTGCTTAGGCGGGGCCATGTTACCCTAGTTGGTGTAGCACGGACGAGCTGCGCAAGGTGAACTGTGGTTAGTCGGAGAAGGGGAGTGAAAGACTGACAGTAGGTTTGGACTACGGGCACGCGTGAAAATAACCATTCCCCATTTCCTTAGAGGGTAATAATTCGACACTCATTGCATTAATAGCTCAATATTTATTTCCCTTCTCAGCACAAGAGTGCGAACGTATTAAAAAAGATAGGTCGTGGCTATCCACCTCATCGGGCAATGTACCAGGATAGGTAGGAGACGGGACTGGGTTTTATTTTAGAAATGTTGACGACTATGCCCTTGTGTTTATACGATATTATTTATATGCCACCATGTACCGTCGAGTGTAGCAACACCATCAGAAACAGGGGATAACGACGTGGCGTGTTTCCTTTTTTTAAAGGGCATCAGAAACAGGGGATGCCGACGTGGCATGTTTTCTGACTGGCGGGCCCACCCCCTCCACCTTCGACGACGCGCATCCCAGGTTCGAGGGATGGTGCCACCCACCAACACATTATTGTGCAATTTTCCATGTGGAACCTGAATTCCGGTGCTGAGCTGATGCCCATGTCGAACACAGAGAATTCTGAAAGAAGCTACTAAAAATAAATAGTTTCAATTCTGAAAGTACTGAATTTAAATACATTACAATTTTGTCTGAAAGGTAATACGCATACTGCTCATCGAAATAATATAAGTACATTACAAATTTCTACTTTGAAAAATAGACCTGAAAATGCTAGCAAATAACCTAGGATGAATATAGGATTCATTCTCCCCTATATATTTCGTTGTCGTCGGCTAACGCATGCTGCAACACATGTTCAGAGAACTCTCTCCGTCTGCAATGTGCTGCCAGTATCTCGTCCAGAGGGTAAGGCCTCGGTGTATGTTCCAGACTTAAGCCATACATTACCATTGTTGGTTCCTCTTCCCAGGCTTGAACCTCATGATCATACAGTCTGATAAAATTCCTGTAGTATATGCAACCGGGTTTGACTATGGGGTGTAACCTAGTGTCAATGGAGATAGACCGATTGTAACCAATGAAGAGGGCACGACTTCCAATGTCACCGAAGGCCTCGAGAGAGCGGTTCTCCGTGTCCACCCGGCACAACACCGGTTGCCCTTTGGCGAAATCCCCGTTCAACACAAGAAGCAGATCACCATCTGACTCCAGAAGGCAAAATTTGTATGTTCCGCGTACCTGTTCAAAGACTGGGGCCAAAATTATTTTGGCCATCGTGACAGTGCTCGCGTGCTGCTCTTACTAGATGTTGGTCGACAAGATGTCTCCATTCTCAAGTAATGCATATACTTTCCCTCGAAATGTCGTCATGCAAACTAGAAGCGTATCAAGATGTGGCGAATATAATCCTTCTCCAAATGATCCATTGATTTGCCCCGTTGGGGTGCTCTCATCGGCCCATGTAATATGATCTGGATAATCAGTGTAAACGAACACCATCGTCGGGGACTTCGTCACGACGACATATTGCAGAAGATCAGATGGTATGTGTGCTTGAAACTCAGTGTTAGACTTATGAGTGATTGGATTCAGAAGCTGAATCTGGTACGGCTCCACCCTATGAGCATGCACGATGACGCCACGAGAAACACCGACAAAGTAGAATCTTTTGGAAGAAGAGGGCATCAGTTAGCACTAAGATGTTTACAATGGAAAATACCAATAAATATCGGATGTGAATGTGAACCTGTGATGGATGTCCATTAGATTTGTCCTGAAGCAACGACTAGTGGCGAGGTTGAGGAAGGTGAAGTCACCAACATCTGGAAGTGTGGATCTATCATGATCCAGTTGGTGAGATGGAATTCGGGCACCTTTAAAGTGCGGCGCCAATCGGTGCAGACTTCCCGACAAGCAGCATAGGTGTCGATGTACTCCTCTTTCTCCAGCAAGTAGTTGGCGATCTTGCGAAGTGGGTCAGCCGGGAGATCGGACCAGTTCCTCTTCATCTGGCTACTGGCCATGGCTTACGTGCGGGAATGTTTTGATCGAGGAAGAAAGAAGAAGTACCACTACGAGAAGAATAAGAAGAGGATAACAGATGAGGGAGACGAAGCAGAACTGCCACTGTGAGGAGACGAGAAGACGGGGGAGAAGAAGCGGAACTGCCAATTCAAGTTTGGATCAACGAGCTTTTTTTCGGAATTAGCACGTGAACCAGCCATGCATTGCATGCAAGTTTTGATCAAATAGACTGACATGTGGGACCTACTAAAAAATTCCGTGAAGTGTTCCCCGTGCATAGTGCGCTGACAGGTGGCATGTTTTCTGACTGACGGGCCCGCCTCCTCCACCTTCGACGGCGCGCGTCCCAGGTTCGAGGGCTGGTGCCACCCACCAACACATTATTGTGTAGTTTTCCATGCTTTGTCGCAACCAGCTCCGCTCCACTCCGCTCCTCTGCTCCTGCCGTCGCCACTCCGCTCAGTCATGCACCACTCTCCTCATCCCCTTGGACCGCCGTCCTCCCGCCCTCCCCTCCCTGCCATCCCCTCACGTCCCCTCCCCCTCCCCTCCCTGCCATGTCTCCTTGCCGCCGCCCACCGCCCAAGCGCCTCTGGAAACGAAAACCGAGAGTCGGCCGTTGGGTTAGGGGCCCAACGATGCTGGTGATCCGTATCCTGATTGGAGATGGATCCTGCGAGGCTTGAGGGCATGGATATGGGTCCTGCATGGCTGGAGAGCACGGAATCTCCTTAAAGTCTGGAGAGCACAGAGGACAACTAAACAGGGGGAGAGGAAGCGGGGTGTAGAGGTTTGGAGGTATGGAGCCCGGAGAAGGTGCCGTGCGTCCACATTGAAGGGTAAGAACTGTGATTCCTGTTCTGCATACCCCAATTAGCGTTTCTAGTCTCGTCGTGATGGCAAGGATATGTGTTGGTAACCGCAGGACGTCTGTACAG
This sequence comes from Avena eriantha, assembly GCA_910589775.1. NCBI lineage: Eukaryota > Viridiplantae > Streptophyta > Magnoliopsida > Poales > Poaceae > Avena > Avena eriantha. Next base: position 453,370,995 of record OU342741.1, on the reverse strand, counting down.
CTTGTCCTTGAGCATGATGCTTTGTCAAGCGAGCATGAAGGCACTGAAATATGTGGCGGTGCGGATGATGATGAGAAGGCATATCCAGACGTGGCTGCTGACCCTGATAGGATGGAGAGTAGGGAATATTTGGTTGATTCGAAATTTGAGCCTGACTATGGGACTGATGAGGAAGAGGAATGTGAAGATGTGGAAATGGGATGTAGATACGACGACGAAGACGTGGACAGGCCAGTGATACACTTTATAGGGATAATCCCACAATTGAGGAGGGGACTGTCTTTGATAATGTGGAGGACTGCAGATATGCAGTTGCAACCTATGCAATCAGAGTTGGATTCGAATTTATCATTGAAAAGAGCGACCAAAAGAGATTTAGGGTGCACTGTAGGGAAAGTAATGTGTATAAATAGAGATTACATGCATCTCCAATGCGGGGTGGACACCCATTTTAGGTTGCAATAGCTACATTTAGTTTCAGTCTTTCTCATATTTATTCTACTGATAACTAGCTCTAAATTATTTGGATTCTTATCGAATGCAGATCAAAGTAAACACAAAGAAACACAACTACCCTAATACTTCTTTAAGTGGTAAAATTAGACCGGCGACTACCAAGTGGATTGCTGCTACTGTACTTGACTAGGTGAGGCAGGATCATAACATTGGACCTGCTGAACTCAGAGCAAAGATTAGCAAAAAGTTTAACGTTCTGATTCCTTACCACAGTGTCTTTGATGGGAAGGAGATGGCTCTAGACTTCATTCAAGGCAAGTGGAATGAAAGTTTTCATATGTTGTATAGTTTCAAAGCTCAGGTAGAGAAAACATCACCTGGTAGAGTTGTTGACATCGATTATGAGGTTTTGAAAGGGAGAGAAAAGGTCTCGAGGGGGTCAGGTATAAGGAGGCAGATAAGATATGCTTCGGGAGATGTTTTGTCTGCCTGAAGGCATGCTGGAAGGGGTTCCTAGACGGCTGTAGGCCATACTTGGCAATAGGCGCAACTTCTTTAACAGGGAACTTCAGGGGACATGTTTCTTCTGCTTGTGCTTTGGACGCGCATAATTGGCTTCTACCCGTAGCTTATGCTGTTCTTGTGGGTGAATCAAATGAAAGCTAGACATGGTTCATGCAGAGACTACGGGAAGTAATTGGTCACCCTGAAGGCTTGGTGATACACATCGGTGCATGCGAGGGTCTTGAGAATGCTGTTGATGCTGTGTTTTCCGGGGTTGAGCATAGGGAATGCATGCGGCACCTCGCTACTAACTTCACGAATAAGTTCAATGGAAAAAATCTTTGAAGAGGACTTGTGGCGATCAGCATACACATACACCCCAAGCACGCATGCTACTTACTTGCAGAACATGTATGTAGTGCCAAAGGTGAAAAAATACCTAGAAGAACAGCACACACCAAGCTATGGGCCAGAAGCAAGTTTGGTGTTTTAAGCAAGGTGGATTTTGTTTGCAATAATTTGGCAGAGAGTTTCAATGATAAGATTTCGGGCATGAAGACACTTGGAATTGTTATTTTGTTGGATGCAATAAGACAATGCATAATGGTGAAGATAGATTTAAGGCAAAGAATTTGTGCAAGAAATTTTTTAGGCCATAAAATAGTTCCAAAGGTGGTTATGTTACTGAATGCAAGAACCAGCGCAATGAGAATGATAAAGATGAGGATGGTCAGAAGTTCCAGAATATTAGCCAAGGTTTATGCAGAATACAAGCATGGAAGTGAACGGAGGTACACTGTAGACATTGGAAATAACACTTTTTCATGTAGGAAGTGGCAGATTACTGGTCTGCCATGTCACCATGCAATTTACTTCATCTTAAAGCTTAGAGGTAACGGAGCTAAAATAGAGAACTATGTCAACAACTATTTCTCCGTGGACAAGTTTGCTGCAACTTATACAGAAAACGTACCACCTATGGCCGATGAAAATGATTGGGAGATTGTCGATCCAGGGTTCAAACTTCAACCACCTGTTCCTAGGAGGCCACCTAGGAGGCCTAGAAAGCTAAGGATCGAAGCCTCCACCGATAAAGGTTCAAGGCTGGGAGCTAGGAAAAGGAAATGCAGACATTGTGGCGGATTCAGACATATCAAGAGGTTGTGCAAAAACCCATTTACACATGATATTGTCCCTGTTCACACCCCGGTGGCAGAAAATGAGGCTTCTCAGCCAGAACTGGCAGAAGAGTAGCACGATGACGGTGATGAGCACTCGGAGGAAAACGTACGTAAGCAGCCAATTTATGAAGAAGTGGAGGTGTCGGCGAGAAAAGGTTGTGAAAAGAAACAAAAGGGTAAGCGGAACGGGGAGGAAAGGGAAAATAATGGAGGTGTATTAGAATATGAAGAAGTTATAGGGGTGATTGTGGATATTCTTGAGGATCTTTCGGCTAACTGCAGGAGAAATAATAAATCTTTGCCAATTTCATCTTTGTACAATTCTCTGGATGAAAGGTAAGCTGAAAAATTGTTTTATTTGCCATTTTATTATTTTTTTACTCATCAACTGATGCTTAATGCAGCGTGGGCTAGCAGACTAATAAGAGGAGTAGAAAGATACGGGCACAGTAACGTCGTATGTTGAGTTATATCATTGAAACTAAACTAGCTGTGTCGTATTTATTTATATCTGGCGCGTGCAACGTGTCTATGATGGGGTCATGTGGACCAGATTACATTTTTTTTAAATATTATTATATTAATTCTTTACCTGTGTTTGGATGCGGCTACTAGTTCCCATCTCCCTTGCATTCCCATCTCCTCCGGCGCACTCCAGAATTATGGTTGTACCATCAAGTAGCAGAGTCATCGTATTATCCCATCAGGTGTGAACGCAATGACTTTGTTTGTTCAGAATGTGACGACTTTTGATTAGTTTGAAAGACAGAGAAACCTAAAACATGTATCTAGACATGTTTTGGGTATAGACACATTTATTAAATATCTAAAAAAACAAAGCCAGTTATATCTGGACAGGTGTAGTACACTATTACAACACGCTCGATCCCTTCTCCTCTGGCGCATTCCAAATTATGGCTGTGCCATCAAGTGCTGGGAGCAAAGCCAGCGTATTGTCCCATCAGATATGCCAGGAATGCGTGAACTTTATTTTCAGGATCGGACGAGTTTCGATCGACTAGTTTTAAAGACAAAGACAACCAAAACATGGCCAGCATATATAGATTATGACGATAATCGACCATGACTCAAGTGACCCAGATCCAAAGAGCGCATTAAGATATCGTACATAGATTTAATTTATGCTTAAGTGACCCTAATCGACTATGATGCTCCCGCAGTCTCCATCATTGATAATGTTGTTCGTGTCGCCGCCAGCCTCCTCCGTGTCGGAATCAATGCCGACGTTCCCGGCAGCGTTCCTCCTCCTCATGGATTCTTCACGGCACGCTGCATCGATAATGGTGGAGGTCGTACACCCAGGCACTGCCCAAAAGCGCTGCCTCCCTTCGGGGTTGCGCAGATCCGGGTGGATCTCCTGGTGGTGGGTTCCACACAGCTCAATCAACGCATCCCGCTCCTTCTTGAACAGCTATCGCCAGTACGTGCTCGTGCGCGAGTACCGCGACGTTGACCTCTTCCACTCTGACAGCTGGCGGCGACGCTCCTCGATCTGCCTCGCCAACGTGTTGTCACGCAAGAGCGGCGCGACAGGAACCCCGACGTAGCTGAGCTCGAAGCCGGCCGGAAGCCTCGCGAACGGCGACGCGAGTATGTCGTAGTGGGCGAACATCTGAGCCTCGTGCAACCTAAGTTTGGGCCTCTCCCTCTCCATGGCGATGAAGGAACACGATTTGATCTTCGGCCCCGAGGTAAAGGGGATAAGGGTAAGGACGTAGGCCCAGCCTCGTTGCCACTGCCAATCAGTTCGCAGAACAGACTTCTCGCAGATCGCCCTCACGAAGGACATCACTATCGTCCACGCACCCCGATCCAACGGCGCCTAACAATCGGGGATCAGGTCTTCTAGAAGCCCAGAGCGGTTGCTGGTTAGCTCTGCATCCCGATTGTTTGTGGCCAACGGCTGTAGTTAAAAAGAACACACATGAAATGACTCTAGATGTTGTTACTAAAAAGAACACACATGCAATGACACTGGTGGATCCATAGGTGGATTGTGAAGAGAGCACACATGCAATGACACTGGTGGATCCATACGTGGTATGTGAAAATAACACACATGCAATGACTCTGCTTGTTGTTAGTAAAAAGAACACACATGCAGTGACACTTGTGGATCCATAGGTGGATTGTGAAGAGAGCACACTTGCAATGACACTTGTGGATCCATGTGTGGTCTCTGAAGAGAACACACATTTCAATGACTCTGGTTGTTGTTAGTAAAAACAGCACACATGCAATGACTCTGGTTGTTGTTAGTAAAAAGAACACACATGCAATGACACTGGTGGATGCATAGGTGGATTGTGAAGAGAACACACATGCAATGACACTGGTGGTTCCATGTGTGGTCTATGAAGTGAACACACATTTGAATGACTCTGGTTGTTGTTAGTAAAAACAACACACATGCAATGACTCTGGTTGTTGTTAGTAAAAAGAACACACATGCAATGACACTGGTGGATGCATAGGTGGATTGTGAAGAGAACGCACATGCAATGACACTGGTGGATCCATGTGTGGTCTATGAAGAGAACATACATGCAATGACTCTGGTTGTTGTTAGTGAAAAGAGCACACATGCAATGACACTGGTGGATCCATAGGTGGATTGTGAAAAGAACAAACATGCAATGACACTGGTGGATCCATATGTGGATTGTGAAAAGCACACACATGCAATGACACTAGTGGATCCTTATGTGGTATGTGAAAAGAACACACATGCAATGACTCTGGTTGTTGTTAGTAAAGAACACACATGCAATGACACTGGTGGATCCATATGTGGTCTCTGAAGACAACACACATTTCATAGGTGGATTGTTGGAAACAGTTCCTTGCAAGTCAACACAATGATCGGCATCCATGGTTATTTAGGGAAGAAGGGAAAATGGGATAAGGAGGACGCAACTGTAGTAGTAGCTAGGAAAGAACCCCCATTCTCCTACATCAAGGCAGGCCGAAGAAGGGATTTTGTGAGGACCCGTGCATCTTATGGCCCAGTGACGCGGGAACCGGTCTTCAAATCCATTAATCTCGCGGACGTGCATGATAATCTCATGGTAAAGTTGGAACCATTCTCATTAAGTTTGCATAATCTGTAGCATATTTGACCACTCTTAAATGATACTAATGAGTTGATTATTTCTATGAAATCACATGTTTCTGTTTTATTATCTTGTATTCCTATACATGAAGTTGTCTACAAAGTAATTAAGACTAGTGTTGAATGTACACTTTCTTCACTAGATAAAAATGTTGTTCATCCTCTTTCTGGTACTGATAAATTTTAACAACTTGCAGGTTTTTGGTCTTAAGACACTTTGTTCAACGAGGAGGAGATGGAACGCATAATTTGTGGTGAACAGGATGCTTGATCCACGTATTGCAACATCGATCTAGCTACTTGTTTGTCTTCTGCATGTTGATTTTGCAGTCCCTTTTAATGTAGATATACTGTATTTTGGCTGTTTTGGGGTTACATGATGTGAGAGTAAGGGTTAGCATATGTTGGTAACCCTACTTTTTTACGGCGATTGTACATATGTGTCTAGCATGTGCAAATATTATGTCATGTTATCATTGGTACATCTTATTGTGGTATATGAAATATTTGTGGAAAATGCATTTATTTTTTATAATATCTTATCGTGCTATCTGGAATATTCATGGTAAATGAATTTATTTTTTTATTACTAAAATTCAAACTAGTGATAGGCAGGATAATGGGCATGTCACTACAAAATTTGCGCTGTTGATCGCAACTAGTGACATGCATCTTTTTTGCCTGTCACTGATACACACATACTAGTGACAGGCACCCTTAAATGCCTGTCATTGGTACATATACTAGTGACAGGCAGTTGCCTGTCACTAGTAACCTTGTACTAGTGACTACTCCCTCCATTCAGAAATATAAGATTTTTTAGCTTTATGAATCGGATGTATCTAGACTCTTTAGTGTATAGATTCACTGTAAATCTCTATGAACCTATACACTAAAATACGTCCAGATACATTCGATTCAAAAAGCTAAAACATCTTATATTTCTAAAAGAAGGGAGTAGTTATCAGTGACAGGCGCTTTGCCTGTCACTAATGGGTCTTTTGAGCTAGTCACTAATGAGCTATTCTACAGTAGTGTGTGGTATGTGAAAAGAACACACATGCAATGACTCTGGTTGTTGTTAGTAAAAAGAACACACATGGAATGACACTGGTGGATACATAGGTGGATTGTGAAGAGCGCAGACTTGCAATGACACTGGTGGACCCATGTGTGGTCTCTGAAGAGAACACACATTTCAATGACTGTGGTTGTTGTTAGTAAAAAGAACACATATGCAATGACACTGGTGGATCCATAGGTGGATTGTGAAAAGAACATACATGCAATGACACTGGTGGATCCATATTTGGTATGTGAAAAGAACACACATTTCAATGACTCTGGTTGTTGTTAGTAAAAAGAACACACATGCAATGACACTAGCGGATTCATATGTGGTATGTGAAAAGAACACACATTTCAATGACTCTGGTTGTTGTTAGTAAAAACAACACACATGCAATGACACTGGTGGATCCATGTGTGGTATCTGAAGAGAACACACATGAAATGACTCTAGTTGTTGTTAGTGAAAAGAACACACGTGCAATGACATAGGTGGATCCATAGGTGGACTGTGAAGTGAGCACACATGCAATGACACTGGTGGATTCAATGACACTGGTGGATCCATATGTGGAATGTCAAAATAACACACATGCAATGACTCTAGTTGTTTTTGGTAAAAAGAACACACATGCAATGACACTAGTGGATCCATGTGTGGTCTGTGAAGAGAACACAGATTTCAATGAATCTGGTTGTTGTTAGTAAAAAGAACACACATGCAATGACACTGGTGGATCCATGTGTGGTATCTAAAGAGAACACACATGCAATGACTCTGGTTGTTGTTAGTGAAAAGAGCACACATGCAGTGACACTGGTGGATCCATAGGTGGATTGTGAAAAGAACACACATGCAATGACACTGGTGGATCCATATGTGGATTGTGAAAAGAGCACACATGCAATGACTCTGTTGTTAGTAAAAAAACACACATCCAATGACACTGGTGGATCCATAGGTGGATTGTCAAAAGAACACACATTCAATGACACTGGTGGATCGATATGTGGTATGTCAAAAGAACACACATGCAATGACTCTGGTTGTTGTTAGTAAAAAGAACACACATGCAATGACACTGGTGGATCCATGTGTGGTCTCTGAAGAGAACACACATTTCAATGACACTAGTGGATCCATATGAGGTATGTGAAAAGAACACACATGAAACGACTCTATTGTTGTTCGTAAAAAGAACACACATGAAATGACACTGGTGGATCCATAGGTGTATTGTGAAGAGAGCACACATGCCATGACACTGATGGATTCAATGACATTGGTGGATCCATATGTGGTATGTGAAAATAACACACATGCGGGTACAACTCACACCTACGATAGTGCGAAAGTGCATCTAATCATCATCAATGAAGGTAGCATCATCCTCATCAGTGTTGTCCTCCATGGCTTCATCCTCTAGGTAGTCATTGGCATCAATGAGGTAAGAGTGAATATCGCCACTGATGTCTTCACCCTTCTCCTCGTACTACTCCTCCAGCTGGATTTCCTGGTCGTGGATAGTCTTCTACAAGGTGTCTATCTTTTTACGAAGATGGGCAATGACGCAATCCTTCTTGTCACGCTGACTGCGAAGTGACTTGCGTTCCTTGGCGAGGATGGCGATGGTTTCCTTTCTTTCAATAGATGCAACATTGCTCTAGTTGACGTGATCACGTGCATTGTACAACTCTCTTTGGGTCTCATGTAGCATGAAGTCCATGTGGTCCACGTGGTGCCTCAACTATGGATGGGCTGGCATGGATAGGGGTTGTCCCATTGAGTCACGTCTTGCATAGTGAACAAAACGGGTTCCGATGATCTGGTTGATGTTCTGAGTACACAATCGAGTGAGTGCTGCTTGCATAGCCCTGGCTAATCCGTCTAGCCAGTTGTTCTCCCGAACGCTGAACTTAATCTTGTCAGAAAGAGGTGGCTCCATTCGGCCTCTTAGGTCAGCAACAATCAGCCACTATAGCTCCCCTCCAGTGTGGTCCTTCAGCCGTGCTCCGAAAAACTCCGGATGCAGGCGCTTAAGATGCTCCGAAAGTGAATCCAGATCCCTCTCAAAGATAAGCTGGCCTTTGTTGCCCAACTGGTAAAACTTGGTGTATTTTACCTCCATCTATAAGAAATTGAGATGAGTAAGTTAGTGGAGTGATCAACTGTGTCAAGTTTTAAGTAGACTTGTAAGAGTTTTGAGTAGCAAGTGATTTCTTTTGGAAAGAATATCAAGGGTAAGAATGAGAATAGGTTTTTGCAAATACTGACTTTCTTTGTCTTGAAACTAGATTTTTGCAGGCGTCCACTCTAACTAGGGTCTCCTATGGTCAGGATGGCTCTGATACCAAATTGTCAACACCCGAATTTTTAAGTCTAGGTGCCTGTTTTGCCATACATCGCAATCCCAGGTTTACCATTTTTGCGAGACATAACAGAAGTGGTACCACAGTACATCAACCATTACAAACCATAATGAGGTCTTACAAATAAAGGATCTCATGATCCAGTCTTAATACAATCAAAGCAGCGGAAAGTAAAAGTAGCGGGGCTTCATCTTCATGATCACATCCAATGCTGACGATGGGAGATGATCCTAGTTGTCATAGACCTCCTGCTGTCCATCTTCCGGGTAATCCTCCTCATAGTCTGGCCATGGGAATAGCCAGGGAGAAAGCCATGAGTACTCTTTAAGTACTCGCAAACTACCACTAGTATAAGTCAAAGTAAAACTAGTAGGAATCATAAGCTCTAGGTTTGTTTGCAAAAAGCCAGGTTTATTTCATAAAGCTTCAAGGGTAAAGACCTAATTTAGTTTTCTACCTTACTTAAGTGGGAACTTAGATCTCATGTCCACAACTCTATTGTGGTCAAGTCAAGTTATCTTTCAAGTCACAAATCATTTTGAAACCATCTGACAACGGAACAGTATGGCCACTCCAACTGTCCATTACTGTGGACGTAGCTATTCGAATAGTTTGACACTCTGCTGAGATTGTACACTTTCACCACAAAATTCGATACATCCGTTAGGAATAACCTGAATCATTATACTTAGTATGCGGATAACCAATCTTAACCTTTCAATTACACACCCTAGTATAGGCACCTCCCCTATGAGTTTGACCTCCCAACCATGACCATCTGCCATCTTGGGTACTACATAGGTGGACATTCATCACGAGGTAGCCTCAGCTCAACCTCTTCCATAAGGGAACCCATACTAAGACATATAAACTTCCAGTCAAGCCCTACCCAACTCAGGTATTGTGGTTGTATGGTAAAATTGGAATGGTATCGCATCCGAACCCAACCATCAGTTTTTATTGAAGTCAAGGCTCATGCCTCCTCAGTTTCATCATCAAACCGTTGTGTTTCACAACACATGTCAAAACATTTCAATAGAATGAATCTTCATTCCAAGGTTTTCATAATCATTTTCACCAAGTATTCCCATCTAAAGTAGTCAAGTTTTAGCTTAGCACTAGCCACTAATATGGAGGTTATTACTATTGGGGGTGCTAGCAAGGTATAAGTATCCAAGACTAGTCCTATGATCCTGATAGGATCCAATCTAATTTCTACTAATCACAATTCATTACTAAGTAAGAGCTAGTAATAAAGGGGAAAGTAAAGCTTGGAGTAAAACTGGGAATATTATAAGTAAATTGACATAACCCAGCATGCCTAATACATCTGGTATAAGGGCTTGCATATATAGCATGCCTAGTTCTAACTTGCACTGATAGCTTGCCTTGCTGGTTGCAATCGTTGAAGTTTTCCTCTTCCTCCTCGAAGTACTCCTCTTCATTGAATCCCGGGTCGGTACTAGTGTCTATAAACATATTCAATGTACACAATCACCAAACAACACTTCACTACTTCTATTTACCACACAAGGGCTCATACTGGATGATCTATTATCATCTCAATCATCATTAGGAATTTCACTACATTCTTATTTCTCTTTATTGAGAAAAGTAATTTCTACTCATTTTAAATCCTTAAGATTTAATATTCCCAATTAAAATAGTGGATCATGTGGACACATGTCATCACCATCTATTCCAACATTTGGGAATGTGATTTAAAATGGTGATCATATATTACAAGTTTTAATATTACTATTTAATAACATGAAAGTGACTAGAAAAGCCTATATAGCCTATTTTAATACTAACCCAAGTTTAATATCTGTAAAACCAAATGTTTTTACATATTCATGTAGAGCATGGTAAATGTGATTTTTGAGAGGTGGAATCATCTCAAAAACATTTATAGTTTATTTTAGAAAAATGTTTGAAGTGTCAAAAGTCTTTGTCTTGTTATTTTTAGTATAGTGATCTATAATTCTAAATAGTTTGAATCCAACGGGAGTGAATAGATAATTTCAATACCTTTCCAACTAAATTGGAAGCATGCAATTTGGTTGAGTGAATATTTTTGAATTGATTTTTGAATCTACTGACAGAATCTGGTTTTAACTAATATGGAAAAATTCTATTTCAATCAACAGGATCTGCGGCACAAACTAAACGGGTCGGCCCAACTGCACATCGCTGGCGCAGTGGGTTGCTCACAAGCAGGTCCTACTCGTTAGCGACTCAACTAAGCCGAAACGGTATGGTTCAATCTCATTGCTACGATTAGACTAGGATCTAACGGCTATGGTTCGTCCTCTCCGTCGAATAGCTCTAGCGAGAAATGAACCCTAAAATGGTGGTGGGGGTCGTGTGAGGCTCACCTGGGCTCCATCTAGGGTCAGCGATGGGGGCGAATGGGGTTGTCATCGACGGCGGTTTGAGGCGCGGTCACAGCAGCTCCTGGGGTGGTCGCAGTTAACAGCTCCCCTTCTTGACTGCTACGGTGGACTCGGGTCAAATTCCAGCGGGCTGGTGCTCGCCTTGCTCCGGGGAAAGGTCTAGGGTGTTGCTGAGAGAGAGAGGAGTGAAATGGTGTGGAGATTGAGGGCTGAAGTGGCCTCTATTTATACACCAGGGTCGACGGTAGTGCGGCATGGGTTGGCTTCACCGGCGACGTTGCTACAGTTCGCGTTCATCACGGCGGAGGGCATGGGTCGGTGCAGGGGTCTATGGCGATCATAACGCAAGTGACGGCATGTCAAGGGGCGGTATCCATTGGCCGGGATACGTCGGTGCTCTAGGTCAGTATGCGGGCGTTCGTCACGTGGTACGGTGGTCACGGGGCGACCAGTCATGTCTAGGCGCTTACTAGTGCTATGGCGGTTGTGGGTACGGGCGGAGAAAGCGAGGCGCGACATGTGCGTGCGAGACAGATGCGGCGCTCCTTCTCGCCTCGCCGTTGGTCAAGGGCTGGTCAGGGGGTGGCAGTGAGGTCACAGCTAGCTGTAGGACATCGTGGTAGTGGGCGGCGTGGCATGCTGCAAGTGGCTCGTGCTCGACCGACATGGCCAGCTCAGTACGGGCGTGCCACTGGTGCAATGGTGGAGAGGAGGCTCTCCACTACACGGCAAAGCACTAGGGGTTATCAAGGACAAGTAGTGGAGTTGATTGCAGTACATAGGCTGAGCAATTGATAGTTTCAAATAGTGTATAGTTGTTGAGATTGTACTGTGCCTGCCAGGTGTTCGACCAAATGGCCGCATGAATTCATATTTTGAATTTTTGAAATATTTTTGGTGAGTGATCTGAGTACTTGCTTGGTAGTCTATGGTTGCTTGGGTTTGCCAAGGTGAATTGATTTGAGTGGTTTTTGAAAAGTGGTGATCTTAGTACATACACTTGATTCAATTTTGAAATGTCTCTCAAAGGGGTTTAAAAATAGTTTATGTCCTTTTGTATGGTTTCCTTGGATTCACCTTTACTTGGCATAGCAAGAGGTGAAAATATTGGGAATTGTTTATGTTAGAAATCCTTTACTAGGAACACTCAAAGGGGTCTAGTGTATAAGTTTGGCCAAAATGACCATTTGCTTATATGTCTTTATAATTGATTTTCTTTTCATTTGATTTTTCTTGTAAATGTTCTAGATGATGTAGTATTCCTCTTTAAACCAATCCTTATCCTTAGCAACAATCAATCATGGAAATTTCACTCATTCAAACACTAATGCAAACCACACATGCATTCTTATTAAGTTTAATCCTAAAAGTTTTTGTTAACCCTAAACTTGGGTGATTAAAACTTGATAAGATTGATTAATATTTTTGGGATGTTACAGATTTCTTCTTCCTAGGGAAATGAATAACAAAAGGATCACGCGAAGGCAATTGAAGCTTCACGTTCCCTTCATGGAGATTAATCAAAGCCTTAATAGTTCTTAAAAAGGACGGCCTAATATAATAGGAGCATTAGCATCTTCAGGCATGTCAACAATAACAAAATCAATAAGAGTAGGACAACCTTTAATGTATATTAAAGTATTCTCCTTAATTCCTACAACTTGTTTGTAGGTAGAATCTGCATGATGTAGCTTTAATTCGGTGATTTCAAAAGAGCCAAGATTTAACTTATTAAAAAGACTCTTTGGAATTGTTGACATGCTTGCACCTACATCACAAAGTGCAGCTATCTCATTAGTCCCAATTCTAATCTTAATAGTAGGCTCAAATATATCATCAAGCTTAATAGGTAATTTTTTAGTAATTTTCTTATATTCTTATTCAAGCTCATGTACCTTTATTGCGACCTAATTAACGAAGCGTTGATACATGGCTTCATCATTTCCTCCACTCACCAGAATCTTAATATTGATCCTTTTTACAAGATCTTCAACGGTGTAACTTGGTGAGGGAGCATTACTATAATCAAGTTCTTCAGGCTCCTCCCTTTGGATTCTCATCATTTTGAGGTCTTCAACATGATTGGGCTCAGCTTTGCCTGCAAATTTAGCTAGAATGAGAGTTTGACTCTCGGTTATCTTACCTAGATGTGCCTCTACAATCCTCATCCTTTCTTGGAGGGCCTCCAAATCATTTCTCAAAATTATAGCTTGGTTAGATAATTTACGAAGCATAGCATCATGGTTCTCCATTATTTTAACAAGAATATTGTTTTGCTAATTTTGTGAGTCTATGAAAGATTTAAGTGTTTCTTGGAGACTACCATTACTTGGTCCCATATTATTAGAGTTACCTACAGGATTAGAATAGTGTTTCTGAAAATTAGGATTATAATTTTTCTTCCAAGAAGGGTTGTTATCATTACGAGCTATGAAGTCTACTTCTTCAATATTAGTTTCTGGGATATCTCTTACTTGGGTTTCCTTACCTTCTACAGCTAATATGAGCTCATCCAGCTTAGCATTGAGTTCATAATTTTCTTGTGGTGACACGGAGTTCACCTTCTTCGTGTTTGATCTTTCCACATTCCATTGGGCATGGTTGTCTTGCATATTGTCTAGCAGCTGTTTTGCTTCGGTAATATGTTTACCCATAAATGTTTCTCTAGCTGCAGTATCAAGCATAGACTTAGACATAGGATTAAGAGCATTATAAAATAAATGGAGGATTAACCAATCTTCCATCCCATGGCTGGGACCGTTTCTTAAGCATTCTTGCATCCTCTCCCATGCAAGCGCTAGTGGCTCAAGCTCTTCCTGTCTAAAACCAGTAATATTAAATCTTAGTTGGATAGTCTTTGCAGGTGGGAAAATTTTAGTCATAAATAAAGAAGTACATCACACCCATGATGTAATAGTATTTTTAGGCAAAGCTAGCAACCATTCTTTTGCTCTTGCACTAAGAGAGAAGGAAATAAGCGCAAATTTGACCGCATTAGGGTCAACATCTTTTATGCGCATCATATCACATATTTCAGTGAAAGTATTCAAGTGCATACATGCATCCTCAAGAGAAGAGCCTCCAAATTGATTTTGTTGAACCAAACTTAAATAATGGGGCTTAATTTCATAGTCATCAGCAGCAATTGTTGGCTGACTAATAGGAGTACACAAATAATCATTATTGGGAGTTGCAAACTCCCCAAGCTTCTTTTCAGCCATATTTCCTATGTTTTTGGGTTTTCATAAACAGAGACTTATGATAATAATAAAAACAAGATTTAAAGACTAACTAATTTTTTGTTTTTTCAAATAAAGACCGAAAGCAAACTAACAAAATTAAAAACAAGCAAGGTTCCTACTAACCTCACCATGGTAGCTAATGCTTCCCAGAAAACGGCGCCAAAAAAAGGGTTGATACATTCAATCCAGATTATGGATGTAGTATAGCTCTTTTTCCCTAGTAGACCTTGGTTTCTCGAATCCTCGAGAAGCAGAAGCGTAGTGAAGTTACTTTAACGGACCTTCGGGAGTTTTAGAATTTCTTTTGTGTTTTTACCGGACCAAGATTTTGCGTCTTTTTTTGTTGTCGATGATGGAGAGAGAGGGTCTAGGATGTTCAGTTTCACCAGTAGCTATGCAAAACATCTGATGGGAATAAAAGATCAAAATAAAGTATACATGTAATTGTTAGAGCAAGATAAATTATATGCGGGTATTGCATCCATAATTGCTATTGCCTCCGCAACCGCTTATAGTAATAACCTACTAGTCTCATCCATAGAAGAAAGAGAAATAATGATATGCATAGTGATGTCACTGTTGATCCCAAGTAAATCCCGCACATACAGCCGTACTACCCCTTCTGTCACTAGGGTTCCCAACCTGCAGATTAGTCATTACTCATACTCCCTATATCTGGCTCAACCCTCGGGGTCTTAGGTACCTGACAAGTCCTTAGATTGAGGCAAGATAGGATACAATAATCACCATGTCATACAAACTAATACATGATCCCATCTATGGTAAATAACATTCACAAAAGCTACATGGCTAGGCCGAAGCCCTTAGCCCAGGGAGAATTACTCACACATAGAGATGAGATCAAAGATCATAAACATTGTAGTAGAAATCATGAGATTGATAGAAATAGTCTTACAATGTCGCCCATCAAAGAAGAGATCTACTATTACAAGTGGTGGAGAGATTAGATCTAAGTCTATTCCTTCGGTGGCTCTTCGGTGTTGTGGATGGAGATCTGGGGGTGGCTGATGGTTTCTGGGAGCTCCCTCTTCTTGTCGCCCGAGGCCTCTTTATATAGGGGTCCCTTCACGAAAGTTGTTTTGTTTGACCTAGCGGTGTTGATAGCAACTATACGACCAGAACTATACGTCCGGAATTTTATTCCGGTCGTATAGTTGCTCATAAAAGTGTCTGCCTCCAACCCATGACTCCTCGTTTCTTCTGCTTGTTGGAAATCTCGTATCTTTGAATTTAATGTAGTGATTCTGAAATGGATCATATGGGCACCTAGAGGGGGGGTGAATAGGTGTTATTTCAAATTTTAATGCTTTTTCAATTTTAGGCTTGACACAAAAGGTAAAATCTCTAGATATACTACTATGTAGAATTTCGCTATATGCAAACCTAACTACTAGCGAGTAAAGTCGAGTAAAGTGAGGAACGAGGAAACTGTGATGAAGCACGTGGATATACATGATTTGTTTTACCGCAGTTCCTTCCTTGTTAAGGGAAGTACATCTGCGTTGGAGGGGTGGGCGGTACTAAGACCACCACGCCACAATAGGCCTCACCCTGTTCTCCGATGGATCTCGCCACCAAAGGCCTGATCCACCTTTCCACTATAGGATCCCTTCGAGGCGGGAACCGGTGCCTTTACACAACTAGCGGGGCACAACTCCACAACCGAATTGGAGGCTCCCGTAATGACAACAAGCTGCCACAAGAACAATAGATATCAATAACAAAACACAAGATGTAGATATCAATGAGAATACTAGATTGAAGCCTTTGGGTGGTTGAAGTGAATACAGAGGAGTTGAAGAGCTTGATTCGTGAATGATGTCTCCTCCTTTAATTCCCAAAGATTGAAGCCTTTGGGTGGTTGAAGTGGGAGATCTAGGGAGAGAGCTTTTGCACCAGGTCTGATCCTTTTCGAATGAACCAAGAGATCTGACAGGAGGGGAAGACTTGGCTTTTATACCCCCTGTCTAGATGGAGCTATTGGAGATTTTTGGGGCCAGATTATCTGGCCTAAGTGAGGGCCGGATTATCCGGCCCACGGAAAACTCCACCGTAGCCACGGACTATCCCGGGGATAATCCGCCCCCATACTGAGCAACGTGTCGAGCTAGCCTTTGCTTGTCTCCTCGGGCCAGATTATCCGGATCAAAGGTGAGGGTCGGATTATCTGGTCGGGGGAAGAAATTCCGCCCCACTTCGGATTGTCCGGGGGAATTTCTACCCCCAGTCAGAGCGTCGCGCCATGCCAGCCCTTACTCGTCTTCTGGGGGCTGGATTATCCAGCCGAAGATGAGGGCCGGATTATCCGATCAGGGGAAGAAAATCCGCCCTACTTCAGATTGTCCGGGGGAAAATCCGCCCCCAGTCTGAGACTCGCGCCATGCCAGCCTTTGCCAAGAGGGTCAGGCCGGATTATCCGGCCCCCAAACACAATAAACACTTCCCTGCACACTTAGCACACATGAGAAAACTCCATGGTATTGTTATCTAACACACAAAACATAGGGAACCATGAAATATTCTTTCAATCTCCCCCTTTTTGGTGTTAGATGACAATACTAGGATTTGCAAGATAGTTGTCATAACAACAATATTTAACGAATGAAAAAGACTCCCCCTAAATGTGTGCTTAATAAAATTTTCATCTGATTACAAATACACACAAGAAGGTACAAGTGTATTTAACTTGAACATAGGCAAAATATTCATACCACCGATAGAGAGATAAAGGCGTCCTCAAAATATTATAAGAATATCCAATGATATCCATAATGAGCGCCTTCCTCGATATATAAATCCAATATATCCAATATGATAGGTGAATCCATAAGGATAATCCACAATATAAATCCAGAGACACACAAAAACATAGTATCATACACAGCAAATCACAAATAGAAGTTCAACGCTAAATGGGCACAAGCAAGAAAAAGACCGAAATGATAACGTGCGAATGCTTGCACCCGACCCATGCAAATCCACGAAGACCTAATAGAAGTAATTCTTCCCCTTTGGCTTCGACACACCAAAAAGGAAGAAGAGCAATGCTAGCACCCTGAGATGATCAAAAACAACCAAAAGATGCACATAAATCCAACTCTTCTCATGGAAGAGGGTGGTGGTCGAGGCCACCTTGTTGGAGTGCATGGTATGACACCACAAAGATATATCTTGGGTTGATGACCAATACTCATCAATAAGCTAACATATCACATAATGATACTAAGAGATGATTTAAATTGCTTTTGGCATTATGGGGGAGGGTTAGCCCAATTAATTAGGACCACACTCCCCCTATATCCACGCCCATGCCTAGACCAAATAAAAATGAGATGTAAGAGTGAGTGCATGGGTAGTCAAGACAAGCTCCTTGAATCAACGATATTTAGCTCATTCCTCAAGTAACAAAACCTTGATTCATCAAGTGGCTTCATGAAAATATCGGCAAGTTGGTTCTTCGTGCTCACAAAAGATAGATCAATATCGCCTCGAGCTACATGGTCACGAATAAAATGATTCCGAATCTCAATATGCTTCGTCCTTGTGTGCTGTACCAGATTGTACGCAATTTTGATTGCACTTTCATTATTGCATAAAATAGGCACTTTGTCACAATTGACATCGTATTCCTTTAAAGTTTGCCTCATCCATAATAGTTGAGTACATGCACTAGCAGCACCACATATTCAGCTTCGGCGGTGGAGAGAGATATACAATTCTACTTTTTAGAAGACCAACATACTAGAGACCTTCCCAAGAATTGACAAGCTCTAGAAGTTGATTTCTGATCATCCTTATCACCAGCCCAATCTGAATCAGTATAGCCACAGAGAGAGAAATTGGAGCCCTTGGGGTATCAACTACCAAAATTAGGAGAATGAACCAAATATTGGAAGATCCTCTTGATCGCCACTAAGTGGCTTTGTTTAGGAGTTGCTTGATACCTTGCACACACACCTACACTCAACACGATATCAGGTCTAGATGCGCAGAGGGTAAAGAAGAGGGCCGATCATGGATCGGTATACCTTTTGGTCCACATCTTTACCATGGGGATTAAGTTCAAGGTGACATTTTGTTTGCATCGGAGTGGAGACGCCATTAAGATCCGTCATCTTGAATCTCTTGAGCGTGTCTTGGATGTATTTTGCTTGATTTATGAAAGTTCCTTCTCTAAGTTGTTTGATCTCAAATCCAAGAAGGAATCGTAACTCCCCCATCATAGACATCTCAAACCTGTCAGTCATAAGCTTTGAAAATTCATCATTAAAAGCTTTATTAATAGAGCCAAAGATAATGTAGTCTACATATAGTTGGCATACGAAGAGCTCCCCCTTAACCTTCTTAGTAAAAAGAGTGGGATCGATTTGCCCAACTTCGAAGCCACGGTGTAGCAAAAAGCTCTTTAAGGTGCTCATACCACGCACGTGGGGCTTGTTTAAGGCTATAGAGTGCCTTATCGAGTTTGTAGACATGGTTTCGAAAGTTAGGATCCTAAAATCCCTAGGGTTGCTTTACATATACCAACTCATGTAGAGGACCATCAAGAAAAGCACTCTTAACGTCCATTTGCTGTAATTTAAAATTATTATGAGCAACATAAGCAAGAAGGATACGGATGGACTCAACATGAGCCACTGGAGCATATGTCTTGCCGAAGTCGATGCCCTCAACTTGGGAATAACCTTGTGCCACGAGTCTTTCCTTGTTCCTTACAATAATGCCATTTTCATCTTGCTTATTCTTAAAGATCCACTTTGGGCCCATAACATTACAGCAATCCTTGGGCTTCTCTACTAATTTCTAGACCTTGTTGCCCTCAAAGTTATTCAACTCTTCATGCATAGCAACAACCCAGTCCAGATCTTCAAGAGCTTCAAACACTTTCTTGGGTTCCACCATGGATATGTGAGCTTGGTGCTCACCAAAACTTGCTAGCTCCCTTCTTATGGATACCCTTCGTCGGAGATCACCGACAACTTTGTCAAGAGTGTGACCCCTTAATTCAAGGTTTCTATCTGCACGAGCTTTGCAGTGAAGTTCAATTAGTTTGTTGTCTCTTGGGGGAATAACTTCATCATTTGAGTCTTTGTTGGAATCATTGACTTGGCCTTAATATTCAGCTTGATTAACAGGAATAGGAGATGATGAATCTTGTTCTTGGTGTTGATCAACAACCATAACAGGAGGCTGTTGTTCTTCAGGATTTTCAGGGCCGGATAATCCGGCCGAGGGTGGGGCCAGATAATCCGGCCTGGGAGGACTCAATGCATTTTTGCAGACTTGAGTGGTCCTGCCACGAATTGGAGAGAGGCCGGATAATCTGGGGTCAGCTAGAAAATCTGGCTTGGGGCTTGCAGCAGAATCTTCACCATTTTGATCACTTCTGCCAGTTGGGGAGGGTTGCCCGGATAATCCGGTGTCCACCGGATAATCTGACCTGGAGCTTTTATGAGCATTTTGATCTTCAGCATTTTGTGGGGTTGGTGTAGAAATTTCTCCAATGGTTGTAGCATGTTGAGCTTGTGCCGATGAGGGCTCTACTTGATTAGAGCATTGTCCTTCCCGATCCACCACAAGGGGTTCCTCAATGGGGCGGAAAAATCCCACGCCCATTATTTTTATGGCATCTTGGGGTATTTCAACATCTGTATCACAAACATCAACTTGCCCTGCATGGGAGCCATCATTTTCCTCGAACACCACACTACAAGATTCTGCAATAGTTCTGGAGAGCTTACTGTAGAATCTATAAGTGTGGGATTTGGCACCATAACCAACAAAAATGACTTCTAAAGCCTTAGACTCAAACTTAGACAAATGAACTCCTTTAATCAGAAACAAACACTTACAACCAAATACACAGAAGTAGGAGATGTTTGGCTTGTTACTAGTAAGTATTTCATATGGAGTCTTGTCCAAGATTTTGCGGAGGTAGAGCCGGTTGGATGAATGGCAAGCGGTAGAGATGGCTTCAACCCAGAAGTTATAAGGAGACTTGAATTCAACTAGCATAGATCTTGCCATATCCATTAAGGTCTGGTTCTTCCCCTCGACAACACCATTTTGTTGAGGGGTGTACGTAGCAGAATATTGATGTCTTATCCCCTCTTAACTTAGAAATTCATTTAAGGTGTAGTTCTTGAACTCAGAGCCGTTATCACTTCTGATTGCCAATATAGGGACATTTTGTTGACGTTGAACCTCGTTGGCAAAATCTATGACCTTTTGTTGAGTCTTGCTCTTCAACTTGAAGAAATAGACCCAAGTGTATCTTGAGTAATCATCAACAATCACGAGGCAATATTTCTTCCCACTGAGACTTGCATGAGATGGGGGACCAAAGAGATCCACATGGAGAAGCTCCAAAATCCTCTTTGATGAAATAATGGACTTCCTTCGATGGGGAGAGTCATGCATTTTCCCTTCAACACAAGCCCTGCAAACACGATATTTGGCAAAGGAAACATTTTCTTTTAGTCCAAGGATGTGGCCACCCTTGTGGAGACTTTCCAAAGTTCTCATATTGACGTGGGCTAGTCGGCGATGCCATAACCAATCCGCGTCGGCCTTTCCAAAAAGACACATCAGGCCGGTAGTGGTTTTCCCCGAGAAGTCCACCACGTACATGTCATTTTCGACATATCCCATGAAAGTGACCTTTAGAGACTTGCTAAACAAGAGTACCACCAAATCAGCATCAATGAAAACTACAAAGCCCATCTTAGCAAGGGCACGAACTGAAATTAAATTGTAACCGAGGGTCTCAACAAGCATGACATCCACGAGAGAGATATCGTGAGCAGCCACAACTTTGCCAAGACCCAATACCTCAGATTTAGACTTGTCACCATAGGAGACGGTTATGTGATCATGGTTGGGCCGCATCTCCGAGATGATCTCCTTGCTTCCGATCATATGACTAGTGCACCCGCTATCAAATACCCATTTAGACCCACCGGAAGCATAGCCCTGCAACAAAATTACTTCTTGGTTTTAGGTACCCATTTTTGAATGGGTCCTCTCATGTTAGTGACAAGGGTTTTGGGAACCCAAATAGACCAAGATATGTAACTATCAAAAGGACCTACATAGCTAGCATAGACATCACCATAATAATCACAAAATAATTCATAGTTAGGATTATTAGCCCCTGCAAAACCATCATAGTTAGTCTTGTCATTAGTGGTGGTGCTTGTCTTTGGTTGGGCAGTTTTGCTCTTCTTCTTCTTATTCTTGTTCTTCTTTGTCTTGGGGACATAACCAAGACCTTCTTTCCCATTGTTTGTCCTTTGCTTGTTAAGCACCTCATCTAGGACTTTTTACCTTTATGTTGAGATCCCTTTACAAGTTCTTCTTTTAGCCTTGCATTTTCTTCAACATTGTCTTCATGTCCACAAGATGGAGTGGAGGTGTTGGGCATATCATACTTATCCAATTGAGTTTGGAGCTGATCACGAGACTCATTTAGAGTTGAATGTTCACTCTCCAATGCCTTGTGAGCAATGTCAAGTTTCTCAAACTTCTCTGAGACTCTAGCATGAGCAGCCCCAAATTCAACCTTTTCCTTCTTTAATTTCTTTACTTTAGCAAGAGCATTGTCACGTTCTTTCATGAGCTGGGTAACAACCTCTTCATGGGATTCCTCAATTGACTCGAGTTTCTCCTCCAAGGATACTCGAGCTTCCTCTTCTTCCTCTAAGGCATTCTCCAAGGAGGCTATCTCCAAGGCGTCTTCTCTTTCAATTCTACCCTTTTCTTCGAGAAGTTCTTCGAAATGAGCAAGTTGACTCATAAGAGCATCAAAGTGAAGTTTGTGCTCACCTTGCAAGTTAGTGAAAAAATTGTCAAAAGCAATAACTTCTTCTTTTATCTTAAGACTAGTATGATCATCCATATCTATATTTATATTAGTCTTAGGAAATGAAGAAATAGAAGATGATACCTCGGACCCTCTTGCCATGAGGCAAGTGACATTGTTGTTGATGACATTTTCGTTTGGAGAGTCAAAGAGTGATGATGGGATGGATGTGGTGGCTATAGCATCCACCTCTCGAGAACTATCTTCATCCTCTTCGTCTTCACTAGCGGAGGAGTATTCTTCTTGTGCTACCAAGACAATCTAGGGTTGCTTATTGTAAGGACCATTCTTTTTGATAAATGCTTCTTTCGAGGTACCTTGGACTTTTCTTTAAGGATGAGCCTGCCACCATTGTCTTCTCTACTTTGATATGGACATTCAGCCACAAAGTGCAACCTATCTCCACAATTGTAGCATGTTCTCAGTTTTGGGCCTTTCTTTCTTCTTCCACTTGACCCATTCTTGCGTTCAAGTTTAGACTTGGCCTTGGCTATATCCTTCCAGAAATTCCTTGCATAAAAAGCCATGTACTCACCATGAGCACGCTTGACTTCCTCGGGGTAGCCCATGGAGACAACATCGTATCCTCTTTCATCCTCATCTTGCTCAACAACATTTGCTTTTAGAGCCACATTGACTCCTTTTTGCATTCCAATAGACCGAGCATGGGCATCTTCGGTGTTCTTGGTGGCAACTTTGAAGGCCGCCATTTCTTGCATTACTTCATTGGAAGTCATTTGGTGGTAGTTGTGTCTACCTTGCAAACTTTTCAAGTCCGTTGGCTCAAATGGAATGAGGGCACTCACATATTTCCTTTTGATCTAGGCATCGTCAATGTGAGTGGCTCCATGCTTTCTAAATGTTGTTGCAATGCTCTTAAGCCTTCTATACATGTCTTCATGGTCCTCACCATCCAACATGTAGAAACCTTCAGCTTCATTACTAAGATCATCATACCTATTCCTTCTCGTGCTTTCATTTACAATGAATAGGTCAGTGAGAGCATCCCAAGCTTCTTTGGTGGTGTTGAAGTGCTTGATGTGGGGCATGTCCTTGGGGCCCACTCTGAGCTGAATCATGTGAAGAGTTGTTGCATTCAGTTGGCTATCCACAACTTCTCTTCTAGTCAAGTTGGTGGGGTCTCCAATATGAAGACCATCTTCGATAATCCTCCAAAGCTCAATTTACGAACTACATACATGATATTTCATTAAGAATTGCCATTGATTAAAAGTAGATGTAGTAAGCTTGGGTGGATCACCCCTATTGTTTATATGAGGATGAGGGATAGGTGGGTCGGGAGAATATAGATGAGGAACCTCACTATAGTCCTCTTTACCACTTCCCTTCTTGGAGTGGGAACCATTATGTTTTTCACCCACCACTTCATCTTCCTTATATCCGACGTGAGCCTTATCCTTAGATAGAGGAGTGCTGGCTTCCGAGTTAGATGGAGATGGGGATGTAGGTGTTGTGAGGTGAGCAATCATTTGTTGCATCTCTTCCATCTTGGTCTCAAAGGATTTCAACAAGGTTGTTTCCAATGTCTTGAGGTCATCCACCTTGTCTACAACCTCATTCCCATTCTCCTTAGTACCCATACTTCTCTTAGGCGGTTAAGCCCGAATAAAGAGCCGGGGATCTAATACCAGTTCAAATGGATCGTATGGGCACCTAGAGGAGGGTGAATAGGTGCTACTTAAAATTTTAATGCTTTTTCAATTTTAGGCTTGATACAAAAGGTAAATTCTCTAGATATACTACTAGGGGTGGAATAGAGCTGAGCCAAGCCGACTCGTGGCTCGGTTCAGTCTGGCTCGGAAAAACTCGAGCCAAGCCAGGCTCGGCTTGCCACTCAAAATTTTCTGAAAAGCAGGCTCGTGGCACGGCTCGGTGGGCTTGCAGCTTGGCTAGATAGGCTTGCGAGCCGGCCACCAGAGCGGACAAGATGCGAGCACTACACTGCCTCTCCCCAGGATTCCCCTCCCGCCGGCCACAACAGCCCCCATCTCCCTCCTCCCATGGCCCCCTCCCGGACTCATTCCCATTCTTCCCTTTCTCTCTTCCATGCTCAAGCCTCGCTGCCGTCGCTCGTCGGCATGATGTTGTCCGTCCCTTGCAAGGTTAATTCCTTGCCCAAGTCGCCTCGCTGCTGTATCTCTAGCATGATGTGGTGGCATGTGGAAGGTCCGCGACGGCCTGGTTGGGCAGCCGCGACGAGGGAGGACACCGTGGATCTGGAGGTGGACCTCGATTAGGCTAGGGCAGCATGGTGCTCGCATGCATGGGAAGCTTTTGTTTGCAGGTTTTTGCTTGCTCTCAGGTTCCTGTTCGCCTACCTAGGATTTGGTATCGATTTGAACTAGAGAAGATCGTACATCGGATTATATAATTGGCAGCTTGTCTTGGTATATTTAATTATTCAGAGAAAGATAGAGATAGCTGTCACTGAATGTTGCTCGGGTTGGGGATGTTCTTACTTTTGCTAGCGATACAGAGAATTGCATATACTGCCTCCTATTCATATTAGTTGACTCTACTTTGTCTAAATTCATATGTATCTAGTTAAGTATCTAGTCTAGATGCATCCGTATCTAGAAAAAATTGAGTCAACTAATATGGGTGGGAGGGAGTACTGATTTTTTACACACTATTTATTTACGCAGTGAGTTGCATTGCTTTGTTTGCTACTGGAAATTTCTTACTTATCATTGCTCGGATTTCATACAAATGAAAGTAGTGTTTGAAAATACAGAGGAGTTGAAGCGCTTGATTCGTGAATGATGTCTCCTCCTTTAATTCCCAAAGATTGAAGCCTTTGGGTGGTTGAAGTGGGAGATCTAGGGAGAGAGCTTTTGCACCAGGTCTGATCCTTTTCGAATGAACCAAGAGATCTGACAGGAGGGGAAGACTTGGCTTTTATACCCCCTGTCTAGATGGAGCTATTGGAGATTTTTGGGGCCAGATTATCTGGCCTAAGTGAGGGCCGGATTATCCGGCCCACGGAAAACTCCACCGTAGCCACGGACTATCCGGGGGATAATCCGCCCCCAGACTGAGCAACGTGTCGAGCTAGCCTTTGCTTGTCTCCTCGGGCCAGATTATCCGGATCAAAGGTGAGGGTCGGATTATCTGGTCGGGGGAAGAAATTCCGCCCCACTTCGGATTGTCCGGGGGAATTTCTACCCCCAGTCAGAGCGTCGCGCCATGCCAGCCCTTACTCGTCTTCTGGGGGCTGGATTATCCAGCCGAATATGAGGGCCGGATTATCCGATCAGGGGAAGAAAATCCGCCCTACTTCAGATTGTCCGGGGGAAAATCCGCCCCCAGTCTGAGACTCGCGCCATGCCAGCCTTTGCCAAGAGGGTCAGGCCGGATTATCCGGCCCCCAAACACAATAAACACTTCCCTGCACACTTAGCACACATGAGAAAACTCCATGGTATTGTTATCTAACACACAAAACATAGGGAACCATGAAATATTCTTTCAATCTCCCCCTTTTTGGTGTTAGATGATAATACTAGGATTTGCAAGATAGTTGTCATAACAACAATATTTAACGAATGAAAAAGACTCCCCCTAAATGTGTGCTTAATAAAATTTTCATCTGATTACAAATACACACAAGAAGGTACAAGTGTATTTAACTTGAACATAGGCAAAATATTCATACCACCGATAGAGAGATAAAGGCGTCCTCAAAATATTATAAGAATATCCAATGATATCCATAATGAGCGCCTTCCTCGATATATAAATCCAATATATCCAATATGATAGGTGAATCCATAAGGATAATCCACAATATAAATCCAGAGACACACAAAAACATAGTATCATACACAGCAAATCACAAATAGAAGTTCAACGCTAAATGGGCACAAGCAAGAAAAAGACCGAAATGATAACGTGCGAATGCTTGCACCCGACCCATGCAAATCCACGAAGACCTAATAGAAGTAATTCTTCCCCTTTGGCTTCGACACACCAAAAAGGAAGAAGAGCGATGCTAGCACCCTGAGATGATCAAAAACAACCAAAAGATGCACATAAATCCAACTCTTCTCATGGAAGAGGGTGGTGGTCGAGGCCACCTTGTTGGAGTGCATGGTATGACACCGCAAAGATATATCTTGGGTTGATGACCAATACTCATCAATAAGCTAACATATCACATAATGATATTAAGAGATGATTTAAATTGCTTTTGGCATTATGGGGGAGGGTTAGCCCAATTAATTAGGACCACACTCCCCCTATATCCACGCCCACGCCTAGACCAAATAAAAATGAGATGTAAGAGTGAGTGCATGGGTAGTCAAGACAAGCTCCTTGAATCAACGATATTTAGCTCATTCCTCAAGTAAAAAAACCTTGATTCATCAAGTGGCTTCATGAAAATATCGGCAAGTTGGTTCTTCGTGCTCACAAAAGATAGATCAATATCGCCTCGAGCTACATGGTCACGAATAAAATGATTCCGAATCTCAATATGCTTCGTCCTTGTGTGCTGTACCAGATTGTACGCAATTTTGATTGCACTTTCATTATTGCATAAAATAGGCACTTTGTCACAATTGACATCGTATTCCTTTAAAGTTTGCCTCATCCATAATAGTTGAGTACATGCACTAGCAGCACCACATATTCAGCTTCGGCGGTGGAGAGAGATATACAATTCTACTTTTTAGAAGACCAACATACTAGAGACCTTCCCAAGAATTGACAAGCTCTAGAAGTTGATTTCTGGTCATCCTTATCACCAGCCCAATCTGAATCAGTATAGCCACAGAGAGAGAAATTGGAGCCCTTGGGGTATCAACTACCAAAATTAGGAGAATGAACCAAATATTGGAAGATCCTCTTGATCGCCACTAAGTGGCTTTGTTTAGGAGTTGCTTGATACCTTGCACACACACCTACACTCAACACGATATCAGGTCTAGATGCGCAGAGGGTAAAGAAGAGGGTCGATCATGGATCGGTATACCTTTTGGTCCACATCTTTACCATGGGGATTAAGTTCAAGGTGACATTTTGTTTGCATCGGAGTGGCGACGCCATTAAGATCCGTCATCTTGAATCTCTTGAGCGTGTCTTGGATGTATTTTGCTTGATTTATGAAAGTTCCTTCTCTAAGTTGTTTGATCTCAAATCCAAGAAGGAATCGTAACTCCCCCATCATAGACATCTCAAACCTGTCAGTCATAAGCTTTGAAAATTCATCATTAAAAGCTTTATTAATAGAGCCAAAGATAATGTAGTCTACATATAGTTGGCATACGAAGAGCTCCCCCTTAACCTTCTTAGTAAAAAGAGTGGGATCGATTTGCCCAACTTCGAAGCCACGGTGTAGCAAAAAGCTCTTTAAGGTGCTCATACCACGCACGTGGGGCTTGTTTAAGGCTATAGAGTGCCTTATCGAGTTTGTAGACATGGTTTCGAAAGTTAGGATCCTAAAATCCCAGGGTTGCTTTACATATACCAACTCATGTAGAGGACCATCAAGAAAAGCACTCTTAACGTCCATTTGCTGTAATTTAAAATTATTATGAGCAACATAAGCAAGAAGGATACGGATGGACTCAACATGAGCCACTGGAGCATATGTCTTGCCGAAGTCGATGCCCTCAACTTGGGAATAACCTTGTGCCACGAGTCTTTCCTTGTTCCTTACAATAATGCCATTTTCATCTTGCTTATTCTTAAAGATCCACTTTGGGCCCATAACATTACAGCAATCCTTGGGCTTCTCTACTAATTTCTAGACCTTGTTGCCCTCAAAGTTATTCAACTCTTCATGCATAGCAACAACCCAGTCCAGATCTTCAAGAGCTTCAAACACTTTCTTGGGTTCCACCATGGATATGTGAGCTTGGTGCTCACCAAAACTTGCTAGCTCCCTTCTTATGGATACCCTTCGTCGGAGATCACCGACAACTTTGTCAAGAGTGTGACCCCTTAATTCAAGGTTTCTATCTGCACGAGCTTTGCAGTGAAGTTCAATTAGTTTGTTGTCTCTTGGGGGAATAACTTCATCATTTGAGTCTTTGTTGGAATCATTGACTTGGCCTTAATATTCAGCTTGATTAACAGGAATAGGAGATGATGAATCTTGTTCTTGGTGTTGATCAACAACCATAACAGGAGGCTGTTGTTCTTCAGGATTTTCAGGGCCGGATAATCCGGCCGAGGGTGGGGCCAGATAATCCGGCCTGGGAGGACTCAATGCATTTTTGCAGACTTGAGTGGTCCTGCCACGAATTGGAGAGAGGCCGGATAATCTGGGGTCAGCTAGAAAATCTGGCTTGGGGCTTGCAGCAGAATCTTCACCATTTTGATCACTTCTGCCAGTTGGGGAGGGTTGCCCGGATAATCCAGTGTCCACCGGATAATCTGACCTGGAGCTTTTATGAGCATTTTGATCTTCAGCATTTTGTGGGGTTGGTGTAGAAATTTCTCCAATGGTTGTAGCATGTTGAGCTTGTGCCGATGAGGGCTCTACTTGATTAGAGCATTGTCCTTCCCGATCCACCACAAGGGGTTCCTCAATGGGGCGGAAAAATCCCACGCCCATTATTTTTATGGCATCTTGGGGTATTTCAACATCTGCATCACAAACATCAACTTGCCCTGCATGGGAGCCATCATTTTCCTCGAACACCACACTACAAGATTCTGCAATAGTTCTGGAGAGCTTACTGTAGAATCTATAAGTGTGGGATTTGGCACCATAACCAACAAAAATGACTTCTAAAGCCTTAGACTCAAACTTAGACAAATGAACTCCTTTAATCAGAAACAAACACTTACAACCAAATACACAGAAGTAGGAGATGTTTGGCTTGTTACTAGTAAGTATTTCATATGGAGTCTTGTCCAAGATTTTGCGGAGGTAGAGCCGGTTGGATGAATGGCAAGCGGTAGAGATTGCTTCAACCCAGAAGTTATAAGGAGACTTGAATTCAACTAGCATAGATCTTGCCATATCCATTAAGGTCTGGTTCTTCCCCTCGACAACACCATTTTGTTGAGGGGTGTACGTAGCAGAATATTGATGTCTTATCCCCTCTTAACTTAGAAATTCATTTAAGGTGTAGTTCTTGAACTCAGAGCCGTTATCACTTCTGATTGCCAATATAGGGACATTTTGTTGACGTTGAACCTCGTTGGCAAAATCTATGACCTTTTGTTGAGTCTCGCTCTTCAACTTGAAGAAATAGACCCAAGTGTATCTTGAGTAATCATCAACAATCACGAGGCAATATTTCTTCCCACTGAGACTTGCATGAGATGGGGGACCAAAGAGATCCACATGGAGAAGCTCCAAAATCCTCTTTGATGAAATAATGGACTTCCTTCGATGGGGAGAGTCATGCATTTTCCCTTCAACACAAGCCCTGCAAACACGATATTTGGCAAAGGAAACATTTTCTTTTAGTCCAAGGATGTGGCCACCCTTGTGGAGACTTTCCAAATTTCTCATATTGACGTGGGCTAGTCGGCGATGCCATAACCAATCCGCGTCGGCCTTTCCAAAAAGACACATCAGGCCGGTAGTGGTTTTCCCCGAGAAGTCCACCACGTACATGTCATTTTCGACATATCCCATGAAAGTGACCTTTAGAGACTTGCTAAACAAGAGTACCACCAAATCAGCATCAATGAAAACTACAAAGCCCATCTTAGCAAGGGCACGAACTGAAATTAAATTGTAACCGAGTGTCTCAACAAGCATGACATCCACGAGAGAGATATCGTGAGCAGCCACAACTTTGCCAAGACCCAATACCTCAGATTTAGACTTGTCACCATAGGAGACGGTTATGTGATCATGGTTGGGCCGCATCTCCGAGATGATCTCCTTGCTTCCGATCATATGACTAGTGCACCCGCTATCAAATACCCATTTAGACCCACCGGAAGCATAGCCCTGCAAGAAAGTTACTTCTTGGTTTTAGGTACCCATTTTTGAATGGGTCCTCTCATGTTAGTGACAAGGGTTTTGGGAACCCAAATAGACCAAGATATGTAACTATCAAAAGGACCTACATAGCTAGCATAGACATCACCATAATAATCACAAAATAATTCATAGTTAGGATTATTAGCCCCTGCAAAACCATCATAGTTAGTCTTGTCATTAGTGGTGGTGCTTGTCTTTGGTTGGGCAGTTTTGCTCTTCTTCTTCTTATTCTTGTTCTTCTTTGTCTTGGGGACATAACCAAGACCTTCTTTCCCATTGTTTGTCCTTTGCTTGTTAAGCACCTCATCTAGGACTTTTTACCTTTATGTTGAGATCCCTTTACAAGTTCTTCTTTTAGCCTTGCATTTTCTTCAACATTGTCTTCATGTCCACAAGATGGAGTGGAGGTGTTGGGCATATCATACTTATCCAATTGAGTTTGGAGCTGATCACGAGACTCATTTAGAGTTGAATGTTCACTCTCCAATGCCTTGTGAGCAATGTCAAGTTTCTCAAACTTCTCTGAGACTCTAGCATGAGCAGCCCCAAATTCAACCTTTTCCTTCTTTAATTTCTTTACTTTAGCAAGAGCATTGTCACGTTCTTTCATGAGCTGGGTAACAACCTCTTCATGGGATTCCTCAATTGACTCGAGTTTCTCCTCCAAGGATACTCGAGCTTCCTCTTCTTCCTCTAAGGCATTCTCCAAGGAGGCTATCTCCAAGGCGTCTTCTCTTTCAATTCTACCCTTTTCTTCGAGAAGTTCTTCGAAATGAGCAAGTTGACTCATAAGAGCATCAAAGTGAAGTTTGTGCTCACCTTGCAAGTTAGTGAAAAAATTGTCAAAAGCAATAACTTCTTCTTTTATCTTAAGACTAGTATGATCATCCATATCTATATTTATATTAGTCTTAGGAAATGAAGAAATAGAAGATGATACCTCGGACCCTCTTGCCATGAGGCAAGTGACATTGTTGTTGATGACATTTTCGTTTGGAGAGTCAAAGAGTGATGATGGGATGGATGTGGTGGCTATAGCATCCACCTCTCGAGAACTATCTTCATCCTCTTCGTCTTCACTAGCGGAGGAGTATTCTTCTTGTGCTACCAAGACAATCTAGGGTTGCTTATTGTAAGGACCATTCTTTTTGATAAATGCTTCTTTCGAGGTACCTTGGACTTTTCTTTAAGGATGAGCCTGCCACCATTGTCTTCTCTACTTTGATATGGACATTCAGCCACAAAGTGCAACCTATCTCCACAATTGTAGCATGTTCTCAGTTTTGGGCCTTTCTTTCTTCTTCCACTTGACCCATTCTTGCGTTCAAGTTTAGACTTGGCCTTGGCTATATCCTTCCAGAAATTCCTTGCATAAAAAGCCATGTACTCACCATGAGCACGCTTGACTTCCTCGGGGTAGCCCATGGAGACAACATCGTATCCTCTTTCATCCTCATCTTGCTCAACAACATTTGCTTTTAGAGCCACATTGACTCCTTTTTGCATTCCAATAGACCGAGCATGGGCATCTTCGGTGTTCTTGGTGGCAACTTTGAAGGCCGCCATTTCTTGCATTACTTCATTGGAAGTCATTTGGTGGTAGTTGTGTCTACCTTGCAAACTTTTCAAGTCCGTTGGCTCAAATGGAATGAGGGCACTCACATATTTCCTTTTGATCTAGGCATCGTCAATGTGAGTGGCTCCATGCTTTCTAAATGTTGTTGCAATGCTCTTGAGCCTTCTATACATGTCTTCATGGTCCTCACCATCCAACATGTAGAAACCTTCAGCTTCATTACTAAGATCATCATACCTATTCCTTCTCGTGCTTCCATTTACAATGAATAGGTCAGTGAGAGCATCCCAAGCTTCTTTGGTGGTGTTGAAGTGCTTGATGTGGGGCATGTCCTTGGGGCCCACTCTGAGCTGAATCATGTGAAGAGTTGTTGCATTCAGTTGGCTATCCACAACTTCTCTTCTAGTCAAGTTGGTGGGGTCTCCAATATGAAGACCATCTTCGATAATCCTCCAAAGCTCAATTTACGAACTACATACATGATATTTCATTAAGAATTGCCATTGATTAAAAGTAGATGTAGTAAGCTTGGGTGGATCACCCCTATTGTTTATATGAGGATGAGGGATAGGTGGGTCGGGAGAATATAGATGAGGAACCTCACTATAGTCCTCTTTACCACTTCCCTTCTTGGAGTAGGAACCATTATGTTTTTCACCCACCACTTCATCTTCCTTATATCCGACGTGAGCCTTATCATTAGATAGAGGAGTGCTAGCCTCCGAGGAAGATGGAGATGGGGATGTAGGTGATGTGAGGTGAGCAATCATTTGCTACATCTCTTCCATCTTGGTCTCAAAGGATTTCAACAAGGTTGTTTCCAACGTCTTGAGGTCATCCACCTTGTCTACAACCTCATTCCCATTCTCCTTAGTACCCATACTTCTCTTAGGCGGTTAAGCCCGAATAAAGAGCCAGGGATCTAATACCAGTTCAAATGGATCGTATGGGCACCTAGAGGAGGGTGAATAGGTGCTACTTAAAATTTTAATGCTTTTTCAATTTTAGGCTTGATACAAAAGGTAAATTCTCTAGATATACTACTAGGGGTGGAATCGAGCCGAGCCAAGCCGACTCGTGGCTCGGTTCAGTCTGGCTCGGAAAAACTCGAGCCAAGCCAGGCTCGGCTTGCCACTCAAAATTTTCTAAAAAGCAGGCTCGTGGCTCGGCTTGGTGGGCTTGCAGCTTGGCTAGATAGGCTTGCGAGCCGGCCACCAGAGCGAACAGGATGCGAGCACCACACTGCCTCTCCCCAGGATTCCCCTCCCGCCGGCCGCAACAGCCCCCATCTCCCTCCTCCCATGGCCCCCTCCCGGACTCATTCCCATTCTTCCCTTTCTCTCTTCCATGCTCAAGCCTCGCTGCCGTCGCTCGTCGGCATGATGTTGTCCGTACCTTGCAAGTTTAATTCCTCACCCAGGTCGCCTCGCTGCTGTATCTCTGGCATGATGTGGTGGCATGTGGAAGGTCCGCGACGGCCTGGTTGGGCAGCCGCGACGAGGGAGGACACCGTGGATCTCGAGGTGGACCTCGGTTGGGCTAGGGCAGCATGGTGCTCGCATGCGTGGGAAGCTTTTGTTTGCAGGTTGCTGCTTTCTCTCAGGTTCCTGTTCGCCTGCCTAGGATTTGGTATCGATTTGAACTAGAGAAGATCGTACATCGGATTATATAATTGGCAGCTTGTCTTGGTATATTTAATTATTCAGAGAAAGATAGAGATAGCTGTCACTGAATGTTGCTCGGGTTGGGGATGTTCTTACTTTTTCTAGAGATACAGAGAATTGCATATACTCCCTCCTATTCATATTAGTTGACTCTACTTTGTCTAAATTCATATGTATCTAGTTAAGTATCTAGACTAGATGCATCCGTATCTAGAAAAAATTGAGTCAACTAATATGGGTGGGAGGGAGTACTGATTTTTTACACACTATTTATTTATGTAGTGAGTTGCATTGCTTTGTTTGCTACTGGAAATTTCTTAATTATCATTGCTCGGATTTCGTACAAATGAAAGTAGTGTTTGAAAATACAACATTTGGAATAATCTCTATTGAAGTCATATATATTTTTCTGTAGTTTGTACATATTTGTAATGACATGTAATTGTATATATTTGTAGATAAAATGGACAACAATGTTCAATATTTTCAAATGAATTCATCAACATAGGGAGAAGAAGATGATAATGAACATTTTGATGATGATAGTACTATTATTATGCCATTGTTAATTTTAGTGGTATATTCTGAAACTTGTTGGACTATGCTAGTGATCTATTCATATTCAATTCTTGACTATAAATTGTCACATTTTATCAAAGGCATGTTAAATTTTTATTTTTCACTGAGCATTCGAGCCGGCTTGTGATCTTCACCGAGCTGGCTTTTCGAGCCTCAAGCCTAAGTAGCGAGGTTTAGGCTTGGCTTGTCCTACCTTCGATCCAAGCCAAGCCCGAGCCGAGTCTTCTCAAGCTCGAGCCGAGCCTCGAGCTTCGAGCTTTGTGCCCACCCCTATATACTACTATGTAGAATTTCCCTATATGCAAACCTAACTACTAGATAGTAAAGGCAAGTAAAGTGAGGAACGAGGAAACCGTGATGAAGCACGCGGAGACACAAGATTTGTTTTACCGTAGTTCCTTCCTTGTTAAGGGAAGTACATCTGTCTTGGAGGGGTGGGCGGTACTAAGACCACCATGCCACAATAGGCCTCACCCTGTTCTCCGATGGATCTCGCCACCAAAGGCCTAATCCACCTTTCCACTATAGGATCCCTTCGAGGCGGGAACCGGCGCCTTTACACAACTAGCGGGGCACAACTCCACAACCGAATTGGAGGCTCCTATAATGACAACAAGCTGCCACAAGAATAATAGATATGAATAACAAAACACAAGATCTAGATATCAATGAGAATACTAGATCGGGGATTCTCCAAGTCAATGGAGAGGCTTTAAAGCGCTTGATTCGTGATGACAATGAATGATGTCTCCTTCTTCAATTCCCAAAGATCGAAGCCTTCGGATGCTTGAAGTGGGAGATCTAGGGAGAGAGCTTTTGCACCAGGTCTGATCCTTTTTGAATGAACCAAGAGATCTGACAGGAGGGGAAGACGTGGCTTTTATACCCCATGTCCAGATGGAGCCATTGGAGCTTTTTGGGGCTAGATTATCTGGCTTGATTGAGGGCTGGATTATCCAGCCCGGGGAAAACTCTGCCCCAGCCATAGACTATCTGGGGGATAATCCACCCCTAGCCAGCCTTTGCTTGTCTCCTAGGCGCCGGATTATCCGACCCAAGGTGAGGGCTAGATTATCCGGTCGGGGGAAGAAAATCCGCCCCACTTCGGATTGTTTGGGGAAAATCCGCCCCCAGTTAGAGCGTCGCGCCATGCCAGCCCTTGTTCGTCTCCTGGGGGCCAGATTATCCGGCCCAAGGTGAGGGCTGGATTATCCATTAAGGGGAAGACAATCAGCCCAACTTCGGATTCTTTGGGGGAAATCCGTCCCCAGTCTGAGACTCGTGCCATGCCAGCCTTTGCTAAGAGGGTCAGGCCGGATTATCCGTCCCTTGATGGGGGCAGATAATCCGGCCCCCAAACACAACAAACACTTCCCTGCACACTTAGCACACATGAGAAAACTCCGCGGTATTCTTATCTAACACAGGGAACCATGAAATGTTCTTTTAGATTCCCATCATCAAACATCATTATCTGCGCAGGGAAAAATAGAAAGAAAAGATTGCATACCGCTTCGATCATTAGGCATTAGTGGCAGGGTTTGGAGAGATATTCTATCAAAAATATGAATAATATCCAGTTTAAATGTAGACGTAGATGCCTCTATTTCAGAGCCATCACTCAGCATGTACGTGTTCCTATTATAGGGGATTTCCATGTCCGCTCCAGCGCGATGGCGATAGTGAACTCATCTTCTTCACCGTAGCTAGCTGCGTTCCATATCGTCCTACATGTGCATCATGCACCCTTTGGGGAATATCCTCCTCCTGCCCCTTCCGACTTCGTGCAGAAAATGACAAAAAACACCAAATTTGAGCACGAGAAGAGAGACAACCACCACCTTTAGGTTTTCTGAGACATAAATACCACTTCTCCGGCCAGGCTATGATGCGGAGCACTGATTCCTCGTGGTTAGCCATCTAACCATGTTCCAGGAAGGTGGGACCCGCTGTCAGTGCACACGTGGAAGGGGGTGGACATATGGACCAGATGGGCGTTAACGCTCGCGTTATCCTCACCTCACTCCCCTCCCTCTGCTCTGCCTACGCCTGCCATAGTCGTGTCGTCGTCGCCCCGGCGCCGAAGAAAAAGTAGGACGCACTGTCGTTCCTCCATGGTGTCGCGGTACGGTGGAGAAGAATCCTCGCTAGATCTGAGCTTAGACAACGGAAGTGTAAGTTCTTGCACACTGATTTTGGGGGTTTTGGTGCTCATAAAGGCGATATCTAGGGTTCGTGACAAATTTGTGATTTAGGTCAAACCCAGTCTAATTTGCGCTGTTGTTTGCACTTGATAGAGTATCAATGTCATATATGATTCAGATTACTGCGGAACGATGGGGATGAGCATGTGCTCTATAAATGTGGCTATGTGGCAGCCAAATTTGTGGGATTTGAGGCTACAACACTGGCATGAGGTTTCTATGTTTTGAAGGACAGGTGTGTGATCTAAAAATGTTTGTTAAATGTGGAATATTTTTGTGATCTTTGTGAGGTTCAAGAAGATAAATGATCTTTGTGGGATTTGAGGTTCAAGAAGATAAATGATCTTTGTGATGTGTAATTACCTTGATCAAGTAATATTCAATTAGGAAGTGTTGTTGAACTATGATGTCTGCTCTATGTAGCTGAATTTTAACTATTTTTGAGTTGTAATAAGTACAATTATTGTCTAAATTATGGTGTGTTTGTTGAACTATGATATGAGCTTCATCTATTTGAATTATTGATGGTTTTTCCTATTGAAATTGTGATGTGTTTTGGTCTAGATTATGGTCTAAAATTGTGATGTGTTTTGGTCTGAACTGGTAGGAGGTTCCTATTGAATTATGGTCTGAATGATTGATGGTTTTTTCTATTGAAATTATGAGCTTTATCACACATCATGTAAGAAAATAATGACAGCAAAAGGATTCCAATTAACTGGTTCAACATGATTGACATATCACCATCTTGTTCAGGCAACATGTAGCTAAATAAGAGGTTAAACATGTAACATTACACAAATAGTTTTGCCACAGCAAAATAACAGTGTTTACATCACAATTCTTGATCCAAGCAATTCAACCATCTAAAGGATTGATGCATGTAAAATGCATTAATGAACTTTGTCGTTTATTGCTTCAAAATGCTTATTATTTTGCAACTTTATTATATTTATTGGGACTAACCTACTAATGGTTGAAAAAGTGCACAAGTTCTTGTTTTACACTTTATTGTGTAGGAAAAGGATAAATATGGAAGAAAGCGGTCAATATGCCAATATTTAGCGTTTCCTGAAATATGTCATGTTGAACACTTTTCAAAGATTTACTCGTAAGGGCTTGAAGAGGGGAATTTCAATGCGTATGATTTAGAGTAAAAATTGACTAAAAAGGAGTCCTAACGCTCCAGAAAAGCCCCAATTACAAAAGGGTACAAAAGCAATTTTGGCATTCCGAAGTTGGTGATGTGTTGACTCAAACTCTTGCCCAGATGAGATCAATTCGGCCAAGCCACGAATTTGGAGACTTGCGGGCCTTTCTAGGAGTCACCATGAAGGTTCTAGTGGTTCCCAAGAGCCCTTAGATCCAAGGATTTTGATCCAATGGTACCGGTGAAGCCTCCACCACTATATATTGAGGGGAAACCCTGTTTTTGGAGGCATCCACCCATAGCCATGAAATTCCCTTTCCTTGGTAGCCCCCAAGGAGGGGGAGAAGCTCCTCCACACCATCAACATGTCTAAGGAAGGAGAAGGGGCAATGGGCGTCCATGCCCTAGGGCCGGTGCCGCCCTAGGGAGCCGCTGGGGCGCAGCCTCTCCACCACGCCATGGCCTTCTCTCCCCCATGGGGAGGCACATCTCCATCACCATCTACAGCGATATCCCCTCCATATACCTACTATAATCTCTTGGAAAACATGATGTATGAGGCAATATTTTACTTTCTCATGAACTATTGTATCTCTATGTTGATGTTTGGGTAGTGAATTGTTATGGAAATTGTCATATAATTTGTTGTTGGTTGCGTACAAGTTTATGTTATCTTCTATGATGATCTTGATGCACTAACATATGTGTGCACACATATGTTGGGGGATGCACAAGGGGATTGTTAGTTTGCGGCCCGAAAGTCCCCAGACGAGTGCATCCCGGTACCTGAGTTGTCATCAATCTCGCAGAGGGGCCGTAGTAGAACCGCCAATTGTCCAGAAGGGCCAAATGGGGTGAATACAAATCTAACGGTCAAACGATCATTTGAACTAGACGAAAAATGGTTGAACTCAAATACCACCGTTAGGTCAACTCTTCTTGGCTCGTCCTGTCAGTATTCCCCGTTATCTTTTGTGTTCGTTGATGACCCACAAGTATAGGGGGTGTATCGCAGTATTTTCGACAAGTAAGAGTGTCGAACCCAATGAGGAGCAGAAGGTGTTGGTGAATGGCTTGGAGCAGGAATTCTCTGTAAATACTTAGCAAACGGATTTTTAGGGGTTTTTGATAATGCAGGTAAATAAAGTACGAGTAAATAAAATACAATAATAATAAATGCAGCAAGTGGCCTAATCCTTTCTTTAGCAAAGGACAAGCCGGTTGTATTACTTAAGATGACCAAACGTTCTCGAGGACACATGGGAATATCGTCAAGTGCTTTCGCTTCATATAGTTGATTAATCTTCTTTAGTTTGCTAAGTGTTGTGTGGGTGAACCTGTGCTAATGTACCGACCTTCCTAGGACTAATACATACTTGTGATTATACCCCTTGCAAGCATCCGCACGTACAAGAAAGTAAATAAGGTAGAAACCTAACCACAGCTTTAAACTCTAAGACCTTGATGTCCCTTGTGCAAAGGTTTTCTAACAGGGGTTTAGGTTTCTATCACTCCGGCAACCCCTACGATTAGTAGCCAAATACACAATGCATTCCCCTAGGCCCATATAGGTGAAGTGTTGATGGCCCAAAATATATCGAGCTCGTTGGGGAACCCCAAGAGGAAGACACGATGAGCACAGCAACAAGTTTTCCCACAGTTATGAAACCAAGGTTATCAATCTAGTAGGAGCAAGGAAACACCCCATAGGTATAGCTAGCTGAACTTTGGCAGGGCACACTGCCGGTGCCAGCAGCAACGTGGAGACCTGCACAACACAACCACAGAACTCTACCCCCAACTTGCGATGAGGTTGTCAATCTCACTGGTTTTGCTGAAAACAAAGGATTCAACGTATCGAGTGGAAGAAAGTAATAGTTTGCAGAATGTAAACACAAAGCAGTAAACAGTTGATTGTAGATTGATGGTAAAAGAAAGTACTGGGGTCCATAGTTCACTAGTGGTGGCTCTCCTTAAGATAGATGACATGTTGGGTGAAAAAATTACAGCGGGGCAATTGAGAAACATCGAGAAAACAATATGCATATACTACTCACCTTGACTCCTTTGAGATTCTATTGGGCATTATAACATTATACATAGATCACCATCCAACCGCATCTATGACTAATAATCCACCTTTAGGTTATCATCCGAACCCCCTCCAGTATTAAGTTGCAAGCAACGGATAATTGCATTATGAATTGCGTGTAAAGTAAAGAATACGATTGTTCTATGAACAAAGGATTATTGTTTTCTCCTTAGTAGCAACATCACATCTAGTAACTTAGAGATTTCTGTCACTTCCCCAGATTACCAGAGGCATCAACCCACTATCGAGCATAAATACTAACTCTTGGAGTTGCTAGCATCTACTTGGCCAAGATAGCTACTAACAACGGAAAGCATGCAAGATCACAAATAACAAAGACATGATAGAATCAATAATACATCTGAAATAGCATCTCAATATCCATCGGATCCCTGCAAACACAACATGTAGGATTACAAATAGATGATCTTGATCATGAACAGAGCTCACAAGATCTAAACATGATAGCACAAAGGAGGAGAACCGGCCATCTAGCTACTACATGGACCTGTCCCTTGTGCAAAGGTTTCCTAACGTGGGTTCAGGTTTCTGTCACTCTGGCAACCCTTATGATTAGTAGCCAAATACACAATGCATTCCCCTAGACCCATATAGGTGAAGTGTCATGTAGTCGACGTTCACATGACACCACTAGAAAAAGTACACCACAACTTAAATATCAAACTATTGAATCTTTCTCAACACAATTCCACTACTAACAACATGACTTCTCCCATGTCCTCAAGAACTAAACAAACTACTCACAAGACATCATATGGATCAAGATCAGAGATGATATAATGATATGTAACAATCTGAACATAAACGATAATTCAATGGTTCACTCAATAGCATCAACTACAAGGAGTAATCAACATCGGGAAAGTTTCCCCTAAGAACTATGCAAGATTCAACCCAATTTTTACAGCGGTATGAAGTGGTGATGATGGTGCTGGTGGAGATGATGGTGGTGATGATGATGATCCCAATGAAGTCCAGCTTGATGGTGGTGTTGATGTGACGATCTCCCCTCTCCGGGAAGGAATTTCCCTAGCAGAATTCTATTTGCTAGGGAGATCTTTCTCTCTCGGTGTTTTCCACCCCACAGAGAAGGCGGAATCTTTCTGTCGTCGCTCCCGAGTCTTAGGTTTTCGGGAGGATAATATACGCCAGAGGGGAGAGGCTGGAGTGGACCAGGGCAGCCACACCACCTGGTGGCGCGGCCTGGGGTGGCCCGCGCCAGGGGGTGGTGTGGCCCCCTGTGGCCCATCTCCACTTCCGCTTCTAGCATTCTTCGTCTTTTGGAAAAATAGGATTTTCCAGGTATTTTCCCGGATTTTCTGATCTTCGTGAATTTTTCCTCCAAACGGCACTTTTTCCACCAGAATCCTAACTACAGCGGTCCATGCTCCAAAGGTCATCAACCATGCAAAAATAGATGAAATAGCATAAGTATCATCTCTTAATATGAAATATATCAATGAATAACAGTAAATTGTGATATAGAATAGTGATGCAAAATGGACGTATTAACTCCCCCCAAGCTTAGACTTTGCTTCTCCCCAAGCGAAAACTAAGCTCAATAAACATGACCTCGGGTTTATGGAGTGAAGAGTTGATAAAAGAATACGGACAAGAAGAATCACATTCATCAATACATAAATCATAATAGAAGACAACTCACTATTATATAACTTAACTTGCAATATGTAAAGGAAACACAATAAAGATGCATAAAGTAAATCATAATTGGTAATGGCAAACTAAGCTCTTGGTCGAAGAATTGTTAACAATTTGTTGGAGTTCAAAAATAACTAGTTTTCAATGATAGCTTTCAGAGTAGTAGACACTAAGATAAGAGCAATGTGCAAAACAAGGAACATAAGAAACATGATTGAATAAATCATCAGATGAATGAATGAAACACAACAACTCAAAATATTTGCTGAGATGGAAGGGAATAGGTTTACTGACTCAACTAAAAAGTAAAAAAAAGGCCCTTCACAGAGGGAAGCAGGGATTTCAAAAATTATGGTACTTACTAGCTTTCAGCTCTCCTTGCCCCTATCATAGGCATCTTTAGGTGATTAAGGATAAAGTGACACAACTAAGAGGATATGCTTGACAAGTTATAAGTTGAAATCTCATGCCCCTTACTTACAAGTACCAAACCTCATGCTACTCAACTTGAGTCACAAGTAAGCTCTTGGCATTGTAAATACATAGGTACCATAGAGAACCGCCAACGGGGTACCGCTTGCACATGATACAGGAGCTATCCCATAATCAAAATGACAAGGCAAGCAGACAATGAGCATCTCAGTGATCTTTTTATTTTCTATTTGCATAGGTTTTTATTGAGGATGCTTCATAGAGTGCTCATTATGGTTATGCTGCAAGTTTCCACCATGATTAGGCATGGCTTAGGCTAGCGGCCCAGGCGTTTCTCTAACACACATACAAACTCCATGATCTTACAAGTTCCCCTTTTATTTCACACTGCCGGGATCCATAAGCAAATGAATCATGATATCAATGGAATATAAGTGCAATGTTGAAAGCGTTCCCCATGATATATGGTTCTGCTAACTTCAACTTATAAAGCACAAGCATATACGCAACAAATATGGACACAATGGTTCAAGTTTATTAAATGCAAGAAAGTAAAGTGTGCCATCAAGTTCATGAGAGCTTTAATCACTAATTTTCTCATAACAATTTTAATTTGGAAGGTAGATAAAAACAAGAATTTACTTGGAATAGCAATAGTGCTAATAGGTAGGTATGGTGGACACAAATGGCATAGGTTTTGGTTTAAGGATTGGATGCATGAGAAGCATTCCCTCTCAGTACAGGTTTTTGTCTAGCAAGGTTGGGTAGCAAGCATAAGAGTTGAACGAAACAAACAAACATACAAGTGGTAGAAACAAACATGCAATCTTCCTTGGAAGCACAAAACATCTTAACTAGATAATACTAAACTTATGAGCAAATC
Organism: Avena eriantha; assembly: GCA_910589775.1. Taxonomy (NCBI): domain Eukaryota; kingdom Viridiplantae; phylum Streptophyta; class Magnoliopsida; order Poales; family Poaceae; genus Avena; species Avena eriantha. The sequence continues at coordinate 453,328,534 of OU342741.1, read as the reverse complement.
AAGAAAGCAAGATGATGAATTTATATTTCCTTAAGATAACTTTTATCTTTTTCATTCAATTCTCAAAATAGTGTTGCTATTGACCAAGCCAGGTTTGCCAAAACCAACTAAATTAACTCAATGATCCCAAAGTGATACCAATACTAACAACAAGATCAATCATATAACCATGAATTGAAAACTAATATAATATATGCAAAAGAGTCAATGATAGAACTTCTCATTAATATTCCATAATGGCAACTCACACCAAGGGATACAGAGATATCTAACGAGAGGGGGGACACTTCCATAATGCAAACCATCCTACATAATAACTTCACTATTCATGATATGACTCTACTAAAAAGGTAAAAAGATAGAATATAGTGATGTGATACCGCGGCACTCCCCCAAGCTTGGAACAAACCAAGGGGATGCCAAAACCTGATGACGGATTACTCCTTCGGTGGTGGTGGTGTTCTCTCATGATCGTCCGACTTCCAAGGTAAGGGCTCCCCATCAATGAAAGACATCCTGGTCTCCATCATCCTGAAACTAGCAGCAGCACTTATGTGTTTAAACCTAACCTCATACTCACAGTTTTGATTTTGAACATCGTAGAGCTGTGCTTGCAGTTGGTTGGTTGTTTGGTGGAGTGAGATAATTTCATCCTTGAGCTCAGCAGTCTCCTTTTGGTGCTCGGTGATGAGTTCGGAACAAATCTTATGGATGATATCCACTTCGCGTTTCGCCATCTTCTTGTACCTAAAGACTTCTTGCTCCAGTGCTTCCATCCTGTCCTCCAGACTTCCTCCACCTTTAGGGCCTTGAAACTCTTTTATCCGTACCTCCCCATCTTCAAGAAACAACTCCTTGGGATGAATCTTCAACTTACACATATATGGGTTGATGATATCCACTGAGAAATCCTCCTTGGCTGATCCAGAGGAAGACATTGTGGCTCCAAATCTGGGACTCTACCTATCAAAAACTGATTGAAACAAAACACGACGAGAACATGATATAAGAACCTCGGGGGATCCGGGGGATTATATATTACGAAGTTTTACAACAAAAGGAATGTACTGGGAGAAAACGGGTCGGAAAAGGAGTCCGGGGCGGCCACACCACCTGCTGGCGCGGCCAGGGGGCACACCAGGGGGTGGTGTGAGCCACCCTGGCTCCGATTTTGTCCCTCTTTCTCTTCGTAGCTATCCTTGTTGGATAAAAACTCCAAAAATACAACTGGATAGAATTTTTGCGGAACTTTTCTTACCAGATCTGTTACCTATTCGAAAACGGACTCTGTAGGTCTCTAAATTTGGTCTTTGGTAGATTCTTCTAGAGTCACCGCTTTAATAATGTCAATATCTTCATCTTCATACACACATTGCTCGAGTCATGAAACCTTTCACTATCTTATTACACCATTTTCTCCACTAACCTGAAAAAAAAATTCACACAAAACTTCACACAATTCTCATTAGCAACATTAGTGTAAGCGAGGTAATAAACCTTTTAGGTTCAATTTCAACTGAAATCCGTCAAAACATAAGCTACTGTAGAAACTCCATCCGAAAACCTGAAAAGAATTCAAAAAGGAAATCGACTTAGGAAGCAAATACAAGAGTGGCAAAAATCTATCAAAGGGGACCAGCAGGTAAATATCAATTTTTTCGAAAATCTTCTGTTGCTCAAATCAAAAAGTGCAAAACTAACGGAAGTTAAATAACAACCTGGGGCAGAAGCACAAACAATTAGAGCTCAATCCGACATACGGAGATCTCTCATCAATTTTTACGGTGAAGCACAAAAATCTGTTTTAGGACAACAACTTCCCCAAATCTTACTTCTCTATCATTAGAGGTTGATCTTGACACAAAAACCAAACAAAAAGGATAAGGAGAGGTTATTACCGAAATAATAACTTCCAAGACTCAAAGAAACAAAAACAAACTGAAAGCAAGAATATAATTGGTTGTCTCCCAAAAAGCTCTTTCTTTATAGCCATTAAGATGGGCATGATAATTTCAACGATGCTCACATAAAAATATGAATTGAAGTGAAAGAGAGCATTAAGAAGCAAAAAATATACATGTTTAAGTCTAACCGACTTCCTATGCAAGGGAATTTTGTAAACAAACAAGTTGTTGAAACCAGAGGCTACAAGCATAGGAAGGCAAAACAAGTGCAACATAAAGACTTTAAGCATAAAACGAGGAAACTTGATATTATTGAGGTGCATAAGAATAGTCTTTCCTCTCTGAGAATAACTTTCAGTATCATGCGTAAACTTAATGATAAAACTATCACAAGACCCATTGTAGAAATGATCACTTATCCTAATAGAAAACACAGGGACACTACCTCTCATAACACTACTTTGTGAAACAATATTAGAAGTATCCTTACAGAGGATAGTGTGTCCATCTTCTTCATATTTAGTGACAAAGTCTTTCACATTTTCTATTATAGGTTCATCATCCATTTGTTTATCAGGTTCAACAGCTTTATTTGTACTTTCATTAACCATATTAGCTATCATAGAATGTTCCTTTACTTTACCTGGGAAAGGTATTTTCTCCATATAAGGTTTAGGTAAAACATGATTAGCAGTATAAACTTCAGTATTTCTTATAGGAACACACTTAGCAACATCTTTATATGGTTCATGATACTTATTCCACTTCTTTTTAGGAACTTCAATATATGAAGCAAAAGCCTTAAAATAAGTTGCAATAGCTTGAGAATCAAGACCATAAGCATTTTTAATATTTTGAAAGTCATCAGTTCCCATAAAAGATTCAATGCATTCATAATCATAATTTATACCTGACTTTCTTATTTTGTCATTCTCCCATGCTTCAGCATTGTCTTGAATACAGTCCTGAAGATCCCATTTAGCTTCTTCTTCCATGCGTGTAAATGATCCAGCACAAGAAGCATCCAATAAATCCTTATCATGAAGAAAAAGCCTTACATAAAAGTTATTGATAATAATATTGATGGGGAGCTCATGAATGGGACATTTGAGCATTAGTAACTTCAATCTCCCCCAAGAATGAGATGTACTCTCTCCATCAAGAGGCCAAAAGTTGTATATTTGATTCCGATCTTTATGAATCTCACTAGGAGGATAAAATTTTGAATAAAAGAGAGGTATTATTTCCTCCCATTCAAGAGATTGGCCATTCTTTAGAAGCTTATACCATTCTTCAGCTCTTCCTGTCAGTGATAATGAGAATAACTTCTTCTTGACTTGATCTGTTGTAATACCTGCACACTTGAACAACCCGCATAATTCGTGTATAAAGAGCAAATGATCACCGGGATGGACAGTTCCATCTCCAACATAATAGTTATCCATAACGCGATCAATAATTCTTGTAGGTATTTTAAAAGTATCATTCTCAGCAGGCGGTGGTTCATCTACTACCTTAGCAGTGGTAGTAGCATTACGAAATAAGAAACTCAGCGAATTATCCATATTGAAAATAAAGCAACTAATAGAAGTAAACAATACTCATAGTAGAAGTTTCCTTTACCAGTTCCACTCTCCAATGGCGCTTCACTCCCCAGCAATGGTGCCAGAAAATAGTCTTGATGACCCACAAGTATAGGGGGTCTATCGCAGTATTTTCGATAAGTAAGAGTGTCGAACCCAACGAGGAGCAGAAGGTGTTGGCGAATGGCTTGGAGCAGGAATTCTCTGTAAATACTTAGCAAACGGATTTTTATGGTTTTTTCATAATGCAGGTAAATAAAGTATGAGTAAATAAAAGACAATAAGAATAAATGCAGCAAGTGGCTCAATCCTTTCTTTAGAAAAGGACAAGCCGGTTGTATTACTTAAGATGACCAAACGTTCTCGAGGACACATGGGAATATCGTCAAGTGCTTTCGCTTCATATAGTTGATTAATCTTCTTTAGTTTGCTAAGTGTTGTGTGGGTGAACCTGTGCTAATGTACCGAACTTCCTAGGACTAATACATACTTGTGATTATACCCCTTGCAAGCATCCGCAAGTACAAGAAAGTAATTAAGGTAGAAACCTAACCACAACTTTAAACTCTAAGACCTTGATGTCCCTTGTGCAAAGGTTTTCTAACAGGGGTTTAGGTTTCTGTCACTCCGGCAACCCCTACGATTTGTAGCCAAATACACAATGCATTCCCCTAGGCCCATATAGGTGAAGTGTTGATGGCCCAAAATATATCGAGCTCGTTGGGGAACCCCAAGAGGAAGGCACGATGAGCACAGCAACAAGTTTTCCCTCAGTTATGAAACCAAGGTTATCAATCTAGTAGGAGCAAGGAAACACCCCATAGGTATAGCTAGCTGAACTTTGGGAGGGCACACTGCCGGTGCCAGCAGCAACGTGGAGACCTGCACAACACAACCACAGAACTCTACCCCCAACTTGCGATGAGGTTGTCAATCTCACCGGTTTTGCTGAAAACAAAGGATTCAACGTATCGAGTGGAAGAAAGTAATAGTTTGCAGAAAGTAAACACAAAGCAGTAAACAGTTCATTGTAGATTGATGGTAAAAGAAAGTACTGGGGTCCATAGTTCACTAGTGGTGGCTCTCCTTAAGATAGATGACATGTTGGGTGAACAAATTACAGCGGGGCAATTGACAAACATTGAGAAAACAATATGCATATACTACTCATCTTGACTCCTTTGAGATTCTATTGGGCATTATAACATTATACATAGATCACCATCCAACTGCATCTATGACTAATAATCCACCTTCAGGTTATCATCCGAACCCCCTCCAGTATTAAGTTGCAAGCAACGGATAATTGCATTACGAATTGCGTGTAAAGTAAACAATACGATTGTTCTATGAACAAAGGATTATTATTTTCTCCTTAGTAGCAACATCACATCTAGTACCTTAGAGATTTCCGTCACTTCCCTAGATTACCAGAGGCATGAACCCACTATCGAGCATAAATACTAACTCTTGGAGTTGCTAGCATCTACTTGGCCAAGATAGCTACTCACAACGGAAAGCATGCAAGATCAAAAATAACAAAGACATGATAGAATCAATAATCAATCTGAAATAGCATCTCAATATCCATCGGATCCCTGCAAACACAACATGTAGGATTACAAATAGATGATCTTGATCATGAACGGAGCTCACAAGATCTAAACATGATAGCACAAAGGAGGAGAACCAGCCATCTAGCTACTACATGGACCCGTAGTCCAGAGATGAACTACTCACGCATCAGACCGGAGGCTTGCATGATGATGAAGAAGGCCTCCAGGGTGAATTCCCCTCTCTGGCAGGGGACCGGGAAGAGCTTCAGATCCCTCCCGATTTAGGGATGGAGATGACGACAGCTACAGAGTCTTTCGTGGAATTTTGATCGGGTACTGAGGGTTTCTGTATCGGAGGCGATATATACACAGAAGGAGAGGCCGATGGGGTGCCTGGGGCAGCCAGACCACCCCCTAGCTTGGGCCAAGCCTGGCCGCGCGGCCGGGTGGTGTGGTCGGGCCCCAGCCCCTCTCCGTCTCGTATTCTAGCTCCAGGTGCCCCTTGGTGAAAAATTGACTTTGGATTTTGTTCCGTCCAATTCCGAGAATATTCATTTTCTGACTTTCCTGGACCAAAAAACAGCAGAAAATAGGCAGCTGGCACTATGGCTCTTGTTAATAGGTTAATCCAAGAAATCATATGAAAAGTACTCCAAAGTGTGCACAAAACATAAGAAAGTAGATAAAACCAAGCATGGAACATAAAAAATTATGGATACGTTAGCAACGTATCAAGTGTCATGTAGTCGACGTTCACATGACACAACTAGAAGTACACCACACCTTAAATATCAAACTATTGAATCTTTCTCAACACAATTCCACTACTAACAACATGACTTCTCCCATGTCCTCAAGAACTAAACGAACTACTCACAAGATATCATATGGATCAAGATCAGAGATGATATAATGATATGTAACAATCTGAACATAAAATATAATTCAATGGTTCACTCAATAGCATCAACTACAAGGAGTAATCAACACCGAGAAAGTTTCCCCTAAGAACTATGCAAGATTCAACCCAATTGTTACAGCGGTATGAAGTGGTGATGATGGTGCTGGTGGAGATGATGGTGGTGATGATGATGATGATCCCGATGAAGTCCAGCTTGATGGTGGTGTTGATGGCGACGATCTCCCCTCTCCGGGAAGGAATTCCCCCGGTAGAATTATGTCTGCTGGAGATATCTTTCTCTCTCGGTGTTTTCCGCCCCGCAGAGGCGGCGGAATCTTTCTATCATCGCTCCCTGAGTCTTAGGGTTTCGGGAGGATAATATATGCCAGAGGGGAGAGGCTGGAGTGGACCAGGGCGGCCACACCACCTGGTGGCGCGACCTGGGGTGGCCCGCGCAAGGGGGTGGTGTGGGCCCCTGTGGCCCATCTCCACTTCCCCTCTTGGCATTCTTCATCTTCGCGAATTTTGCCTCCAAACTGCACCTTTTCCACCAGAATCCTGACTGCAACGGTCTATGCTCCAAAAGTCATCAACCATGCAAAAATAGATGAAATAACATAAGTATCATCTCTTAATATGAAATATATCAATGAATAACAGTAAATTGTGATATAGAATAGTGATGCAAAATGGACGTATCAGTCGGTACGGACTCAGACGGTGTGTTGGATGGAGCATCTTTGCCGCAGACGGCTTGTTCTTAGCCTCCCCCACTGCAGTAAGGTAGCCCGCGCCGAAGCTTGGACGTGAGAGTTCCTAGACCTTGGCGCTGCCCTGTTCGAGGGTGTGTACCCTTGGCGACATTCTCTCATGAATGATTTGATACGTACCTTGTTCCCCTTGCCTAGAGCACACCGTACTGCCGATGCGCAATTTATCCACAACGCTCTCTTAGACCTGCTCACCACATCCGGCACCGCCGATGTCGGCGACTATCGCGGTGGCAGCGGCGGCTGCTGTCGCGGCGACTGTCGCAGCGGCGGCTGTGGTTGCTTAGGCGGGGCCATGTTACCCTAGGTGGTGCGACGTGGTGGAGCTACGCAAGGTGAAGTGTGGTTTCTCGGAGAAGGGGAGTGACAGACTGACAGTAGGTTTGGACTATGGGCACGCGCGAAAATAATTATCTCCCATTTCCTGAGAGGGTAATAATTCGACACTCGTTGCATTAACCGCTCAATCTTTATTTCCGTTCTCAGCATAAGAGTGCGAACTTATTAAAAAGATCGGTCGTGGCTACCCACCTCATCGGGCAATGTACCAGGACAGGTAGGAGACCGGGTTCCATTTTCGAAATGTTGATGACTGTGCCCTTATGTTTATATGATATTATTTCTATAACACTATGTACCATCGAATTGTAGAAACACCATCAGAAATAGGGGATGACGACATGGCATGTTTTCTTTTTTTAAAGGGCATCAGAAACATGGGATAATGACATGGCATGTTTTCTAACTAGCGGGCTCGCCTCCTCCACCTTCGACGGCGCACATCCCAGGTTCGAGGACTAGTGCAGCCCACCAACACATTATTGTGCAATTTTCCATGTTATGTTGCAACCAGCTCTGCTCTACTCCTCTCCTCTGCTCTTGTCGCCGGCACTCTGTTCAGTCGTGCACCACTCTTGTCCTCCCCTTGGGTTGTTATCCTCCCGCCCTCCCCTCCCTATCATCCCCTCACGTCACCTCCCCTCCATGCCCTGTCTCCTTGCCGCCGTCAACCGCCCAGGCGCGTCTAGAAACAAAAACCGAGAGCCAACCGTTGGGTTAGGCGCCCAACAATACTGGTGATCTGGATCCCGCTCGGGATAGATCCTGCGAGGCTTGAGAACACGGAGATGGGTCCTGCATGGCTGGAGAGCACGGAATCTCCTTCAAGTCTAGAGAGCACAGAGGAGAACGAAACAGGGGAAGAGGAAGCGTGGTGCAGAGCTTTGGAGGTATGGAGCATGGAGAAGGTGGCATATGTCCCCATTGAAGGGTAAGAATTGTGATTCCTTTTCTCCATACCCCAATTAGCATTTCTAGTCCCATGGTGATGGCAAGGAAATGTGTTAGGACATCTATATAGCTTGTCCTTGAGCATGATGCTTTGTCAAGCGAGAATGAAGACACTAAAATGTGTGGCGGTGCAGATGATGATGAGAAAGCATATCCAGACGTGGCTGCTAACCCTGATAGGATGGAGAGTAGGGAATATTTGGTTGATTCGAACTTTGAGCCTGACTATGGCACTAATGCGGAAGAGGAATGTGAAGATGTGGAAATGGGATGTAGATACAACGACGAAGACGAGGACAAGCTAGTGATACACTTTGACATTGACAATCATACAATGATGAGGGGACTGTCTATGAGAATGTGGAGGACTGCAGATATGCAGTTGCAACCTATGCAATTAGAGTTGGGTTTGAATTTATCATTGAAAAGACTGACCAAAAAATATTTAGGGTGCATTGTAGGGAAAGTAATGTGTGTAAATGGAGATTACATGCATCTCCAATGCGGGGTGGACACCCATTTTAGGTTGCAATAGCTACATTTAGTTTCAGTCTTTCTCATATTTATTCTGCTGATAATTAGCTCTAATTTATTTGGATTCTTATGGAATGCAGATCAAAGTAAACACGAAGAAACACAACTGCCCTAATACTTCTTGAAGTTATAAAATTAGACCGGTGACTACCAAGTGGATTGCTGCTACTGTACTTGACTGGGTGAGGCAGGATCATAACATTTGACCTGCTGAACTCAGAGCAAAGATTAGCCAAAAGTTTAACGTTCTGATTCCTTACCATAGAGTCTTTGATGGGAAGGAGATGGCTCTAGACTTCATTCAAGGCAAGTGGAATGACAGTTTTCACATGTTGTATAGTTTCAAAGATCAGGTAGAGAAAACATCACCTGGTAGTGTTGTTGACATCGATTATGAGGTTGCGAAAGGAAGAGAAAAAGGTCTCAAGGGGGGTATGGTATAAGCAGGCAGATAAGAAATGCTTCAGGAGATGTTTTGTGGGCCTGAAGGCATGCTGGAAGGGGTTCCTAGACAGATGCAGGCCATACTTGGCAATAGGCGCAACTTCTTTAACAGGGAAGTTTAGGGGACGAGTTGCTTCTGGTTGTGCTTTGGACGCGCATAATTGGCTTCTACCAGTAGCTTATGGTGTTCTTGAGGATGAATGAAATGAAAGTTGGACATGGTTCATGCAGAGAGTACAAGCAGTAATTGGTCACCATGAAGGCTTGGTGATACACACTGGTGCATGCAATGGTCTTGATAATGTTGTTGATGCTATGTTTCCTGGGGTTGAGCGTAGGGAATGCATGCGGCACCTCGCTACTAACTTCACGAACAACTTCAAAGGAAAAATCTTTGAAGAGGACTTGTGGCGATCAACATACACATACACCCCAAGCACGCATGTTACATACTTGCAGAACATGTATGTATTGCCATAGGTGAAAAAAATACCTTGAAGAACATCACACCAAACTATTGGCCAGAAGCAAGTTTGGTGAGTTATGCAAGGTGGATTTTGTTTGCAGTAATTTGGCAAGGAGTTTCAATGCTAAGTTTTCGGGCATGAAGACACATGGAATTGTTATTTTGTTGGATGCAATAGGACAGTGCATAATGGTGAAGATATATTTAAGGCAAAGAATTTGTGCAAGAAATTTTTTAGGCCATAAAATAGTTCAAAGGTGGTTATGTTACTGAATGCAAGAACCAGGGCAATGAGAATGATAAATATGAGGATGGTCAGAAGTTCTAGAACATTGGCTGAGGTTATGTAGAATACAAACATGGAACTGAACGGAGGCACACTGTAGACATTGGAAACAAGACTTGTTCATGCAGGTAGTGGCAGATTACTGGTTTGCCATGTCACCATGCACTTTACTTCATCTTAAAGCTTATAGGTAGTGGAGCTGAAATAGAGAACTATGTTGACAACTATTTCTCCGTGGACAAGTTTGATGCAACTTATGCAGAACATGTACCACCTATGGCTGATGAAAATGATTGGGAGATTGTCGATCCAGGATTCAAACTTCAATCACCAGTTCTTAGGAGGCCACCTGGGAGGCCTAGAAAGATAAGGATCGAAGCCTCCACCGATAAAGGTTCAAGGCTGGGAGCTAGGAAAATGAAATGCAAATGTTGTGGAGGATTCGGCCATATCAAGAGGTTGTGCAAAAACCCAGTTACACATGATCTTGTCCCTATTCACACCCCGGTGGCAGAAAATGAGGCTTCTCAACCAGAACTGGAGGAAGAGCAGCGCGAAGACGGAGTAGGCTCCCTCTTAAAGATAGGGGAAAAGTGACGCTCAAGCTCTCCGTTGTTGGTGTTGAAAGAGTTCCACAGAGCATACGGTGTGGGAGTTGTAGGAGTAGGAGGAGGGCCGGATGCCCCTAAGACATGGTGGAGGATGACCTGTTGGGTGTGAGCCATATCATGGTTATGCTTTTAGGCCTGATACAGCCCCTTGTGAGTGTCTATACCCATGCGTAGAATGTTCCGCTGAAACCAATTAAGTTGCTTCACCTCACGAGCAACAGACGGCACTAGGGTCCTTCACCCACTAGAATGATCCGCAAGGAACCAACTCTTCTCAAAGAAGAGGGCGGTGCCCGAATCCACCATGTTGGAGTGGATGGTATGACACCGCAAAGATATATCTTGGTTTCATGACCAATACTCATCAGTAAGGTCACATATCACAAAATGATATTAAGAGAAATGATTTTTCTTTCTTTCAGCATTATGGGGGGAGGGTTACCCCAATCAATTAGGACCACACTCCCCCTATGTCCATGCCCACACTTCAACCAAATAAAGGAAGAGATATAAGTGAGTATGAAAGGGTAATCAAACCAAGCTCCTTGAATCCACGATATTTAGCTCATTCCTCAAGTAACAAAATCTTTCTTCATCAAGTGGCTTCGTGAAAATATCAGCAAGTTGGTTCTTCTGCTCACAAAGGATAAGGCAATGTCACCACGAGCAACATAATCCCGAATTAAGTGATTGTGAATCTCAATATTCTTTGTCCAGATTGTAAGCGATCTTTGATCGCACTTTCATTATCACAGAAAATAGGCACTTTGCCACAATTGACACCGTGTGCCTTTAAAGTTTGCCTCATCCATAGTAATTGAGTGCACATACTAGGAGCTGCCACATACTCAGCTTCGGTGGTGGATAGAGATATACAATTTTGTTTCTTTGAAGACCAACATACCAAAGATAGTCCCAAGAATTGACAATATCCAGAAGTTGACTTCCTATCATCCTTGTCACCAGCCCAATTGGAATCCGTATAACCACATAAGGAGAAATTAGAGCCCTTGGGATACCATAGACCAAAATTAGGGGAATGAACCAAATATCAGAAGATTCTCTTGATCGCCACCAAGTGGTTTTCTTTAGGATCCTCTTGATACCTTGCACACACACGTACACTCAACACGATATCGAGTCCAGATGCGTAGAGGTAAAGAAGAGAGCCGATCATAGACCGGTATACCTTTTGGTACACATCTTTACCATTGGGATTGAGCTCAAGTTGGCATTTAGTTTGCATTGGTGTAGCAATGCCATTAAGATCCGTCATCTTGAACCTCTTGAGAATGTCTTGGATGTACTTTGCTTGATTGGTGATGTTTCCTTCTCTTAGTTGTTTGATCTCAAATCCAAGAAAGAACCTTAATTCCCCCATCATAGACATCTCAAACCTGTCAATCATAAGCTTTGAAAAATCATCATTAAAAGCATGGTTAGTAGAGCCAAAGATAATGTCGTCTACATATAGTTGGCATACGAAGACCTCCCCCTTAACCTTCTTAGTAAAAAGAGTAGGATCGATCTGCCCCACCTTAAAGCCATGGTCTAACAAAATCTCTTTAAGATGTTCATACCACACATGTGGGGCTTGTTTAAGGCCATAGAGTGCCTTATCGAGTTTGTAGACATGTTTTGGAAAGTTGGGATCCTCGAAACCTGAGGGTTGCTTGAAATATACCAACTCATGTAGAGGACCATTAAGGAAAGCACGCTTAACGTCCATTTGTTGTAATTTAAAGTTATGCTGAGCTGCATAAGCAAGAAGGATACAGATAGACTCAAGGCGGGCCACTGGAGCATAAGTTTCGCCAAAGTCGATGCCTTCCACTTGAGAGAAACCTTGTGCTACCAATCTTGCCTTGTTTCTTACCACAATTACATTCTCATCTTGCTTGTTCTTGAATATCCACTTGGTGCCGATAACATTGCGGTAATATTTAGGCTTCTCTACTAACCTCCAGACCTTGTTGCACTCAAAATTATGTAGTTCTTCATGCATAGCAGTAACCCAATCTGGATCTTTAAGGGCTTCAAAAACCTTTTTAGGTTCCACCATAGATATATGAGCTTGATGATCACTGAAGCTTGCAAGCTCCCTTCTTGTGGAAACTGTTCTTCTTAGGTCGCCTACAACTTTATCGAGTTTATGCCCTCTTAGTTTGAGATTTCTTTTAGCACGAGCTTTGCGATGAATTTCAATCTCCTTGTTGTTCCTTGGAGGGATTTCTTCATTATTATAGTCTTCGTCTTGACCACTAGTTTGACCTTGGTAAATAGTATGTTTAGCACAGGTGATGGAGAAGCTTGCCCTTGATCATTATCAGTAGCCATAACAGGAGGCTGCTGAACTAACGTTCCAGGGATAGGTAATCCGGCCGATGGAGGGGCCGGATATTCCGGCCTAGGATTTTCTGCTTCTCCCTGAGCTTCCTGGACATTTCTAGCATTTGATGGCGTTGGGCCAAATAATCTGGCCTTAGGAAAAACTCCGGCTTGGGATTTTCTGCCTCTTCCTGAGCTCCCTGGTCCTTCCTGGCAAGTGATGGTGTGGAGCCGGATAATCCGGCCTAGGAATCCTAGTTCCTTTAGATGATTGATGAACTCCAGAAGGTTGTTATGTTGGTGTAGTAGTTTCTCCAGCAGGTGGAGCTTGTTGATCTTGTGGAAATGAGGGATCTAATTGAGCAGAGCATTATCTTTCCTGATCCTCCACAAGGGGTTCCTCAATGGGGCGGAAAAATCCCACACCCATTCTTATTATGGCATCTTGGGGTATTTCAACATCTGCATCACAAACATCAACTTGCCCCACATGGGAGCCATCATTTTCCTCCAACACCACACTACAAGATTATACAACAGTTCCCGAGAGCTTATTGTAGACTCTATAAGTGTGGGATTCGGCACCATAATCAACAAATATACCCTCTAAGGCCTTAGACTCAAATTTAGACAAACGAACTCCTTTAATGAGAAAGAAACACTTACAACCAAAGTAGTATGAAATGTTGGGCTTGTTATCGGTAAGTATCTCATAGGTGGTCTTGTCCAAGATTTTGCGGAGGTAAAGCCGGTTTGATGAGTGACATGCGGTGGATATAGCTTCAACCCAGAAATTGTATGGTGACTTGAATTCAGCCAACATAGACCTTGCCATGTCCATTAAGGTTCAGTTTTTCCTCTCGGCTACACCATTTTGTTGAGGGGTGCATGCAACAGAAATTGCAAACATATGTACATTGTGTTGACGCTGAATCTCGTTGGTAAAGTCTATGACTGTTTGTTCAGTCTCACTTTTCAGCATGAAGAAGTAGACCCATTTATACCTTGAGTAATCATTGACAATGACGAGGCAATATTTATTCCACCGAGGCTTGCATGAGATGGAGGACCAAAGAGATCCACATGTAGGAGCTCCAAAATCATTTTTGATGAAATAACCGTCTTCCTTCGATGGGGAGAGTCATGCATCTTTCCTTCAACGCAAGCCCTGCAAACACGATCTTTGGCAAAGGAAACATTTTCTTTTAGTCCAAGAACATGGCTGATGACTGCAAGTGCACAGATCGTTTGTAGCTAGTTTCGAAATAAAGATATCGATCCCACATGGAGCAGTAGGCAAAATACTAAAATGCTTTTAACTATAAATAAACAAAGTACTTAAGAAATAACTTTAAGATGCAAGATAAGTAGAGTTATTTTTGGGTTTTTGGTTGAACAAGGTAATTGAAAGTAAAGAAAAACTTAATGTAGAAAGTAAGGATCGTGTGTGTAATAGAACTTTGGAACTACAATAGGGAAAAAGGCGTTCTCGGGGAATAGTGGATACACCACTAGCAATTTAGACTAAGCAATCAAGATTATTATAATGAATATTCTCATAATGTGTATGTACGTGGGAGGAGCTCCATATATGGACGATTTGCCAGCAACCACTGCACTCATCATCCTCATAACCACAGCAGACAGCAATCGACATCAATCGAATTACTGTGTTATTAAGGGATCTCTCCCGTGGCATGGACATGGCTTAATGAGTTCTCCTTGATACCCCCAAGTTAGTACGTAAAGATTGATAAAAGCTTTATAGTCATAGTAAGTGCTATCATCCCTCTGTCTACCAACAAGTAATCCCCTTCATCGAGTCCCCCTAAGAGGCAAATATTAAGGAGGTGCACAACTCCCAACATCAAGATGAAGACAATTAACACATACACATAATGATGTATAACATAATAATCTCTATCTCATCTCAATCATATGCTAGGGTTTCTCCATCTCCCCAAGAACTAGAGATTACTCAGACATGGAGGCAATCAACATCATAGCAATGGTAATGAAAACAATCACAGATGAATAGTACTTGTATAAATTCACAACGAGTAAAGGAATTACAACAAGATCAAGACAAGATGCAGATGGGATGGATGGAGATGGTGGTGATGCAGCGGTGGTTGATGAAGATCGATGACTTAGCCTCCCGGATCTGTGTAGGGCCAAGATGGATCCCTGGCGGATGAGTTCCCCCTCCATATGCCTTCTAGAGGTGAGGTTTTCGCGATTTTTGGGTGTTCTGTATGTCGTCTCCCCGAACCAGTTGCACAGGGTGAAACTATTTAACAAGGCGGAGGCGGTGCTAACTATACGGCCAGAGCTATACAGACGGAAAAGTTGCTCCTGCTGTATAGTTGGTCGTTGAACCTTCTGCCTCCCTTGTTCGCTTCTGGTTTTCTTCTGGTATTATTAATATTTCCCAAATAAGCGATTTAGGTTGTTTTTTACTCCTTTTATCCACAATAAAACTGCTCCAATAATTTTATCCATTGGATCCATCATCTGTCTTGATCCTGGTGAAAACAGACATAAAATATGTGCGCGAGCACCGTAAAATACCAAGATCCTACATCTACAATGCAAAATAATAATGTAAAACATGATGCAAATATGCAATCATCAACTTCCCCAAGCTTAGACTCTTGCTCGTCCCGAGCGAGTTTTAGCTTAATGGATGTGATCCTCATATTCATGAAGCTGAGTCGATTAAAATAAATGAGGCAGTTGCAGCATGTGTTTATCATATACAATACATAGGAATAAGTTCGTGAATAGTACCTTACTCGAACCATCTGAATAGTATTAGAAGGCTTCCACACCTTAGTTATTAACAAATCATAAAAGATGAATCTCAACATAATGTAGAAGTATCATGTTCAACCGAAAGAGTTAACGAGGCAGTCCCAAGTGTTTTAGGATCAACGTATTCACTTGGGATTCAAAATCTCAAAAGCATCTCTTTGTCATACTACAATACAGTGGTATATTTTCTCTTTGCACACTCGCTCTTTTTCTTCTTTCTTTTCTTTTCTTTTCTTTTCTTTTGCATATATGCTCACACTTTTGTTTTAAGTGTTGTGCAAAGGAGCTAGTCATATATTCCACCTTATGTAGGTGTTCAAAGTTTAACGATCTCAATTATCAAATTTCAACTGTATATGAAGCATTCTTATGACTTAGAGATTCTACCTCGACTTGTTCTCACTCTATTTTGATAGCACTTTGATTTCCTTTGTCCAAGGTTTCTCTTTCAACTTGATTGTATAAATAATTTTTCTTTTGTAAATAAAACCGTAGACTTACAACATATTGAGTAAATTATCTTTATGTGTTCCATTAATACCAAAGGTGTGGAAGACTCCTATTGTTATCATCAAGTGCAAGTAAAATCATACTCAAGCCATTCATATATCATTAAAAAAACACAAACTCCATATTGCTCCATATATAATAATAAAATCAGAATTTCATTGAAGGGATCGACTATTCCTGAAGGGGAATCTAATGATGCAAACTTTATTTCTAATTTGAACTAATGCAAAAACGATAATATAAAGCTTATAAGAAATATTACAAGGTCTTTAAAGATCTCCCCAAGATTGGATTCAAGCTAGGCATGATCAATTAACTCCTTGTGGGTACATATTCCTCCTCTTGGGTAGAAAGAGCGTCGCCTTCTTCTTTTACATTGCCCTCTTTAACTATGCTTGCAAAATGAATGTTGAGCTCGACCATGTCATATTGGAGCTTCAACATTTTCCTCTTGAGGAATTTCTTCTCATCTGTCAACTCAAAGACAGTTTTAATCAAGAAACCAACTCTACCATCGATTGCATCGACCTTCTTCTCAAGGTCTTTGCTCATCATCTAGTAGGAGTCAATCCCTTCTCCAATTGTTTCAACACATGCCTTAGAAGCCTTTTCTAACTCACACATCTTATCATGAATCTCATCTTGCCGCACCTTTTTGGTTTAAGAGGTGATGGACTAAGAGGAGGTTTATAATAGGATCCTATGTTGTAACAATAAGGATTAGGGAGGTACTCATCCTTGTTCCTTCCCCGCTCAGCTTGTCTCATCATCTCCATTCTTTGCGGGAACATGTCTTCACAATTTGGGAGAGGCTTGATCTCCGGGCTGGATGATGATGGCAATCCTTTAAATTTTGCTTCTTCGATCCTCTTCACGGGCTTCTCTTCTTTCTTCTTCTAGATCTTGTTGACATGGAAGGGATGCATGGCTTCGCTGCATGGATGTTGTTAAAGGGCTTGTATAGTGATGGCGAAGATCTTTTGAGGCTGGATGTTGTGGCTCTGCGAACACTTAATGAAAAAGTTATATGCGATCAGCTTTAAAAGAAGGGGTCAAAAACCCTAGCCGCCTTGCGTAATGAGCAACTATACGGACACGGCTTGTATAGCTCCCGCCCGTATAGTTATGAACCGGCTATAGATTTCCATCTACGATGGAACCAACTATACGGCACGAACTATACAGGCGGGAATTTTTACTCCCGCCGTATAGTTGGTCGTTAAACTCTCTGTGCTCGAAATAAATTATTTGGAGATGGGTCGATAACTATACGACCGCAACTATACCGGCAGAATTTTTAATTTCGGCCATATAGTTGGTCGTTAAACTCTCAGTACTCCAGAAATTATTTTTTCAAAGGTGTGTACAACTATACGACCGCAACTATATGAGCGGAATTTTAATTCCGGCCGTATAGTTGACCCTTAAACTCTCAATGCCTTTTTTGGATGGAAGGGGTGATGTGGCAACAACTATACGACCGCAACTATACGGCCGGAATTTTTATTCCCGCCATATAGTTGGTCGTTAAAACTTCTGTGTCCAACAAAAAGTTTTCTTCTTCTCCTGGGATTCTTATTAATTTGAAACTTAACGAAATATCAAGTTTTGGCAGAAAAATGCCAGCTTAGATTTTCGACCAATTTTGGCTTTACCAGTCTCCCTTCTTCTTTGCTAGAGCATCAAATGTTTCTTGTTTGGCACAATATCCAAATAAAACTTTAACCGAAATTTTAAAATCTTTCTCAAACCTTATTTCACATGGGTTGCCTCCCATGAAGCGCTCTTTTATGGTCAATAGCTTGACCATAGCATTGCTCATTCCTTCTTGAGTCCCTTCTTCTTGTACTTGCCATTCCTAGTATATTTTTGCTTAATCACTGCTTCTAGAGGGATCAATTCTATGGTGAATGCACTTGTATCTTCTCTTACTCGATAATGCTTCAATCGTTGCCCATTTACCACCCATGCAAGATAGGGTGTTTTTCCTTGAAGCTTCACTGCTCCTGATGAGTAAGCTTCTTCAACTATATATGGGCCTTCCCACTTTGATCTGAGATTTCCTGGAACTTAAGACGAGAATTATAGAGCAACACTTTATCTCCACTTTTAAAAGTCTTATTCTATATTTTTCTATCATGCCATGTTTTCACTTTTTCCTTAAACAACCTAGCATTCTCGTAGGCTTCACTTCTAAATTCATCTAAAGCATGAATATCTAATAAACACTTTTCTCCAGCTGCTTTAAGATCATAATTTAGGTTCTTGATTGCCCAGAAAGCTTTGTATTCCAATTCTAAAGGTAAATGGCATGCCTTACCGTACACCATCTTGTAAGGTGTCATTCCCATTGGATTTTTAAAAGCAGTACGGTATGCCCATAGAGTGTCATTTAGCTTGTATGACTAGTCTTTTATTTTTTTGTCCACCGTCTTCTTGAGTATGGTCTTCAATTATCTATTAGAGAATTGCACTTGACCACTCATTTGAGGATGATATGGTGAGGCAACGCGGTGGGTTACTCCGTACTTGCTGAGGATTTTCCTAAAAGTTCCCTTCATAAAATGAGAACCACCATCAGTAATTAAAAATCTAGGAACTCCAAACCTGGGGAATATGACATCCTTGATCATCTTTACGGAGGTAGCCGCATATGCATGATTTGTTGGAATAGCTTCAACCCATTTAGTAACATAGTCAACAACAACAAGAATATGAGTATAGCCACTAGACTCTATAAATGGTCCCATGTAATCCATTCCCCATACATCAAAGGGTTCAATTATGAGACTATAATTCATTGCCATTTCTTGTCTCCTACCTATATTACCTCTTCTTTGGTAAGCATCACAGTATTCCACATACTTGTGTGCATCCTTTAGCAAGGTAGGCCAATAGAATCTAGATTGAAGTATTTTTGCAGCTGTTCTCTTACCTGCATTATGCCCTCCATACGGACTGTCATGACAAGCTTTCAATATCGCATTCATCTCATGGTTAGGAACGCACTTCCGTATCATCCTGTCAAGTCCATGACGATATAGATACGGATCGTCCCAAAAGTAATATTTAATATCATTAAAAAAATTCATTCTTTGATTTCTTGACATACCAGGAGGTATAAATTTTGTTGCTAGATAATTAGCATAATCTGCATACCAAGGATTAGAGATTTCAACATTTGCTAAATATTCTCCCAGAAATGATTCATTAATAGGCACGGGGTTATTAATTATTCCCTCCATCCTAGAGAGATGATCTGCTACTGGGTTATCTTTACCCCTCCTATCTACTATTTGCAAATCATATTCTTGTAGTAATAAAACCCACCTAATCAACCTGGGCTTAGCATCCTTTTTCACAAGGAGGTGACGCAAAGCTTGGTGATCCGTATGAATTATTACCTTAGAATTAATTATGTAAGATCTAAATTTGTCACAAGCAAAGAATTATAGCTAGAAACTCTTTTTCTATAGTAGCATAGTATTTCTAAATCTTATTAAGAGGTATACTAGTGTAATAAATAACATTCAAATTCTTTCCATCTTGCTGTCCCAACACAACCCCTAAAGCATAGTCACTAGCATCACACATGATTTCAAAAGGTTCATCCCATTTTGGAGATTGCATAATAGGTGCTGAAACTAGTTTATTCTTAAGGTTCTCGAAAGCTGCAATGCATTCATGATCTAAATAGAATGGAGTTTCTTTATCAAGAATATTGGTGAGGGGCATAGCTATCTTAGCAAAATCCTTTATAAACCACTTATAAAAACCTGCATGTCCTATAAACATTTTTAGATTTTTAACATCCTGAGGTATTGGAAGATTTTCTATAGCATTTATACTAGTTCTATCTATTTTTTCTATTCCCTTCTCCAAAACTTTATGCCCAAAAATTTTACCTTCTCTTTCCATGAAACGGCATTGTTCCCAATTCAAAACCAAGTTTGATTGCCTGCATCTCTACAAGACTTTGGTTAGATTGTAGAGGCAATTATCAAAAGTTGTTCCACAAACAACAAAATCATTTGTTAGAACTTCCATAGTCTTCTCAACAAAATCATCAAAACTCTTTAGAACACACTCCTGAAAAGTTGCTACTGCATTACATAAACCAAACGGAATTAATATATAAGAATATGTTCCATAAGGACAAGTGAAAGTTGTTTTCTCTTGATCTTCCGGCTGTATGGCAATTTGAGAATATCCAGAATAACCATCAAGAAAAAAAAGTAAGAATTATTACTAAGTCTTTCTAAAAATTTATCCATGAATGGTATAGGTTTATGATTATTTGTGTCTCACGGTTTAGCTTCCTAAAATCAATGCACATACGATATCCTACTATGGGCCTTATAGGAACTAGCTTAACATCCTCATTCATAGCAGCATCAAGACCACCTTGTCTTAGTATGCAATGAGCTGGGCTAGACCACTTACAGTCAAAAATAGGATATATTATGCCCGCATCTAGTAAGTGTATAACCTCTTTTATTACTACTTCCTTCATCTTTGGATTAAGCCTTCTTTGCGTATCTCCTACAGGTTTAGCATCATCAAGCATGGTAATCTTATGTGTTACGATAGATGGATCTATTCCTTTAATATCACTCAATGTATATTCAAAAGCTTCACGATGCATAACCAAAACTGAAATGAGTTTGTTTGTTTTATTTTCTGATAAACTCTTACTAATAATAACAGGACATTTATTTTCATTATCTAAAAACTCATACATCATATCATCTGGAAGTTTTTTCAATTCTATTGGTGGAGGCTCTTCATCTCCTTTTCTTACCAGTTCTTCATAGTCATGTGGATTTTGTGATTCCAGAATTGAATCAAGGTAATCATCCATGTCTTCTTTCTCCTCATCATCTGCTACTTCCTCCCAATTTATCAGACTCCTCTCTAATTCATCTTGTGGAGTACTGAAATGAATTACCGCTAGCTTGGAAATCGTCTTCTCTTCCTTGATACCCTCCACTTCATATGACCTTTTCTTTAGTTTGCCAAAATGTAATGGCATTTCCTCTTCTCCAAACTTCAGTGAAATAGTCTCCTTCTTATTATCAACTAGAGCTTTGGTGATGGAAATAAAAGGCATGCCTAAAAGGATAGGACAAAAAGAATCTCGAGGCATATCAACAATATGAAAGTCAAGGGGGTACATGAGCAACCCATAAAGACATAGCTATTTCTGATTACTCCTTCTGGTTTTATATTGGTTCTATTGGAAAATTTAATAGTAGTGTTTACCGGTTCCACATCTGGATTATTTAGATTATAGCGGAGTTCCTCATAAAGCGATGAAGGCATAATATTTATATTGGAAATTGTCTCACAAATTCTATATAAGAAAGTTCTCCACAATATATAGGGGTCATTGGTTTAGAAGTTTCATTACCTCAACACATACCTTTGATGAATTCTGAAGTTTCAAGGTCTAGCATAACTACTTCATCATCCACTATTTGTGCTTCCATAAGGATCCTTTAATATAACATTATTTATATTTGTAGGTCCAGGGTTCCTTTCTGGTTTCTTTGATCTCTTCTTTATTCGTTCATCCTCTTTTTTCCTTTTTTCGACGATCCCTTGAATAGGTATTTAGGAGAACTCTTCCATAAGCGCTCTTGCACAGTTATTTTCTTCGAGGGGTTTACGGGTTTCCCATTCTGTAGGTACCTTTAAGTGTCCTGCATAATTCTCAATTATTTTCTTTATTGAGTAAGAATCCATACCGAGGGTTTTAATCATTGAATATGTCCTCTCATCTACAAGGAAATCGTTAATCCAACCATATTCTGAAAAACTATTCATAATATTTTCTTTAAGACTTTCCATTGCTTCCCTCATTTTTATTATTAGTTTCCAAGCTTCATCATAAGTATAAGATAGAAAACTGCCATTAGAAGCAGTGTCTAGATTCATCCTATTTTCAATATTTACCCCTCCATAAAAGGTATGAGTGATTAACCAATCAGGCAAACGATGATGGGGGCAATTATCTAGGTAACTTTTATACCTTAGATATCCTTCATATAAGCCCTCCCTAGGATTATTTTTCAAAATAGATAATAATACCTCTCATCCTGTGAGCTTTACTTTCAGAATAATATTTTGATAGGAATTTGGTTGTCAATTCCTCCCAAGTCCTTGGTCCTTCTGCACAAAAAGATATGTACCAGTCACAAACATTATTAGAGGGAGTTTGTCTAAACAACTGGGTTTTAACCATATCGAGATTAGAGTCGTCAAAAATACAGGAACTGAGAACGTATTCAAAGAATTGTAAGTGTCCATGGGTGACCCCATTTTACTTACTGCCTCAAGCTGGTTTAAATGTTGAGTGTTGTCCATTGTTGCTGTCCTGCAAGTCAAGTAAATATTAGTACAACGAAAGTAAATAACTAAAAGTAAAGTGACTTATAGCGCTAAGCTCCTCGGCAATGTAACATCCCAAAACTTCAATCCAAGCTTATCAAGATCAAATCAATCAAAAATGGGGTTAACAAAAACTTTTCCAAAGATTAAAATGAAAGCATTCATACTTGGGTGCATTTAAAATAGGAGTTGTTTTGAATTGCCATGATTGTGTGATCCTTTGCTTGTAAAATGTTTCTTAGGTGATTTAAACATCATCCACATCATTCCCAAACTTTTCCTAAAGAAAATCAAATCAAACAGAATTAAAAAGGAGGAATGGTCATTTTGCCCATTTTAATCCACTACACTACTTTGAGTGTTCCTAGCACTCATTTCTTAACAGAAACAATTCTTGATCTTTGTACCCCTTGCTAGCACACATAATGAGGTACCAAGGCCCACCTTTGGATCTGCTAAAAACATTCTGTTACTTATTTTAAATTGTATTTGAAAATTGAATATAATGCATATGCATAGATCACCCCTATTTCAAAACCCATCTATTTGAGCTCCACTTTCAAAACCCTTGCAACCAGAGACTGCCTAGCACTAGTGGAGATCACTCAAAAATTTTGAAACCAAAATTCAAAAGTTTAGTTCTTGCGGCCATTTAATCAAACACTTGGCAGGCAGGTTTAAACCTAAATCATAGCTCACTATTTTGAACAGGGTTTTGCCCCCATTTGATCACCATTTAACTCATCTGTCCCCTCTTGATCTAACCAGGCCCTTAGCACCCACTCCCCTAGCCCCTAGTGGCAGTGCCAGGCCATGCCGAGCCACCCCTCGCCGTCCAAACTTGCAACCGCCACAACAGACCGCCCCTCTCTCTCTCGCCATGTCTAGGAGGTAGCCAACACCTCACTGCCCCCCTCTGTCCCCTGCCCGAGCCAAGTGCTGCCGTGGACCACCGAGGAAAAACCGTGCCCAGTGCCACCGCACCATGCCGGTGCCGCCCCCAGAGCGCGCTCTGTCCCCACTCGACCAGACCGCCCCTTGGCCACAGCCCGCGCCCGCCGCTCCGCCTCGACCTGGAGAACACCCCAGACATCCCCACTGGCCGCCCAACACCTCACAGCCACCGCTCGCCGTGGACACCGCCGCCTCTGCCGCGCAGAGCGCCACCTCGCCAGACCGCGTGCCACCGCCCCTACGGTCGCATTCAATGCCTAGAGCACCGCCAGGGAACCGCACGTCGATCGCCACCCGCAGCCATGCCTCTACCCCGTCGTAGCCAGGGACCCCCCTGTCAGCTGAGCCCCGCCCCGCGGAGCGCCACTAGGCTGCCCCAAGTCGTTTCCTGCGCTAGCCCACACATTCAAATCTGGATTTTTCTTTTTAGTTAAATCTAGTTTCTGTCCACTTTTTCAAAATTCAATTCTGAGAGTTTTATAAATCCAAATTGCATGAAACTAATTTTTCCTGAAAGGTATTAAGATGATCTATCCAAGGCCGTTGGATTTAATTCAATTAGAGTTATAGATATCTCCTAATAAAAATAAGAAGACAGAAGCTTTTGCAACTTGCAATATTTTTATAAAATCAATCAAGTTAGCTTTTGAGTTGATTCCCACTCTCAAAAATCACATTTCATCATATCTATCCAAATATGTAATATTATTAAGGTTTACATGCAGTGACTTTGGACTAGTACCAAAATAATGCTATATAGGCATTTCTAGTCACTTTAAATCATTAAATAATGAACTTAAACCAAAGTAATGTTAATCCAACCTTTAAATCTCATTCCCACATGTTATAATATGTGGTGAGGACATGTGTCCACATGATCCCATATTTTAGTGGTGAATTTTAAATTTTAGTTAATTTTTCAATGAGTAGAAATTACTTTTCTAAAATAAAAAGGATGAAACTATGGAATTAAACTTGTGATGCTTGTGATCATAATAGATCATCAAATGTGTGTCTTAGAATGCTACTTAGCTTAGTTAAGTATTGTTTGGTGATTGTGTGCTCTGTATGTATTTATAGACGATAGTACCGAACAAGCTTTTGATGAGGAGGAGTTCTACCAAGAAGAAGAAGAAGAAGAAGAAGAAAACTTCAACCACTGCACCAACCAAGGCAAGCTACTATTAGTAAGCAAGCACTATTTAAGTGCAAGCTACCATTAACAATGCAAGCTAACACTTGCAAGTTTAGTGTTTAACAGGCTAGGATCAACTAGATGGTTTAGCTAAGATGACTTAGGCATGTCTTGATCACACCCCCTTTTACCTATTGGTACCCCAAGCCTTAGTTACAAGTTTTACCCTCTTAGTGTATACAAAGTTGTTTACTTATTTAGAAGGTAGCATAAAAAGTATAAAACTTGACCCATTTAGAAACCTTTAAATGTCATTCTATGGCATGAGATTGAACCCATTTTTCCATCTTAGTGAACACTCTTAACTTAGTAGTCTAGAGTAGATCCAAAAACTTGAGTCACTTTAGATGGGAACACTTGGTGAAAATGAATTATGAAAACCTTGGAATGATGAGTCATTCTATTGAGATGTTTTGACATGTGTTGAGAAACACAAATGGTTGATGATGATGAAAATGTTGAGGCATGAGCCTTGACCCTTTTATAAAACTGATGGTTGGATTCGGATGCAATACCATTCCAAATTTACCGTACAACCACATTACCTGAATTGGGTAAGGCTTAGCTGGAAATTTATATGCATTAGTACTAGTTCCCTCACGGGAGAGGTCTGAGATGAGGCTACCTCTCATGATGTCCACCTATGCAGTGCCCAAGATGACTGATGGTCATGGTTGGGAGGCCATGCTCATAGGAGAGGTGCTTATACTAGGGTGTGTAAAGGGGAGGTTATGTTTGATTATCTGCATACTAAGTATGATGATTCAGGGTTATCCCTGACAGATGTATCGAATCTTGTGGTGAAAGTGTACCACCTCTGTAGAGTGTCAAACTATTCGAATAGCCGCGTCCGCGGTTATGGACAGTTGGAATGGCCATATTGTTTCGTTTTCATATGTTTTCTAAATACTTTGAAATGAATGATGAATCTTGACTTGACCACAACAGGGTTGTGTTTATGACAATAGTTTCCCCAACTTAAGTGATTCTAGAGTTTTACTTTATCTTTCTTTGCTTCAGAACTCAGCTTAGGTTTCACACTTAACTTTATAGTTAAGCATAGAGTTAGCACCTTAACTTAAAATTATAATACTTGTTAGTGGTAGTTTGCGAGTACTTGAAGAGTACTCATGGATTTTGTCCCTGGCTATTATCATGGCCAGACTATGAAGGAGACTATCAAGATGATGGCCAACAGGACGGCTATGATAACTAGGACTATCTGCCTTCGTCAGCATTGCCTGTACCCCTGAAGATGGACCCCACCGCTACGCTTATCTTTTATTTCCGTTGCTTGTTGTATTAAGACTGGATCATGAGATCCTTATTTGTGTAAGACCTTAAGTATGGTTTGTAATGGATGATGTACTGTGATATCCAATCCGTTATGTCTCGCAAAAATGGTAATCCTGGGATTGCGAGGTATGGCATAACGGGCATCTAGGATTAAAAATCCGGGTGTTGACAGGCAACGGCGCTAGAAAATAGCTTGATGACTGCAAGTGCATAGATCGTTTGTAGCTAGTTTCGAAATAAAGATATCGACCCCACAGGGAGCAATAGGCAAAAGACTAAAATGCTTTTAACTATAACTAAACGAAGTACTTAAGAAATAACTTTAATATGCCAGATAAGTAGAGTTGTTTTTGGGGTTTTGGTTGAACAAGGTAATTTAAAGTAAAGCAAAACTTAATGCAAAAAGTAAGAATCGTGCGCGTAATAGAACTTTGGAACTACAATAGGGAAAAAGGCGTTCTCGGGGAACAGTGGATACACCACTAGAAATTTAGACTAAGCAATCAAGATTATTATAATGAATATTCTCATAATGTGTATGTACGTGGGAGGAGCTCCATATATGGATGATTTGCCACCAACCGCTGCACTCATCATCCTCATAACCACAGTAGACAGCAATCGACATCAATTGAGTTACTGCGCTATTAAGGGATCTCTCCCGTGGCATGGACATGGCTTAATGAGTTCTCCTTGATACCCCCAAGTTAGTACGTAAGTATTGATAATAGCTTTATAGTCATAGTAAGTGCTATCATCCCTCCGTCTACCAACAAGTAATCCCCTTCATCGAGACCCCATAAGAGGCAAATATTAAGGAGGTGCACAACTCCCAACATCAAGATGAATACAATTAACACATACACATAATGATGTATAACATAATAATCTCTATCTCATCTCAATCATATGCTAGGTTTCTCCATCTCCCCAAGAACTAGAGATCTACTCAGACATCCAGCCGGAGGGGAATCTAAAGCTCTTCTCGGCACCCAGCCGGAGGGGAGAGATCACCCTGGAGGCCTTCTTCATCACCATGCCTGCCTCCGGTGTGATGCGTGACTAGTTCATCCTTGGACTATGGGTCCATGTAGTAGCTAGATGGTTGGTTCTCCTCCTTTGTGTTATCATGTTTAGATCTTGTGAGCTTCATTCATGATCAAGATCATATATTTGTAATCTTACATGTTGTGTTTGCGGGATCCGATGGATATTGAGATGCTATTTCAGATTGATTATTGATTCTATCATGTCTATGTTATTTGTGATCTTGCATGCTCTCCGTTGTTAGTAACTATCTTGGCCAAGTAGATGCTTGCAACTCCAAGAGGGAGTATTTATGCTCGATAGTGGGTTCATGCCTCTAGTAATTTGGGGAAGTGACAGGAATCTCTAAGGTTGTAGATGTGCTGTTGCTACTAGGGAGAAAACAGCAATCCTTTGTCCATGGGACAATCGTATTATTTACTTTACACGCTTTGCTTAGTGCAATTATTTGTTGCTTGCAACTTAATACTGGTAGGGGTTTGGATGATAACCTGAAGGTGGATTATTAGTCATAGATGCAGTTGGATTACGGTCTATGTATTATGTTGTAATGCCCAATCAAATCTCATAGGAGTCAAGATGTCTTGTATATGCATTGTATGCTTTCTCAAATCTATCAATTGCCCCGCTGTAATTTGTTCACCCAACATGCTATTTATCTTAAGGAGAATCACCTCTAGTGAACTATGGACCCCAATCCATTCTTTTACCATTGATATACCATCTACTGTTTACTGTTTACCATTTACTTTCTGCAAGCAATTACTATCTTCCACACTATACGTTTAATCCTTTGTTTTCAGCAAAACCGGTGAGATTGACAACCTCACAGTAAGTTGGGGCAAAGTTCTGTGGTTGTGTTGTGTAGGATTCGAAGTTGCTAGCAACACCTTGGAGTTGTTTCCTTGCTCCTACTAGTTATATAACCTTGGTTTCATAACTGAGGGAAACTTGCTGTTGTGCTCATCATACCTTCCTCTTGGGGTTCCCAATGATCTCGAGATATCTTGAGCCATCAGTCCACATGTTGGTGCATAAGTGCTAGGCACATCATACTTGTTCAATCGAGTTTGGAGCTAATCATGATACTCATTGAGAATAGAGTATGAACTCTCCAATGCCTTTTGAGCAATGTCAAGTTTCTCTAATTTCTCGGAGAGTCTAGCATGAGCAGCCCCAAATTCAATCTTTTCCTTCTTTAATTTCTTGGCCTTGGCAATGGAATTATCATGTTACTTTACAAGCTTGGCCACAACCTCGTCTTGTGACTCCTCAATCGACTCAAGTCTCTCCTCTAGAGAGACTCGAATCACTTCTTCTTCTAGAGCATTCTTCAAGGATGCAATTTCCATTGCATGCTCTCTTTCAATTTTGCCCTTTTCCTCGAGGAGTTCTTTGGAGTGAGCAAGTTGACCCATAAGAGCCTCGAAATGAGTTTTGTGCTTACCTTGCAGGTTAGTGATAAAATAATACAAAGCAATAACTTCTTCCTTAACTTTAAGACTAGTGTGATCATCCATGTCAACATTCATAGTAGTCTTAGGAAAAGAAGTGATAGAAGGTGATACCTCAGAACCTCCTACCATAAGGTAAGTGACATTCTTGTTGATGACATTCTCATTGGGAGAGTCGAAGAGAGACGTAGGTGTAGATGTGGTAGCTATGGCAGCCACCTCTCCTGAGCTATCATCATCCTCTTTGTCTTCACTTGCGGATGAGTACTCCTCTTGTGCTACCAAAACAATCTTCGATTGCTTCTTGTAGGGAGCATTTTTCTTGACAAATGGCTTCTTCCGAGTTGCATTTGACTTTTCCTTGAGGATGAGCCTTCCCCCATTATCTTCCCTACTTTGATAGGGACACTCAGCTACAAAGTGCAAACGATCTCCACAATTGTAACAAGTTCTCAACTTTGGGCTGTTTTCCCTTCGCCCATTTGACCCATTCTTGTGCTCAAGTTCAGATTTTTCTTTGGCTGGGTCCTTCCAAAAATTTATTGTGTATAAGGCCATGTACTCACCATGAGCACGCTTAACCTCCTCGGGCAAGCTCATGAAGACAATGTAAAAACCCCTATCATCTTCCTCTTGCTCAATGACATTGGCCTTCAATGCAACATTCATGCCTTTTTCATTTCAATTGCTCGCGCACGAGCATCTTTGGTGTTCTTCGCCGCAACTTTGAATGCAGCACTTCGTTGGAAGTCATTTGATGATAGTTGTGTCTCCCTTGTAAGCTCTTAAAATCAGTGGGCTCAAATGGCATGAGAGCAGTCACATATCATTTGATGATAGTTGTGTCTCCCTTGTAAGCTCTTAAAATCAGTGGGCTCAAATGGCATGAGAGCAGTCACATACTTTCTCTTGATCCACGCATCATCAACATGTGTGCAACCATTCTCTCTAAATATTGTGGTGATGCCCTTGAGCCTTCTATACATGTCTTCGTGATTCTCACCATCCAACATATAGAACCCTTCGGCTTCATTTCTTAGAGCATCATACCTATTTCTTCCCATGCTCCCATTTCCAATAAATAGGTCGGTGAGGGCATCCCAAGCTTCCTTGGGACCCACCACCATCTTCCTTAGTACCGATACTCTATGTGTGGCATGTCCTTGGGACCCACACCAACGTGAATCATGTGTAGAGCTATTGCATTGAGTTGACAATCAACGACTTCTCTTCTATTCAAGTTGTTGGGATTTTCAATGTGGATGCCACTTCCCATGATCCTCCATAGCTCAATGGATGAACTACACACATGAGATTTCACCAAGAATTGCCATTGGTTAACAGAAGATGTAGTATGCTTGGGTGGATCACCCCTATTATTTATATGAGGATGAGAGATTGGTGGATTGGGTGAATATAGGTGAGGAACCTCGCTATAGTCCTCCTTACCACTTCCCTTTTTAGAAGAGGATCCATTATTCTTAGCTTCACCTTCCAACTCCTTTTCTTCGGAGTTAGCCTTAGCTTTGTCCTTAGAAATAGGATTCGAAGCCTCAGTGGTAGATGGAGGTGAAGATGAGTGTGGTGAGAGGCGTGCAATTAGTTCACGCATCTCATCCATTCTAGCATCCACGGATTTCACCAAGGTTGTTGCCAACGACTTGAGATCATCCATGGTTACCTTCTCTATAGCCCCACCACCATCTTCCTTACTACCCATACTCTCTTAGGCGTTAAAGATCAAATAAAGAGCTGAGGCTCTGATACCAATTGAAATGGATCGTATGGAAACCTAGAGGGGGGTGAATAGGTGCTACTCCAAATTTTAATTCTTTTTCAATTTTTGGATTGACACAAAGGTAAATTCTCTAGATATGCAACTACGGAGAATTTCCCTATATGCAAACCTAACTACTAAGCGAGTAAAAGCGAGGAACAAGGTAATCGTAGTGGAGCACGTGGAGACACAAGATTTGTTTGACCGTAGTTCCTTCCTTGTTAAAGGAAGTACGTTTGCGTTGGAGGGGTGGGCAGTACTAAGACCACCACGCCACAATAGGCCCCACCCTGCTCTCCGGTGGATCTCGCCACCAAAGGCATGATCCACCTTTCCACAATTGGTACCCTTCGATGCGGGAACCGGTGCCTTTACAACACTAGCAGGGCACACATCCACAACTTATTTGGAGGCTCCCGTGATGACAACAAGCTGCCACAAGAACAAGTATTATCAATAACTGAAAATGAGATCTAGATATTTGCAAGAAATACTAGATCAAGAGTCCTCCAAGGGAATGGAGAGGGAGTGAAGCGCTTGATTGGTGTTGATGAATGTCGAAGCCTCCTCCTTTGATTCCCCAAAGATCGGAGCCTTCGGGTGGATGAAGATGGAGATCTCGGTTTCGAACTTGAAGAACAATACTACACTTTTTCATATGAATCAAGGGTTCTGATAGGAGGAACAATTGGGGTATTTATACCCCCTGTCAAAACACAACAGTTGGAGAATTTGGGGCCAGATTATCTGGCCCAAGTGGGGGCCAGATTATTCGGCCAGGGCAAAAACTCCACGCCAGAATCAGAATTTTTGGGGGAAAATCCGCCCCCATACTGCATGACGCGCCTTGGCTCCCTTTGAAAAAATTCCCGGGGGGGCGGATTATTCGGCCCGGGAAAAAAACTCTGGCCCTGGCCGGACAATCCGAGAGAAACTCCGCCCCCCATACATCATGACGCGCCTTGTCCACTTTGTCGATCATGACAGGGCGGATAATCCGGCCCTTGGCAGGGGAGGATAATTCGCCCGCAAAACTCTATTTTGGTAGCTTTTTGTATGGGCATTTTCTGCAGTACTCAATACACATTAAATATTTCTTGGATTGTTATCTAACACACAAAACACAAGAGACCACAAAATTCTTTCAACTGTGTATTGATTGAATAGCGATTTGTATCTTTGTTTCTTTCTCTCTTGTCTCGCTTTATGGACTTGTAGGTACCCAAGATCCCTGAGATTGATAAATGCTTGAGGTGAAATACTTGGTTAGCGGCGGTCTCGTAGGAAACCCAGTGACAGAAAGGGGTGTACGGTCTTTGTTTAGCGATCCATTGGGGAACAACAACACCATCACTTTTTAAGGCTTTGATATGTGTTTTCACTTAATAATTGTTTGTAGCCCGGTGCTTTGCGGTGCAAATGGTTGGATCAAAGGACTATTGCTATGTCTATGACTCGCAAGGGCTCTAGCATATCGGGATGTGCTGCCCATAAATTTTATCTACATTAAATCATTACACATGAATATGCGTATTACTATCTTTATCCCATATGATGTGCAGCTGCAGGTGAATCTTCAACCCTGGTATATCTCCATCCATTGATACAACCCACGTTATAAAGTAAACTAGAAAGGTCGAGTGAACGAAGATAAAATGAAGAAACAAGTCTTGTAGACGTGTCTTATTATTTCCTTTTAGCATTGTTTCCCGATGATTCGATTAAACCTAGGTCTACTAGGAAAAAACTACTATACTGCATCCATAAATCCGGACTAAAAGTATCGAGCACCTAGAGTACCTGCCTAACCCACTACTCATGGTAAAAAAGAATGGGACTTGGCACATGTGTATAGATTTTACATTCCTCAACAAGGCTTACCCCAAGGATCCCTTCGTTCTGCCTCACATCGACTAGGTGATGGATTTCACAGTTGGTTGCGAATTACTCTGTTTTTTGGATACCTACTCAGGATTTCATCGGATCAAGATGGAAGTCGAGGATCACGAAAAAACTTCCTTCATCACGCCATATGGAGCTTTCTACTATGTCACCATGCCGTTCAGGTTAAAAAATGTTGGCACTATGTACCAGAGATGCATGTATAATTGCTTGCATGATTAGATCGGGAGAAACACACACACATGTACATAGATGATATCTTCATTAAGTCACATAAGATAAGTGATCTCATCACTGACTTATGAGAAATGTTAGCCAACCTGTGGCAATACAATCCGAAGATTAACTCGGACAGGTGCATTTTCAGGTGCCGACTGACAAGTGACTTGGCTTCATTGTCTCAGCGCGGGGCATCAAGGCCAACCCCGAAAAGATCGATGCAATCATAAATACGAAGCAACCTGGTTGTGTGTGTGTGTGCAACGTTTAGCGTCTTGCTTGCTGTGTTGCAGTTGTTAGCCGATTCATTTCTCGGTTGGTAGAAAAGGCACTGCCACTAGACAAACTACTCAAGAAGATAGATAATTTTGTCTAGAGATAACCTGCTACTGAAGCTTTTGATGCTCTAAAGAATATGATCTCGACACCCCCTCGTGTTGGCAGCGCCACTCCCAAGGTAGCCTATGATGCTCTATATTGTAGCGACTAACCGTGTTGTAAGCGTCATCATCGTAGTCGAGCGCAAAGAGGAAGGCAAAGCATAGAGTTGGCAACGACATGTTTACTACGTGAGCGAAGTGCTCACATATTTGAAAGAGCACTATCCCCATTACCAGATGCTGGTTTATGGTGTCTACATGGCAGCTCGGAAATTACAGCACTACTTCCTAGAGCATCAAATCACCTTTGTGAGCTCTGCTCCCATCGATGACATCATCAAATATAGGGAAGCAATTGGAAGGGTGGCCAAATGGGCCATCGAATTGGCAATATACACAATCAACTACGATCCTCGAAGGAAAATCAAGTCTTAGGCACTCGCCAACTTTGTCATCGACTGGACCGAGTCATGAGAGCCGACTTGACATCCCGACTCGCTTTTCTAGTAGATGTACTTTCATGGCTCAAAGTTGGTTGATGGCTCGGGGGCTGGAGTATTCCTCGTGTCACCTAAAGGATACAAGTTCCTCTACGTGTTGCAGATTCACTTCACAGCACAAACAACATGGACGAGTATGAGGCATTGCTCCATGGGCTTCGTATGGCTAAAGAAATAGGCATCAGTCGGATTGAGTGGTACGACAACTCCGACCTCATGGTTCAGCAATGCAATGACACATGGGGCATCGAGGATCCCATCATGGCCGAGTATCGATGTACTGTGGACAAAATCAGCGCTCACTCGCTGATTTCGAGTTCAAACATATCAATCCGCGATATAATGAGGAAGCCGACGCGCTTTCGCGAGTCGGCTCAACAAGGGCGTTGGTTGCGCCAGGAGTGTTTCTTGAACAGCTACACCAGACTTCCATCAATGCAAAGTCAGCGACCATACGAGATAACCCGGTACCCGAGGAGTCGACTCTAGTTGCCGTCTAAAGCGCATGGTCTCAACAAGGTCGTTAGTTGGTCCAGGAGTGTTTCTCGAACACCTACACCACACTTCCATCAAGGCAAAGTCAGAGGCCATACAAGATAACCTGGCGCCCGAGGAGTCGACACTAGTTGTCGTCTTTGCAGCAAAGCCCGACTGGACGTTGCCTTACGATGGCTATAAAATACAACCATTTATCTCTAAATTGAAACCATATATTTATCAAGTATTTGATGAAATATCTCTCTAGCCTTGTCACTAATGCCTAATTATTGCATAGATGTGCAAATCTCTTTCTTGATCTTTTTCCTTAAAGAATTGGCCGTTTTATGATGAAATCTAGAGCAATTAATGGACAATTATGAGTTTCCAATACTCCCAAGTCAAAGGGACCTCGGAGGAGGCGTCCAGAGAGTTTAACGAGCATCAGCACAAGAAGGTCCCGCCCATATGGCCCTCCAGAAGCTTCGTTAAGTCAGGCCCTACATCTTTCACTAGACCATGAATGCGCGCTTCGCTGCGCCCATCTGTTCTACGGGTGAAAAGTTAGAAATAGTAAGAGAATAGAAATGTTAAAAAAAAGAATAGAATGGTAGAAACGTTTACGGTGCCACTAGATTGCGAGTGAGATGCATAGTGAATTATAGCCCGCGCCTCTCCTCGTTATAGTTTGCGTTGTTTGATGGTTCTAAATTCTTCTTTACAATGTCTTATTTAATCCTGCATTTCTTGACTTATTTATTTACATACCGTGACATCCTTGATTCTAGTACGTTGGGCTCCCGGGGCTACCGACATATAGAGCAGCTTAATCAGCTGTTAAGGCATTCAGGTGTTTATCCGAGCACTCGGGATGCAAGAACATGAAGGCGTGTGTTGCCACGTCCATCCATCAGTAAAGAACAATATAAATATTTGAGAAGAATGGACTGTAGAAACATTAGATAAGGTTTGGAAAGTCTCAATTAGTACTGTATATATCATCACAATGTGATGAGAAGATGCTATTTTGTAAAATATATTTCAATTGGGTCATTAAACTTCACATGACACATCTTGAGAGAAAACTCAATAAAGTAAACATGAACCAACCCAAAAATGGAAAAATAACTTTTCGAAAATTTTTGGAAGAAGTAGCAGACTTGCTTCAATGTTCCAGCAAATAATGCATGACCCCAAACAACCATTGTGATTCAACGCATAATGGATGACAATTGATGTCTTATTTCCAGCATGGTTTCAGTGAGACTAACCATGGGCTGGTAGTTACTCTACAATATTGCACCCGCCGCTACATCCCGAGAGAGTGCTCTATAAATTAAAGAGAAAAAGTGCTGCAAACAGAATCATGGAACAACATATATACTTGTCGCTGTAAATAAACTTTGTTAACTTTTTACGGTAGCAAAATAGACCCATCTGAGAGATAAAGTTTTAATAATAGATAGATGAGAGATGACAAATAGAGTAAATGCAACCCTAATAAATCTGAAGGCTTTCATAATTTGTGAGTTCGAAGCTATAGCCTCAATAAGAACAGTCAACAATAGCTGCAGAGATAGGAGAAAATTCCACTGATTCCTAGATGCGTCTGCTGCAACAAATGTATTTCTTTTGCCAGGAAAATATGTACTTATTTGGAGTAAACGACATACCTGATCTGGTGATAAGAAAAACTGACCAGTGAGGCATGCCATGTATGATCTGCAATCCAACTTGACATGGTTTTATACCTCAATCATCAATAACTGTATTGGCAAATAAAACAAAAATGTACAGAGCAGTGAAGCAGAGTAAGAGTCATCTACTTTTTTTTTTCCTGAAAAGGAACAGTAAGAGGCACTCGCGGGGCTCTCAGCTTTCCTGATTTATATGATAAGCTTCAAACTGGAGAGAGGAAAATTCCTTTTTCAAATTAACAAAATAATCCTAGAACACAAATGGTATAAACAAATAATTGTAGAACATGGGAACGGCACATCAGAAAGTTTCCTACACCCAGGAAATGACAAAATTGTACGGTCTCAGTATAACGCTAAATTTTACCTTGGAGTTGTACATCTCAGATTTTAAGTTTGTGCAAATGATAAAGATGAAGTACCTGAGGTTGGCTAGATCAAACACTCGATTCTTAAAGATCTGGTTGGCTCAGAACTGACTGACCACTGGCCAGGAAGACAAGCGCTCTGGTAGTGGGATGATGTGAGTGAGCCGCGGCGAGCTACTCTCTGGTCATGGCGCTACTGAAATCTTGCCATCACCCCTAGCAGAGCAACAGGCAAAATAAGCGGAGCAGTATATAATACGAATTTTATTATCTCATCAACAAAGAAGGTAACGGATAGTAAATAACTCGACCACCAGTTACCAAAGGCCTACCGTCCGCATTCATCGCCATGATTAATCGCGATTGCTAGTCTACAGCAGGTACTGCAGCAGTCCGATGAAGCTGGCGACACGGCCCGTACAAGGGAACCCCACCTAGGAAGCTACCAGTGCGGCCCATCCACATTGCTATGGGCAGGAGTATTGTATTAGGCCGTTGTAGGCATCGACAGCTCCAGACAGCCCGATTCACGAGGAGATACTGAGATCGGCTCGCAGAGTAGCGCCCGATCATGTTTTCATGGTCGGCTCATGCGGGCTGACACATCGAGGGAGGCCCAAGTATGGGCTGCGGGATGACCAGAAGATCCGGTGCGTTCCTAATAGGGATCGAACGGCCAACGCGCTCCAATCGCTGTGGTAGCTCGTAAGTGGTTCAGTTTTACTGTTTCTCAATAAAAGGAGTTTTGTAAAAATCAGCCACAACCATCAGAAAGGAGACCGTCATTCTGCAGAACACATGAGACACCATTTTCATCGGAGGAGAGGAGATCCCATCTTCACTAACATAGCCACAACTCCTCTCTCTCTTCCGTCTCCACTCCATAGCCATAGCCTTCTACTTGCAAAAAAGTTACTTTGTGAAATCTTTTGAGAACCCGACTATTTTGTGATTAACTTATGTGATAAGTTAATTTTATCATTTTTCTCTTAAATCCTAGTGTGTTCTCTTTTGATCTGTCTCTGCTCACGCTTATATATAGCATACTAGCATACTGTATTTCTCACTCCACTCGCATGAGAAGCACACCGGAAAAGCCACACACGTGTGGCTCCAAATTCAGGGTAGTGAAATATCTTTCGGAGCCTTTTGGGGTAGTACGGGTTGACAGGATGTAATGTAAGCCTAACAAATAAACAGAACAATCGACGTCTACATCCAAGTAAATCCTAGGGTTATTTTCCAAGCCATGACACCGCGCGCAGAAGGACAACACCTCGGTTTAATTTTTCTGTTGTTTGGGGTAAATTTTAACTACTTTTTTTCCAGAAATAACTGACTTGACTTGAGTTTGTCTAGATACGAATGTATATATACACTAAAATATGTTTAAATACATTCGAATTTAGACAAACCTAAATCAGTTATCTCTGAACGAAGGGAGAACCATATATATAGCCGATTGGCGCAATATAATATAAAAACATTGCAGCCCACTTTCACACTTTAGGCCTAATGAAGCCAAGCGTGAGGGAAAGTGTTAAAATATAAATGTATTGTCTAATCTTTTCTATTAGATTGATCTTTTATTGCATTGGCCAGAGCATACAGTTCTACATGTGCAATTTTCTCTTCCATAGCTCAAACAGAATCACATGATCTCACGAGTATCTCGCGTAACTATGTGGTTGTAGTAGGAGTAAATATAAGAGAACAATCATGCAGCGTTTTTTACAAATATGCACCACTACACATAGTTATTGTCAAAAATACGCTTCTCCAAAACCCATCGTCAAGAATAGCCCGAAGGCGAGAGGAAAAGATGGCACGTGTTACCTCCCGCCACGCGAGTTGTTGTAGTACAAATCCCGCCACAACGACTGGCAGAAGGAGCTTCCCGCTAATGGTATTGACTGGAGGTACCTACTAGGGAATTGTTGGTTTGCAGTACCAAACTTTCCGGACGAGTGCATTCCCGTACCTGAGTTATCATCAATCTCGCGGAGGTGCCGTAGTAGAATCGCCAATTGTCCAGAAGGGCCAAATGAGGGTGAATACAAATCTAACGGACAAACGGTCGTTTGAACCAGACGAAAAAGGGTTGAACTCAAATACCGCCGTTAGGTCAACTCTTCTTAGCCCGCCCTGTCATTATTCCCCGTTATCTTTTACGGTCGTGGACTAGTTTACCCCTGCGTGGATGAGATCCCTGAGTGGACCAGATCTATATTCTTTGCTCTGCTCTGCTCTTTTCTCCTGCTCCCCTCCCCATAACCTTTGCTCAGCTTCGGCTTCTAGTCTCAGATCGAAACTCGCACTTGCTCTAATTTGCGTCCCTGCCATGTCCGGTCAACCTCCCACACCTCTAATCGAAGCTCACAGGCGTCGCGTCGCATCGTCCACCGTATCGGAGCTTCGCGTCCTCGTACTAATATCTCGCCTCTGGCTAGTCCTTCTCGCACGGCGGAGCGCTTCCTGTCGGGCGATCCTGGCTGGTGACCGGCCTCGGGCAGTTACGTGCTGTCGCGCACCCCAGGCATGGTAGCCCTGGCACATCAATTCGACGACCACGCTCTCATGGCCACCGTGGTGGGCGTCCGTCCCGCCGTGTTGCCGGCAGAGTTGCTGTCGGCTTTCAGGTCTCGTTTTTGGATCAGACGAAATGAGGTCAAGATTGAGGTATGCGCGCCGCCATTCGATTTTTTTGTCCGGTTCGAGCACAGCTCAGACACCGAGCGTGTTCTGCATTCTTCCCATTCTTTCGAGTGCTACGGGGAGAAAATGAGCTTCATGCATTGGCATTGCGCCTGTGGGTGGGACGATCGCTTGGGGCAGCTTCATTTCTTCTCCAAACTCGGCTTTGACGGCCTCCCATTGGATGCTTGGGAGCTGGAGGCCCTCAAGCAGGTCGTCAGTAGCCTTAGCAGTGAGCTGGTGGAAATCGTGCCACCGAGCTATAGATGGGTCATCGAGGTAAAGGCGTGGCTGAAAGATCCTGACACCGTTCCTAAGATGTACGAGGTGTAGATTCCAAGAAGGGCAGGGCGATAGCTTTGCTGGAAACACCCGGTCATCATCCACATGGAGGAGGTTCTAGAATCGGTACATGGCATTCAGGGCCCCGAAGAGGCTGCCAGAAAGCATCCTCGTCGTCTGCAGTGTTGGCCTGGAAGGATCGATGGCACAGGACCACCACCGTTTTGCGACGGCGCACACAGTTTTGGTGGGGGAACTGGGCTTGGACAAGATGGTAGTTCTGATTTCCCTCGAGTGAAGGCAGAGCTCTAGTGAATTACCGTGGTATGTGTGGCTAATGAATTTGTAGTATGGAGAGCGTAGGAGGAAGTTAGCATCGACTAAAAAGGTGTAATAGTTTGAATCGATGTAGTACGTGTGGGTAATGAATTTGAAGTAGTATGTGTGTGTAATAGTTTGAATCGAGGTAGTATGTGTGGGTAATGAATTTGATGTAATGTGTGTGTGTAATAGTTTGAATCGATGTAGTTGAACACTGTGCTTTATAATTTCTGTGAATAACCAAGGACAACCTCATGAAAAGAGGGTGGTCTAGCAATGAGCAATGTCAATTCTGTGGATGCCAGGAAAATGTAGTCCATCTCCTCTTCAAGTACAAGATAGCTAGATTTGTAACATATTAAACTGCAGGACCATTTTGTAGACAACACAAGACAAAGGAAAATTGGTTTACAGCACAGATAGCAGACACAAAATCTGTAGTCTGGGAAAAAAAATGCCAGTTAACTGGATTTAACCACGACTAGTAATTGAAGGAAATAGATACTTCATAGTATTTGCTTACAACAGTAGTACTTCCATACAAAAGGGTCTTATACCTGCACAAAATTGGGCTAAACTTCCTACTAGTTTATAGAACAATTCGTTAGCATTTCATCTACAAAAGCCATTCTTCAGTATGAACTTAACTATTCTACACTAAAGAAACTATAGATCTCCACCAGAAAAGTTGGCTGGCCAATTGCCTTGAGACTACGTAAGTTCTTTGATCATTTAACCCTAAACTGATCTATTGCCTTCCCGCCAAACTGCAAGAAATCTTCATCGTTCATGCACGACCACTTTGCGTGTGCCACTGCTAGTTCAGTAGGAATATCCGCCCTGCTGCAACGATTTCTTTGAAACTGAAACTCGCCATCTTCTTCTTGGGATCGTAGGTCAGTGTGAACTAGAACCTGAATTCCGACAAAAAGCTGATGCCCGCCTGAAAGGGCATGTATGTCCCCATGTGTGGTTTTGGTAATTAATGACAACCCTATGTACTAATGTGCAAATTGAGTCTCACTTGTAGGTTTGTCCATTAGCATCGCTTGGACCATGTGTTGGTTTCAAGGATGAAAAAGAAGAAGCATTGCCCAAAGGCTTTGTGCCTTTTGGAATGAAGTAGAAGAAGAAGATCAAATATGTCTTGAAGAAGAAGAAGAAGATGGAGTTCCTCATGGCTATGTTGAAGCTTGCCATCCTCGGCAATCATGGAATGATGAAGACAAGTTCGAAGAAGAGGCTTCCCCATGGAGTATGGGGGAGAATGTCTCAAGACTTCATCAAGCAAGTGCAAGCAAGTGCAATCAAGAAAGGTGTTCCATCTTGAAGGTGACAAGATCTTCTACATCAAGCTCAAGTGGGATGCTCAAGGCAAAGGTATGATCTTGATAGGGTTTCTATTTTACCGGTCTCTTGTAGTGTTGGGAGACCGGGTTTAGGATAGATAGCCGTACTATCAAGAGGGGCTCTCGAGTGGATGACTCGTTCGTATCTTTCGGAGAGAGCTCAAACATTTGCACACATAGCATCAAAAACGGTTTGGTTCTTGGTTGTTGTTTGGTTCTTGTCCATGTGAGGATCTAGATCTTGTGCTTATCTTCATTACAAGCTCTAGTTCATCAAAAACGGTTTTCCCTTGCATATCTTATTGCATTTTTGATCTTGCGGGTTTTGCGGCTCCACACCTTGGGAGGTATCTCACATATATATTCATGGTATTTTATCCCTTGGTGATATCCAATATTTCGAACAAAATTGATATCCAGTATTTTTGTTGGATTCTACGCATCGTTATCTTTCCAACAAAATTGATTTCATCTCGTTTGGAGTTCTGATGCAAAAGTTGTGGCATTTCTGGTTCTGGAGTTTTTGCCTGGCCGGTAGTTCCGGCGGGCCACCGGTAGTACCGCTAGGGCATTTTGCTGCCGGTAGTACCGGTGTTAATTCCGCCCCAATTTCTGGTAACCCCGTTTTCGCTTCAGTATTCTCTCTGCCTGGTCTGTGCTATTTGACGGAACCTCGGTCGGAATCTTGGGCGGTAGTACCGGTGACCCACCGGTAGTACCGGCCGGCCTTGTTTTTGTGTTTTTTTGCACCTTGTTTTTGGACCATTGGCTGAGTGCCACCGGTAGTACCGGCCACCCACTGGTACTACCGGCCATGCGCGAAACTGTGTGTAATGGGCAGATCGGGGAGCCCTTTAAAAGGAGCTCCCCTTCCCCCTTCGGGGCCAACTAGCTTTTTCTTGGTTCTTGCTTTCTCTCTCTCCTCCATTGTTGACCTTGAAGAGCTTGCCCTCTACCCTTCCCCCTCCTATGATTCTTGCCTCTTTTTGAGGGATTTGAGAGAGGAGATCTGGATCTACAAGCCCCACCAAACCAAATCCCTTCTTTGTGAAGGAATCCTTGGGATCTAGATCTTGGAGAATTTTTTGTTCTCCTCTTGTGTTCTTCCTCCCTTATTCACCCAATAGCTTTTGTAGCTTTGGTGGAATTTGAGAGAGAAGGACTTTCCTCTTGCATTTGGTGCATAGGTTTGAGTTCTCCTCGGAGATTCGGTGAGTTCAAGCCCTTGGGCTTGTTTCTCTTGGGTTCTTGGAACCCTAGACAGTTGTGTGATTGGTTTGTTGACCTTTTGTGGTCTTGTAGCCTTTTGTGGCCTTGTTACCTTTTGTGGCTTTGTAGCCTTTATGGCATTGTTGTTGGGAGCCTCAAATTGAGTTGTGGAGATTGCCCCAACCTTGTACGGGTTCGGTGACCGCCCTCAAGTGTCCCATAGTGGAACATGAGTAGGCCTTTGCGGCGAGCTCACGGGAGAATAGGGTGAGCCTTTTGTGGCGTTGGTAGGTTGCGTGCCTTCGCATCTTGGGCTGAGGCTTTGTGTGGTGTTGGGTGAGCATCGTGCCACCACACCTCGAGGTGAGACACTTGTGGCGTTCGAAGTACATTGCGCCCCCGCACCTCTCCAACGGAGACGTAGCTTCTTTGGAAGTGAACTTCGGGAAACTAATCATCGTCTCCGCGTCCATCGGTTATCTCTCAACCGAGCCCTTTACTTATGTAATTTACATTGTGATAGCCATCGTGCTTGAAGTACTATATTTTGCTATCACCTTGTTGCTTGTCTTGCTTAGCATAGGTTGTTGGTGCACTTAGTGAAACTAGTGGATATAGGTTTTGGCTTGATAAATTAAATGTTAAGTTTTATTCCGCATTTATTAGAGCCTAAACCATAATAATTTTAAAACGCCTATTCACCCCCTCTAGGTGACGTCCATTTCCCTTTCACCGCCGCTGGCTCCGGCTGTCGAACAATCCAACATGCTGAGTGTAGACGCTTGGTCGCCGCCGTGGTACGGCCTCTGACAGTGCGTTGTATGGAGCGTCTTTGCCGCAGACGGCGTGTTCCCAGCCTCCCCCACTGCGGTAAGGTAGCCCGCGCCGAAGCATGGACGCGAGAGTTCCTAGACCTTGGCACTGCCCTATTCGAAAAGTGTGTACCCTCGGCGGCATGCTCTCATCAATGATTTGATACGTACCTTGTTCGCACTACCTAGAGCATGCCGTAATGCCGCCGCGCGATTTCTCCACATCGCTCTCTTGGCCCTGCTTGCCGCATCCGGCGCCGACGACGCTGGCGCCGCTGCCACGGCCTATTCGGCACATTTTGTGAAATCATCCGCCTGGCAGGGTAATGGGAGACCGTGTTGGGTTCGCAGCATAGAAAACAAAAAATTTCCTACGATGAGAACTATACGCCAAGATCTATCTACTAGATACAGAGCAACGGGTGGATATACATCCATGAAGAACTTACCCTCGAAGACAACGAGTTTTGTTAACGAGTAGGAACTCGTGGATGATGTAGTCGTACGCTTGCCGATCTCAAGATCGTGATGAAGTCCAGCAGGTCCGGCTCTAGCACGTCCATCAGATCCAACTCCAGCAAGTCCAGCACCGCAGAGTAGCGGTGCATCCGTGATCGCACACACGTCCGGTACCCCGACAACCTCCGTCCCTCGCTCCAGCAAAGCAGCGGAAGCAGCAACTCCTTTCCAGATAAAGCCACCGGGAACATGTATCTCGCTAATCCGAGACCATGGGGAATAATACTAGAGGGGGAGAGAGATCCTTCACGAGGAGGTGTAAGGAAGAAGGGGTGTGAGGGGGGCCTTTTATAGGAGGAGGGGAGGGTACCCCTCCCATGGCCGGCGCCCATGGAGGGTGTTCCTTCACCTCCCCCGTTCATGTGGTGGTAACCCCTCCACATTAAAATGCCCCTTCACATTCTCTTTTAAAGTCTCCACTTTAAATGCATTAAATTTCTCCAAATTTCATGCTCTCTCATTTAATAAAACTCTTTTATTATTTTTATTCATAATTTTGTTAATTACTTTAATTAACAAACATTCACATAAAACCCCCTGCAACATTTCAATATTACATGTAGAACCAATTTTAGCAATTTCACCTGAAACAGTTTCAGTGTCTATTGAAATAATTCGAGCGCTTTGTTAATCTTTATCTAAAATATATTTGCTCCAAATGGTGTCGATATCCCTTGAGTGTGTCACCCTACGGTTCACGAATAATGCAGACATGATTGAGACCCCTCTCCGATCAATAATCTGCAGCGGGACCTGGAGATCCGTACTAACTCCCACATATTCAACGATGACTCTTGTGATCGTGTGAACCTTTAACGTCGTACCTAAATCCCTTTGTATCGCGATATATTACATGTCCGAGATTTTATCATCGGCATCCAAATACCTAGTTTGATCTCGTTACCGACATGCACTCTTTTCTCGTTCCCGTGATATAACATTCTAGTGATCACATCACTTGCTTGCAATCTATTTCATGTGATATCACCAAGAGGGCCCAGAGTATATCTATCCGTCATCAGGATGGACAAATC
Organism: Avena eriantha; assembly: GCA_910589775.1. Classification (NCBI taxonomy): domain Eukaryota; kingdom Viridiplantae; phylum Streptophyta; class Magnoliopsida; order Poales; family Poaceae; genus Avena; species Avena eriantha. The sequence continues at coordinate 453,284,661 of OU342741.1, read as the reverse complement.
CCACTCTTGATCCATGAGCCTCAACATAACACCTTGTAGCACTGAACCCACCTTTATAGTCACCCTATTACGGTGTGAAGTTTGATGTTATCAAGATACTCTTCCGGTGTTAGCAATTAACATGATCTCATGGTATAAGGACTAAGATTACTTCATATGATGTTATAGCAATATAAACATAATGACTCTGATTGTAATGCTATACTTCGGATGAATGTTCATCACATCATTCCACCAATGTTGTGACCTTGTTATTAACAACATCAAATGTCCATGATCAGGAAACCTTGATCATCTTGTTAATCAATGAGCTTGTTAATCATCTTTGTATTTTGTTTATTAAACACACATGTATTAACGTTTCCAATTAATATAATTATAGCATGCAAAATAAACATTTATCATAAACATGGAATAAGATAATAACCACTTTATTATTGCCTCTCGGGCATATTACCTTCAGTCTCCCACTTGCACTAGAGTCAATAATCTAGTTTGTAAACTTTGTATATACAACACCTATGTGTTGAATATACACATTTGCTAGTGGTTAACATAATCTCCGGATCTGGCACTTTCAGGTCCGTGTGTATTTGCATGTCTTTGCATCTCTACGCATCACTCATTCTCAAATGAGATGGCATCGTATAAATTTGGTCCTTTGGTGAGACCTTTAGTTTGTTCGGGTAAAAATATGTTGATATTATTATCATACAATATATCTTCATAGTATTAGCCCACTTTGAACCACACCTAGTTCGATAACAAACTACTTAGCACAAATGCCCTCCTTTGCTACTACCATAGCAGTCATATACTTAGCCTTTTTGTTGTAGTATCCGTCACAATGTTTCAACTTTGGAACTTATCCAAATCCATCATGGAACATCATTTCCATTACATTGTGCCACCCATAGTCTAATTTGAGATAAATTTAATTTGTATCTTGTGACAAAACTAGTACCAATGTAACACTTTACAATGAACTACCTTTAACTATTTGTCACTTATACATGATATATTCTTAGTTCTTCCAAAGCTCATAAGAATATCTTTACTATTGTCCAATGATCATCTTATGACTCATTCTGGTATGTGCTCATAACGTTTAGAGCATAGGACATTCTGGATATATACATATCATGGTATAATCGATCAAAATCTTCATGTGATTTTACTCACCAAGTGTTGAAACACTCGAATCTTGATACAATCCTTTCCATGCAGCAAGAACCTTTCTTGTTGTTTCCATATTGAACCCTTTCAATATCTCATATATGTATGTCTAGCACAACCATATTAGCACCTCAATCTATTCATATAGATATTGATGCCAAATATTTCGGTTTTCCCCAAGTCTTTCATCGAAATCTTATTTTAATAAAATTCTTAACTTGTGTCAATACAAGATACATTATTTCTAATCAACAATATGTCCTCTACATAATGTATTAGAAATATGTCTCAGCGCTCCCACTTAATTTCTTGCAAATGCAAGCATCTTCATCATCTCCGATGAATTTAAACTCTTTTAACAGTTTCATCATGGTGAAGATTCCAACTCCGCTATGCTTACTTCAAATATTGAAGTTTGCATGCCCTTTTAGCACCCTTTGAATTAACAAAACCCTTCGGACCATGTCATGTACACGTCCTAGGTAACCGTTCTATTAGAAGAACCTTGGTTTATTCAACTACCATATACCAAATTATATGTAGTGGTTGCTACATTAATCCGTCAAGACTATATATCGCTATGAAAGATCAAATCTTGTCATAATCAACTCCTTGAACATTGCCGTAAACTTCTTTCCGACATGTCGACTATTTCATAGATGTTAAACATCCATGTCTATTTCTTTATAGATCCAAACACGACCGATAGGCTTTACGCCTTTTCAGAGGGTCTTCCAAGTTCAGAAACTTGATTCTCGTGTATGGATACTATCACGGATTTTATGACTTCTAGTCACTTTATGGAGTTAGGGCCCATCATCTCTTCTTTGCATGTAATCGGTTCATCATTTTCAAAACAATAACGACTTGTTTATCAAATATCACTATTTGATTCTTACCGTCCCACACGGTTCAATATGAACTCTAATCTCTGAGATTACAACCTTTGTAATCACGGGAGCCATGAGCATTGTGGCCGCCATCGGGACATTTTCCAGTGCTGCGCTACTTAGCACATATAGCTAAGGTTCAACAACCTTATCAAAGTTCTATTGTCCTCCCACTTAACTTTTCACGAAAAATTCCTTCTCAAGAAACTTGACGTTCCAAGTAACAAACTCTTTTGTCCTCGGTGTTATGGAGGAATTCCCAACAAATTCTTTTGGAATAACCTACAAAGACGTGCTTATCCGACTTTGGTTGTAAACATTTTACTTATGCATAACATACCAAAATTTAAGAAAAGACAATTCAGGTTTTATCCCAAACCATAACTCATATGGTGTCATTTCAACAGATCACGATGGTGCTCTTTTTAGTGTCAAAGTGGTAGTCTCTAAAGCTTTAATCCTTAAAACATAATGGCAGTTTTATAAATGTCACCTTTTATCTTACCATGTTAAACATGGTTTGATTTCATCTCTCAAATATGCCATACTCCTGTGGTTTATCGGGAAACACAAATCATGGAACAATTCCTCAAATCTCAGGTGTTTGGCTAAACCTGTAACTCAAATATCTTCCTTTATGATCAAATCATAAACTCTTTATTTTATTGTTACAATGATTTTTCACTTCATCTTGAAAGTCTTTGAACAATTTTCAAATGTTTCATACTTCTTCCTTATTAAGTAAATATATATATAGATATATTCACTCAAATTTCTAGAGAATGCATATGAAGCAAAAAGATCCATCGCATATGGCTACACATAATGGACTATATACATCAACATGCATAATATCCAATAAGTTAGTCAACTATTCCTCTTTGGCCTATGGACAAAGTTTCAATTATCTCGAGGAAAGTCTCACAAGCGTCAATTGATCAAAATCAAAGACTCCAAAAATCCATCAACATGGAGTTTCTTCATGTTTTATTTCCAATATAATTTAAACAACGATGTCACTTCATAAGTGATCTTTCAATCATTTGTCTTGCGACATTTTAGCAATAGTGTTTATGGATGTGATTTCTCCCACTAGACTTGTAAAAGTTCATCCATCCTTTATGGAATACGATAATCATTTGAACAACCATTGTTCTCGTAATACCGGAACAAAATAACAATTATTAATACAAATCTTGAAGGCTAGGTTTAACGACAACTAAAACACAATAACACTTTATTTGTTTTCGATAAACATCATCACTTATTCTCTTGCTAGTTACTTAGGCCATTGTAGTTCATGAATTGTGTTGTTCTGTATGACACTTCACACCAACCAATTCGGTATCCAGTACCGATATCCAATACCTCAGAACCACATTGTTTAACAAGCAAGGAATACAGCCATAACATGTATATATTCTATATACCTAAGTTGGACATCTCCAACCTTTTCTTTTCTGCCAACTATTTTATAGATTCTCTTTCAACAATTCCTTTTATTTTAAAAGAATCTATTGATACGTCCATTTTGCATCACTATTCTATGTCATAATTCACTATTATTCATTGATATATTTCATATTGAGAGGTGATACTTATGTTATTTCATCTGTTTTTGCATATTGATGACTTTTGGAGCATGAACCGTTGCAGTCAAGATTCTGATGGAAAAGGTGTTGTTTTGAGGCAAAATTCGATAAGATCCAGAAATCCGGGAAAATATATGGAAAATCCTATTTTTCCAGAAGATGAAGGAAGCCAGAAGGGCGACTGGAGATGGGCCACAGGGGGCCCACACGTAGTCATTTTTTGGGTTTTCAAATAAGAAAGCAAACTACTAGAACTAATTTTTGTGTGTTTTTGATAACAAAACAAGCAAACAAAGCAAAAAGAAACTAAGCAAAACAAAAATAACAAAGTAAAGAGATTGGTTATGAGGGACTCCCCTTGTGAAGATGTCCTTGACTCCCCGGCAACGGCGCCATAAAATCGCTTGATGGCTCAATGCACGGCACCCAAAAAAATGCTTGATGGCGGTGTTGATGTAGAGCTCGTTGGGAACCCCAAGAGGAAGGTATGATGAGCACAGTAGCAAGTTTCCCTCAGTTATGAAACCAAGGTTTAATCGAACCAGTAGGAGCAAGGAAACACCCCAAAGGTGTTACTAGCTGAGCTTTGCCAGGGCACACTACCGGTGCTAGTAGCAACGTGGAGACCTGCACAACGCAACCACATAACTTTGTCCCCAACTTACGATGAGGTTGTCAATCTCACCGTGTTTTGCAGAAAACAAAGGATTAAATGTATTGAACGGAAAGAAGTGAAAGTTTGTAGAAAGTAAACACAAAGCAATAAAAGATTGTAGATTGAATGTAAAGTAAAGGACCGGGATCCATAGTTCACTAGAGGTGGCTCTCCTTAAGATAGATAACATGCTGGGTGAACAAATTACAGCGGGGCAATTCACAAACACCGAGAAAGCAATACATGCATATACTAATCATCTTGACTCCTTTGAGAATTGATTGGGCATTACAACATTATACATAGATCGCCATCCAACTACATCTATGACTAATAATCCACCTTCAGGTTATCATCCGAACCCCGTCCAGTATTAAGTTGCAAGCAACAAATTATTGCTTTACGAACTGCGTGTAAAGTAAACAATACGATTGTTCTATGAACAAAGGATTGTTGTTCTCTCCCTAGTAGCAACAGCAGATCTAGTACTTAGAGATTTCTGTCACTTCCCCAGATTACCAGAGGTATGAACCCACTATCGAGCATAAATACTAACTCTTGGAGTTGCTAGCATCTACTTGGCCAATATAGCTACTAACAACGGAAAGCATGCAAGATCACAAATAACAAATACATGATAGAATCAATAATCAATCTAAAATAGCATCTGAATATCCATCGGATCCCCGCAAACACAACATGCAGAATTACAAATAGATGATCTTGATCATGAACGGAGCTCACAAGATCTAAACATGAAAGCAGAAAGGAGGAGAACCAGCCATCTAGCTACTACATGGATCCGTAGTCCAAGGATGAACTACTCACGCATCACACCGGAGGCTTGCATGGTGATGAAGAAGGCCTCCAGGGTGAATTCCCCTCTCCGGTAGGGTGCCGGGAAGAGCTTCAGATCCCCCTGATCTAAGGACAAAGACGACGGCGGCTATAGACTCTTTCGTGGATTTTTGATCGGGTACTTAGGGTTTTCGCCCCGAGGGCAATATATAGGCGGAAGGAGAGGCTGAGGGGGTGCCTAGGATGGAGCTGAAGGGGAGGCCACACCACCCCCTGGCGCGGGCCAGGCTTGGCCGCGCGGCCAGGTGGTGTGCTGGCTCCTGGCCCTTCTCCGTCTCGTATTCTGGCACTTGATGTCTTCCGGAAAAATAGGCACTTTGGCTTTTGTCCGGTCCAATTCTGAGAATATTCATTTTATGACTTTCCTGGAACCAAAAACAGCAGAAAACAGACATCTGGCACTGTGTCTCTTGTTAATAGGTTAGTCCAAGAAATCATATGAAAATTACTCCAAAGTATGGACAAAACACAAGAAAGTGGATAAAACTAAGCATGGAACATCAAAAAGTATAGATACATTTGCAATGTATCACACCGCAAAGCAGCGGTGCATCCGTGATCGCACACATGTCCGGTACCCCGAAAACCTACGTCCCTCACTACAGCAAAGCAGCGGAAGCAACAACTCCTTTCCAGATAAAGCCACCGGGAACATGTATCTCGCTAATCCGAGACCATGGGGAATAATACTAGAGGTGGAGAGAAATCCTTCATGAGGAGGTGTAAGGAAGAAGGGCGTGAGGGGGGCCTTTTATAGGAGGAGGGAGGGTACCCCTCCCATGGCCGGCGCCCATGGAGGGTGTCCCTTCACCTCCCCCATTCATGTGGTGGTAACCCCTCCACATTAAAATGCCCCTTCACATTCTCTTTTAAAGTCCCCACTTTAAATGCATTAAATTTCTCCAAATTTAATGCTCTCTCATTTAATAAAACTCTTTTATTATTTTTATTCAGAATTTTGTTAATTACTTTAATTAACAAACATTCACATAAAACCCCCTGCAACATTTCAATATTACATGCAGAACCAATTTCAGCAATTTCACCCGAAATAGTTTCGGTGTCTATTGAAATAATTCCAGTGCTTTCTTAATATTTATCTGAAACATATTTTCTCAAAATGGTGTCGGTATCCCTTAGGTCTGTCACCCTACGGTTCGCGAATAATGCAGACATGATCGAGACCCCTCTCCGATCAATAATCAACAGCGGGACCTAGAGATTCGTACTGACTCCCACATATTCAACAATGACTCTTGTGATCGTGCGAACCTTTAACATCGTAACTAAATCCCTTTGTCTCGCGATATATTACATGTCCGAGATTCGATCATCGGCATCCAAATACCTAGTTTGATCTTGTTACCGACATGCACTCTTTTCTCGTTCCCGTGATATAACATTCTAGTGATCACATCACTTGCTTGCAAGATATTTCTATGTGATATCACCGAGAGGGCCCAGAGTATATCTATCCGTCATCGGGATGGACAAATCCCACTCTTGATCCATGAGCCTCAACATAACACCTTCGTAGCACTGAACCCACCTTTATAGTCACCCTGTTACGGTGTGACGTTTGATGTTATCAAGATACTCTTCCGGTGTTAGCAATTAACATGATCTCATGGTCTAAGGACTAAGATTACTTTGTATGATGTTATAGAAATATAAACATAATGACTCTGATCGTAATGCTATACTTCAGATGAATGTTCATCACATCATTCCACCAATGTTGTGACCTCGTTATTAACAACATCCAATGTCCATGATCAGGAAACCTTGATCATCTTGTTAATCAACGAGCTAGTTTATATGAGAGGCATTACTAGGAACTTTGTATTTTGTTTATTAAACACACATGTACTAACGTTTCCAATTAATACAATTATAGCATGCAAAATAAACATTTATCATAAACATGGAATAAGATAATAACCACTTTATTATTGCCTCTCGGGCATATTTCCTTCAGACCGGCCTTGAAGTAGAGCTTCATGGCCTACCTTAGAAGGCTAAATACCCCAGTTTCAGCGGCTGTCGCGGCGGTGGCTACTTAGGCGGGGCCATGTTACCCTAGGTGGTGCAGCATGGAGGAGCTAACCAAGGTGAACTGTGGTTTTCGGAGAAGGGGAGTGACAGACTGACAGTAGGTTTGGACTACGGGCACGCGTGAAAATAATCATCTCCCATTTCGTTAGAAGGTAATAATTTGACACTCGTTGCATTAACCGCTCAATCTTTATTTCCCTTCCGCTCAATTTTCATTTCCCTTCTCAGCATAAGAGTGCGAACACATTAAACAGATTGGTTGTGGCTATCCACCTCATCGGGCAATGTACCAGGACAGGTAGGAGACCGGGTTTCATTTTAGAAATGTTGACGACTGTGCCCTTATGTTTACGATATTATTTCTATGCCACTATGTATCGTCGAATTGTAGCAACACCATCAGAAATAGGGGATGACGATGTGGCGTGTTTTCTTTTTTTAAAGGGCATTAGAAAAAGGGGATGATGATGTGGCATGTTTTCTAACTGGCGGACCCACCTCCTCCACCTTCGATGGCGTGCAACCCAAGTTCGAGGGCTGGTGCCGCCAACCAACACATTATTGTGCAATTTTCCACGTTTTGTCGCAACCAGCTGCACTCCGCTCCTCTACTCCTGCCGCCGCCACTCCGTTCAGTCATGCACCGCTCTCGTCCTCCCCTTGGGCCATCGTCCTCCCGCCCTCCCTGTTGGAAATATGCCCTAGAGACAAATAGTAGTAAGGACTATTATCATATTTCATATAGTTTATGATTAAGTTTTATATCATGCTATAACTGTGTTGAGTGGAAACATCAATACACGTGTGATATACAAACAACCAGGGGTTCCCAGTGAAACTCTAGTCACTGGTTCATTGGTCAACAGATGATCATGTTTCCTGATCATGTGGCATTTATGCCAGTTGGAAATGAGGTCATCTCATTCAGAGAATGAGATGATGAACCAATACCCAACCTAAACATCATGACCCGAACATGTCACAAAGTTCAAGTTACGATGATTAGAAATGGATCCTCGTAGACTATTCCTTAGACCGTGAGGCTATATCAATCATTGTCTCCCGAGAGTGCTTAGATAGCATCAAACACCATCTGGTAAAATGGTGGTTATAAAGGTGTGTTCAGGTATTCGGAGGAAACCGTAGAGGCAAAATATGTCAAGAGCAGGATTTGTCCGTCCATGTGACAGGAAGGTACTCAAGGGCCCACTCGGCTGGGCCTAGCCCCCCCCCCCCCCGCGCGGGGCCCACTAGGTGACCGGCGACCACCTCCTCCCCCTCCTCTCCTTTAGTCCCACCCCGGGACTTTGAGGGAGGTAGTACCTCCCCTTCCCCTATATATAGTGGGGTATTTGGCCTAGAAAAATACATCAATAATCAATAAAGGTCTCCCCACTTTTGGGAGGACCTCCAGTTTATATTTTATCTCCCCCCTCTCTCTCTCGTGACCGTGGTCCCAAGTCTAGACTGCGCGAGCGAGAGATATCTTCACCGCGGAGCGCCGTCGTGCTGCGGGATTCGGATCCGGGAGCTCTACTTCCGCAACTGCTGCTGGATCGGGGAAGCGGGAGTCATCGTCAGGCACCGGACGTGTGTAACTCCCCGCGAGGTGTCGCACTTGAGGCACTCAAGTCGTTGGATCTAGAAGGAGCGCAAGGACTTCATCACGACCTTGAGGTCAGCTTCGGCTCGTCTACATCAACCACGCTCTCCTGGGTGTTGACAACGCTTTTCGGTCTTCAAGGGTAAGTTCGAAGCCCCTCCCGTTACTGTATTACTAATAGATAGGTCCTGGCAGCTTCAGGGGTTCAGGGGCGTAGAGTAAAATTTATTGTTTTTATACGTGGAACCCCTAAAGTGGTATCAGAGCTAGATCTATGCGTAGTAATGCTAGTACGGGTAGAACACATGAGATGTAGCGTGTGGGCATTGATCTTTTAGTTGTTACCCTCCCATGAGTACTTGTGCATACCGCAGTAATGCTTGATGAACCGGCCCCCAACCCACTTTACGCGTTCATTCGCCAGACTGGTCCACGCTTGACATACGGCTTGTACCGTATAAAGTGGCTTAGGGGGGTGTCCGTCTCTCTCGCATTAGTTGGTATGCCATTTGCAATGGAGGGCCCCGAAAGGGGTGTACTATAGACAACTGCTTGATCAGCGTTGTGCTAAAAGTTCGTAGGTAAGAACGGTTCTTGTGCGAAAGCCCATTCAGCCACGTAAAACATGCAAGATAAAGTAGAGGCGTCTAACTTTGTTTTGCAGGAGGGCGTTGCTTTGTGATATCTTTGTGGCAAAGGTAAAGTGATTACCTTTTGTTACGTAGTAGTAGATAGTCATGGAGGTGACGAACTACCACGCCGGAATGACACTGGTACCCTGGTGTCTACAGCGCCGAAACCCGGTGACGGCGGATGGAGATCACGACGTGAAGGACCATATCACATAGCATTTACATTCAATGTTATTGTTTGTATGTCTTATTGTGTGCTAGTATTAGATACTCAACGGTAGCCTAATAAGATGATCCATGTTAAAATTACCAACGATTGTGTTCCCCCTTAGTGTGCACCACCAAGAAAGTTCTTCGGTAGGAGGCAGGCCGTGATGATCGGGTGTCAGACATATCTACATTCACATACAGTGGGTGTAAGCCATGTTGCACAACAAAAACACAAAGGTTGAGTTGGCGAGCCTAGCACGCTAGAGAAGCGTGGCCTTAGAACATGGATGGTTGAAAGATCGAGCATGAGTCGCATGAATGATGTGACCGACGTTTAGCGTCCACCCTTAAACCCACATTGATGGCCGTGATGATCGGGGGAGATGTGGCTGATAGGGGTCGTGTTATCACTAGGAACCCTTTTGGGGATAGGCATTTCTGAGTGGAGTTATTACTAACTCATTTAATTATAAACTTAGTTTAAATTCCTTTTGCAATTATAAATGTAGATGGGACCTTTCATGTTGACGATTGATTGGTTAGAAGGAGAGAAGCTCAGATTAGATGGATCGAACTTCTCCATTTGGGTTGCCAGTCTTCATGTTCTACTTAGTGAGAACGACGTGGTCGACTACATACTCGACGGGATGGATTTGGATCTATGCACGGACCTTGAGACCCCAGAGGAGAGGAAAGACCGCTATCTCCGTCGTGAGATGGCCTCCTATATTTCAGTTGTGATGCGTTTCGGAATGGTGGACGAGCTGTGGCCTTTCGTGGGTGATGTCAACCCTCGTTCGGTAATCCTATAGCTTAGGACACATTTTGTGGAGCAACCACGCATTTGGGAGCATGAGCTGATGGGAGACTTCCTCTCCATTAAGATGGAGAAGAACTCGTCGCTGGACAGCCACTTACAACACATGCATGATGTGTACATGAGGCCAGCATACTTCCTAGACATCTAGATTTCAGGCTCTTTTGCAAATGCTGCTGTGCTACGGTCGCTGCCACCAAGCTACCAAGCACAAGTCAGGACTTGCGTAATGAGGGGCAACACGGAAATGGAGTTCCACCGGTTCATGACACATCTCAGGAATGTGTTGGTTGAACCAGATGTCGCTCAGGTCGTCAACGACAAAGGTATATATTTGATATACAGTTTTATAAATGTTATAATCTTGCAAACACATTGCAGTGTTAAGTATATCTGATACTTGTTCTGTTTTACTGAAAACAGGTCCTTCTGGATGAGAGTTTCTTGCTGGAGAGGAGGTGACGTTGCGTGTTGATGGTGAGCATGATGATGATGGCCGACGACACTCTCCCTCGACATTTATCACTTAGTTTGTGTTTTAGGATGATTAATGTAATCGAGAGATTTGAACTTCTTTAGTGTGTCTCACACTTCATGAGACGGTTATTCATATGAGTTTGTAACAAACAGTTGTTCTGCTTTTATGAATGATTTCTATTCGTGTTCATATCTTGTTTGATTATGCGTGAATTATCCTTATTATTTGAAACTAATTGATAATGAATGAACATTTATAAAACATTAAAATGCCTTGTTTAAAAATACCCAACTTAATGATATTTCATTAATGAATGAAACCATTATTTGAATTCAAAGTTATTTGATAATATGTGAAAGTCATTCGATTTCTTTTCACATATAAATCATGCCTAAGTTCGGCAAAATAACTTGAACGCCATGTATTACTTGAATACAAAGTGTTTAAAGAATTGTTAAAAGTAAATACATATTCGATGTATTATGTTTTAACAAAAATGGTAATTATCATTAAATGATTGTTTAAATGTGTAAAGTAGTTTACCAAAGGAAACATGAATATGAAACTATTTGATTTGATCAAAGTGTTTCATCAATAAAAGGGTATGAGTATAAAAGAGAATCTAATTACTATGATTTGATCAATAGTAATGAAATTCGAACTTATAAAAATGGCATAACATAAAATGTGGAATACAAAGTGTTTGGAAACGTCAAAATACAAAGCATCACAAAGTGATATTAGATATCAAAGGGGTTGAATAGAAGGCTCCAAATAAATCGTTGCAGTGTAGATGTAGAGACCATTGGTTAGAAATAGTTAGCACTCAATTAGAATTGGTAAACCATTTGAACTCGTGATAGTTTTGGGGTTATTCGATATAACCAAAACAATAACGAATAAGTCCTTGTAGTGTATTCATTGGAAACTCTGAATACAAAACCCATAGCTCAAACCAAAAGGAAAGAAAAACTTGTATTTCTTGGATTTTGGTGCATTCTTGAGAAAGCTCACTTTTGGTGATGTCTCTCAATTATGAAGCAAATGGAAAATAGTGTAAAACATGATGAGGATTCAAAACCTGCATTAGAGTGTTGACAAGCGCAACGGATAGCATTCCTAAACGATTCTCTTCACGGAAGGAAAGAATCAATGATTTGATTATTGTGTTTGTCCTCCACTATTGTTTTTCACTACATGAAGTATGATTCAAAATCTAAATCCATATCTTGTATGGAAACATTTGTGAATCACTTGTCATGATTTTTGGAATATGACATACCTACGAACTACAAAGGAAATAATGGTAAACTAATTATGAGAAATCCTAGAAGCAAAATTCCCTTGAGATTAGAAAGCAATTCATTACTGAATCTCACAAGTAAAGGGGTTACTTGGAAGTTTCACAAATGACTACAAAGCCATAGTGAAAAAGGGGTGAATGACAAAAGCACAATTTGTCAGGTATTGGACAAATTCAAATGAATTTGATTCATGTGTGCTAAATGTCTAGTGGATTTAAAATTAGTAAAGTACTAGTATCTCATAGTAAAACTCCAAGTTTGATATTTGATCAAAAGATTTTAAAGTTATTCAAAATAGTGAGTGGACATGCAATTTGCATGAAATTGAGTGGGAGCTATGAAAGTCTTCCTAAAACAATATGTGATTGAAATATTTTAAGTGGGAGCAACATAAGTCTCAAATTCAAATATGTAGGAACATATTTTGAGTGGGAGCTTATAGGAGTAATTCTTAAGTATGTTAAGAATGAAAGCACAAATACTTATAAATAATGATTTATAAGATGTAGAAGTTGATAATAGGGGTATTATGATATTATGTAGTATTCCTTAAGTGATTCTGAAAAGGGTTTCAGAATAGAAGTTAATTAAGGAACTGGTCCTTAACAACTCAAATTAGGAATAACATCAAGTTTTACATCGATGGTTAAAATAAAGAAAAGGATGATCGTCATCTACTATGTTGAGACATAGGTTCTATCTTAGTAAACCTTGATGATAACTTAGCATAATATGTGAGAATCACAGAATCACAGAACGTTGAGCTAAATTTTGTCCGTAGTGTCTAATAGAGAACTATAGACATGTTTTCCAAATCCATAAAAGGATAACATATCTTAAAGCATAAAGCGTTATGTTATAAGGGAATATGTTGGAAACTCCTGTAGATACCAATCAAAGTCAAATAGGAAGCGAGGTGAACAAAACATCGAAAGTTGCACAGAGTGCACTAGTGTTTTGATGAATACATTTATACTAATAGATAAGGGTACCATCTAAAGTGTTCTATAATGTTATGGCAGGGCTAGTTCGATTTTAACGTAGAATGATGTGACCCAGGGTACAGTGCCCATGAGAAAGCCCTCGAGGTTGATCTAACGTCACTGTAGGCTCCTGGAATCAGGCCTCGTTCTGCTGCCATAGCGATGATGCATACACACAGATGCTATCATGTGATGATAAAGTATTAATGTCAATCAAGGTGACATTAGTAAGTTGCAAAGGATTTGGGACTGTAAAGTATAGACCCAAGACTCAATCTCTTCCATGAGCAAGCATGTTTAGAGTACCGGGTATATGGTGCCAATGATTAAGAACAAATGCAGCTAGTGTATTTGTAATCTAGTGCAAGTGGGAGACTGTTGGAAATATGCCCTAGAGACAAATAGTAGTAAGGACTATTATCATATTTCATATAGTTTATGATTAAGTTTTATATCATGCTATAACTGTGTTGAGTGGAAACATCAATACACGTATGATATACAAACAACCAGGGGTTCCTAGTGAAACTCTAGTCACTGGTTCATTGGTCAACAGATGATCATGTTTCCTGATCATATGGCATTTATGCCAGTTGGAAATGAGGTCATCTCATTCAGAGAATGAGATGATGAACCAATACCCAACCTAAACATCATGACCCGATCATGTCACGAAGTTCAAGTTACGATGATTAGAAATTGATCCTCATAGACTATTCCTTAGACCGTGAGGCTATATCAATCATTGTCTCCCGAGAGTGCTTAGATAGCATCAAACGCCATTTGGTAAAACGGTGGTTATAAAGGTGTGTTCAGGTATTCGGAGGAAACCGTAGATGCAATATATGTCAAGAGCGGGATTTGTCCGTCCATGTGACGGGAAGATACTCAAGGGCCCACTTGGAGAAGTTATATCCAATAGCTGCGCAACGTGTGATTAGATCACGGGGATATCACTTGTCGGAACGAGTCAAGTAGCGTTGTTCAGTAATGAGATTGAACATGACATGGTGATGTCATTGATCAGATCTCAGGCAATGCAAGTATCGAGTGACAAAGGGAATAAGACACGACTGTCCCAGTTCAAATGACAAAAGATCTTCGTGGAACGCACAGGGGTCACATGGCCATCCAGGTCCCTCTATCGATCATTGGTGCGGGAGTGTCCCGACCATGTCTGGAGTGTTCCCGAACCATGGGGTATCACGCTTAAGGGCTTGATGATGCTTAGAGAGTGTTTATAGGATCGGTAGAATCGCTGAAGAAAAGAAGGGAGAAAACCGGAAGGGTTTCGGTAAGTCCGGAGGATGTCCGGAGTGGAGGTGGAAGGTGTTCCATAGCCACGGAGATTAGACAATGTGTGAATGAATGTTAAATATTGACTTCATCATTTATTCATAATTATTTAATAAAGAGAAAATTCAATTAATGGTCAAAAAGGCTTAATGGGCTAATTCCGGAGGGAGAGGGCCCATTAGGGGAAAGGAGAGAGGGAGAAGGGGCAAAGGGGAGGCCGGCTGGGCCTAGCCCCCCCGCGCAGGGCCCACTAGGTGGCCGGCGGCCACCTCCTCCCCCCTCCTCTCCTTTAGTCCCACCCCGGGACTTTGAGGGAGGTAGTACCTCCCCTTCCCCTATATATAGTGGGGTATTTGGCCTAGAAAAATACATCAATAATCAATAAAGGTCTCCCCACTTTTGGGGGGACCTCCATTTGATATTTTCTCTCCCCCCTCTCTCTCGTGATCGTGGTCCCAAGTCTGTACTGCACGAGCGAGAGACATCTTCACCGCGGAGCGCCGTCGCGCTACAGGATTCAGATCCGGGAGCTCTACTTCCGCAACTACTGCTGGATCGGGGAAGCGGGAGTCATCGTCAGGCACCGGACGTGTGTAACTCCCCGCGAGGTGTCGCACTTGAGGCACTCAAGTCGTTGGAGCCATAAGGAGCGCAAGGACTTCATCACGACCTTGAGGTCGGCTTCGGCTCGTCTACATCAACCACGCTCTCCTGAGCATTGACAACGCTTTCGGTCTTCAAGGGTAAGTTCGCGAAAAGCCCATCCTGTTACTGTATTACTAATAGATAGGTCCTGGCAGCTTTAGGGGTTCAGGGGCGTAGAGTAAAATTTATTGTTTTTATACGCGGAACCCCTACACTCCCCTCCCTGCCATCCCCTCACGTCCCCTCCCCTCCCCTCCCTACCCTGTCTCCTTGCCGCCGTCCACTGCCCAGGCGTGTCTAGAAACACCGAGTCGGCCGTTGGGTTAGGCGCCCAACGACGCTGGTGATCCGGATCCCGCTCGGAGATGGATCCTGCGAGGCTTGAGAATACGGAGATGGGTCCTACGCAGATGGAGAGCACGGAATCTCCTTCAAGTCTGGAGAGCACAAAGGAGAACGAAACGAGGGAAGAGGAAGCGGGGTGTAAAGCTTGCAGGTATGGAGCCCGGAGAAGGTGCCGTCCACATTGAAGGGTAAGAACTGTGATTCCTTTTCTGCATACCCCAATTAGCGTTTCTAGTCCCGTGGTGATGGCAAGGATATGTGTTGGTAACCGAAGGACGTCTGTACATCTTGTTCTTGAGCATGATGCTTTGTCAAGCGAGCATGAAGACACTGAAATGTGTGGCGGTGCGGATGATGATGAGAAAGCATATCCAGACGTGGCTACTGACCCTGATAGGATGCCCTGACCATGGGACTGATGAGGAAGAGTAATGTGAAGATGTGGAAATGGGATGTATATACGACAACGAAGATGAGGACAGGCAAGTGATACACTTTAACAGGGACAATCCTACAATTGATGAGGGGATTGTCTTTGATAATGTAGAGGACTGCAGATATGCAGTTGCAACCTATGCAATCAGAGTTGGGTTCGAATTTATCATTGAAAAGAGCGACCAAAAGAGATTTAGGGTGCATTGTAGGGAAAGTAATGTGTGTAAATGGAGATTACATGCATCACCAATGCGGGGTGGACACCCATTTCAGGTTGCAATAGCTACATTTAGTTTCAGTCTTTCTCATATTTATTCTGCAAATAATTAGCTCTAAATTATTTGGATTCTTATTGAATGCAGATCAAAGTAAACACGAAGAAACACAACTGCCCTAATACTTCTTTAAGTGATAAAATTAGACCGGTGACTACCAAGTGTATTGCTGCTACTGTACTTTATTGGGTGAGGCAGGATTATAACATTGGACCTGCTGAACTCAGAGCAAATATTGGCAAAAAGTTTAACGTTCTGATTCCTTACCACAGAGTCTTTGATGGGAAGGAGATGGCTCTAGACTTCATTCAAGGCAAGTAGAATGACAATTTTCACATGTTGTAAAATTTAAAAGCTCGGGTAGATAAAACATCACCTGGTAGTGTTGTTGACATTGATTACGAGGTTGTGAAAGGAAGAGAAAAGGTCTCGAGGGGGGTCAGGTATAAGCAGGCAGATAAGAAATGCTTCAGGAGATGTTTTGTCTTCCTGAAGGCATGCTGGAAGGGGTTCCTAGACGGCTGCAGGCCATACTTGGCAATAGGCATAACTTCTTTAATAGGGAAGTTCGGGGGACATGTTGCTTATGCTTGTGCTTTGGACGCGCATAATTGGCTTCTACCTGTATCTTATGTTGTTCTTGAGGGTGGATCAAATGAAAGCTGGACATGGTTCATGCAGAGACTACAGGCAGTAATTGGTCACCCAGAAGGCTTGGTGATACACACTAGTGCATGCAAGGGTCTTGAGAATTCTATTGATGCTGTGTTTCCTGGGGTTGAGCATAGGGAATGCATGCGGCACCTCGCTACTAACTTCACGAAGAAGTTCAAAGGAAAGATCTTTGAAGAGGACTTGTGGCGATCAACATATACATACACCCCAAGCATGCATGCTACTTACTTGCAGAACATGTATGTAGTTCCAAAGGTGAAAAAATACCTTGAAGAACATCACACCAAGCTATGGGCCAGAAGCAAGTTTGGTGAGTTAAGCAAGGTGGATTTTGTTTACAATAATTTGGCAGAGAGTTTCAATGATAAAATTTCGGGCATGAAGACACTTGGAATTGTTATTTTGTTGGATGCAATAAGATAGTGCATAATGGTGAAGATAGATTTAAGGCAAAGAATTTGTGCAAGAAAATTTTTAGGCCATAAAATAGTTCCAAAGGTGGTTATGTTACTAAATGCAAGAAACGGGGCAATGAGAACGATAAAGATGAGGATGGTCAGAAGGTCTAGAACATTGGCTGAGGTTTATGCAGAATACAAGCGTGGAAGTGAACGGAGGTACAACATAGACATTGGAAACAAGAGTTGTTCATGCAGGCAGTGGCAGATTACTGGTCTGCCATGTCACCATGCAATATACTTCATCTTAAAGCTTAGAGGTAGCGGACCTGAAATAGAGAACTATGTCGACAACTATTTCTCCATGGACAAGTTTGCTGCAACTTATGCATAAAACGTACCACCAATGGCTGATGAAAATGATTGGGAGATTACCGATCCAGGGTTCAAATTTCAACCACCAATTCTTAGGTGGCCACCTAGAGGCCTAGAAAGCTAAGGATCGAAGCCTCCACCGATAAAGGTTCAATGCTGGGAGCTAGGAAAAGGAAATGCAAACGTTGTGGCGGATTCGGCCATATCAAGAGGTTGTGCGAAAACACAGTTACACATGATCTTGTCCCTGTTCACACCCCGGTGGCAGAAAATGAGGCTTCTCAGCTAGAACTGGAGGAAGAGCAGTGCGAAGATGAATAACTTGAGGAAGTGCAGCAGGTGGAGGAAAAAGGTAATGAGCACTCGGAGGAAAACATACGTAAGCAGCCAATTTATGAAGAAGTGGAGGTGCCAGTGAGAAAAGGGTGTGAAAATAAACAAAAGGGTAAGCGGAACAGGGTGAAAAGGGCAAATAATGGAGGTGTATTAGAATATGAAGAAGTTGCAGGGATGATTGAGGATGTTCTTGAGGATTTTTCGGCTAACTGCAGGAGAAATAATAAATCCCTACCAATTTCATCTTTGTACGATTCTCCAGATGAAAGGTAGGCTTAAAATTTGTTTTATTTGACATTTTATCATTTTTTATCCTCATCAACTATTGCTTAGCGTGGGCTAGCAGACTAATAAGAGGAGCAGAAAGATGCGGGCACATTAACGTCGTATGTTGAATTATATCCTTGAAACTAAACTAGTCGTGTCGTCTTTATTTATATCTGGCGCGTGCAATGTGTCTGCGATGGGGTCATGTGGACCAGATTACAATTTTTAAAATATTATTACATTACTTTTTTACCTGCGTATGGATGCATATACTAGTTCTCATCTCCCTTGGATTCCCATCTCCTCTGGCGCACTCTAGAATTATGGCCGTGCCATCAAGTAGCAGAGTCAGCGTATTGTACCATCAAATGTGAACGCAATGACTTTTTTTGTTCAGAATTTGACGACTTTTGATTAGTTTAAAGACAGAGAAACCTAAAGCATGGCCAATATATGCCATCATAAAATATTCCTCAAAAAATATTATTACTCCCTCCGTCTAGAACTAAGTGACTTGAATTTGTGTAGATTTGTATGTATCTAGACATGTTTTGGGTATAGATACATTTAAATATCTAAAAAAAGCTAAGTCAGTTATATCTGGATAGGAGTAGTACACTATTACAACATGCTCGACCCCTTCTCCTCTAGCGCACTCCAAATTATGGTTGAGCCATCAAGTGCTAGGAGCAGAGTCAGCGTATTGTCCCATCCGATATGCCAGGAATGCGCGAACTTTATTTTCAGGATCGGACGAGTTTCTACTAGTTTCAAAGACAAAGAGAACTAAAACATGGCCAACATATATAGATTATGACGATAATCGACTATGACTCAAGTGACCCAGATCCAAAGAGGGCATTAAGATACCATACATAGATTTAATTTATGCTTAAGTGGCCCTAATAGAATATGAAGCTCCCGCAGTCTCCATCATCGATTATGTTGTCCGCGTCGCCGTCAGCCTCCTCCGTGTCGGAATCGATGTCGACGTTCTCGGCAGCGTTCCTCCTCCTCATGGATTCTTCACGACGTGCCGCATCGATAACGGTGGAGGTCGTACGCCCAGGCACTGCCCAGAAGCGCTGCCTCCCTTCGGGGTTGCGTAGATCCGGGTAGATCTCCCGCCGGTGGGTTCTGCACAGCTCAATCAACACAACCCGCTCCTTCTTGAACAGCTTTCGCTAGTACGCACTCGTGTGCGAGTACCGTGCCATTGCCCTCTTCCGCTGCGGTAGCTGGCGGTAGCACTCCTCGATCTGCCTCACCAACGCATTGTCGCGCAAGAGCGGCGCGACAGGAACCCCGACGTAGCTGAGCTCGAAGCCGGCCGGAAGCCTCGCGAATAGTGGCGCGAGTATGTCATAGTGGTGAACATCTGAGCCTCGTGCAAGCTGAGTTTGGGCCTCTCCCTCTCCGTGGTGATGAAGGAACACGATCTGAGCTTCGGCCCCGAGGTTAAGGGGATAAGGGAAAGGACGTAGGCCTAGTCGAGGTTGCCACTACCAATCAGTTCGCAAAACATACTTCTCGCGGATTGCCCTCATGAAGGACATCCTTATCATCCACGCACCCCGATCCAATGGTGTCTAACAATCGGGGATTGGGTCTTCTAGAAGCCTGAAGCGCTTGCTGGTTAGCTCTGCATCCCGATTATTTGTGGCCAACGGCTGTCGTTGAAACTAATAGACATTTCAATGACAATGGTGGATTCATATGTGGTTTGTGAAAACAACAGACATGTAATGAACTCTGGTGGATCCATATGCAATGACACTGGTGGATCCATATGTGGTCTATGAAAATAACACACATTTCAATGACACTTGTGGATCCATATGTGGTTTGTGAAAAGAACATACATCTCGTGACTCTAGCTGTGGTTAATGAAAAGAACACACATGCAATGACACTGGTGGATCCATATGTGGTTAAGGAAAAGAACACACATGCAATGACACTGGTGGATCCATATGTGTTCTGTGAAAAGAATAGACATGAAATGTCTCTAGATGTGGTTAATGAAAGAATACACATTTCAATGACAATGGTGGTTCCATATGTGGTTTGTGAAAAGAACAGACATGCAATGGCTCTAGCCGTGGTTAATGAAAAGAACACACATGCAATGACACTAGTGGATCCATAGGTCTATTGTGAAAAGAACACACATGCAATGAACTCTGGTGGATCCCTATGCAATGACACTGGTGGATCCATATGTGGTATGTGAAAAGAACACACATTTAAATGACACTAGTGAATCCATATATGGTTTATGAAAAGAACATACATCCAGTGACTCTAACTGTGGTTAATGTAAAGAACACACATGCAATGACACTGGTGGATCCATATGTGGTTAGTGAAAAGATCGCACATGCAATAACACTGGTGGATCCATATGTGGTGTGTGAAAAGAAAACACATGCAACGCAAATGGTGGATCCATATGTGGTTTGTGAAGAGAACACCTATACAATGAACTCTGGTGGATCCATATGTGGTTACACATCCAGTGAACTCTGGTGGATCCATATGCAATGACACTAGTGGATCCATATGTGGTCTATGAAAAGAACACACATGCAATGAACTCTGGTGGATCCATATGCGGTTAATGAAAAGAACATACATGCAATGAACTCTGGTGGATCCATATGTGGCATGTGAAAACAACAAACATGCAATGACACTAGTGGATCTATATGTGGTCTGTCAAAAGAACACACATGCAATGAAACTGGTGGATCCATGTGGTTTGTGAAATAACACACATGCAATGACACTGGTGGATCCATATGTGGTCTATGTAAAGAACACACATTTCAATGACACTGGTGGATCCATATGTGGTTTGTGAAAAGAACAGACATGCAATGATTCTAGCTGTGGTTAATGAAAAGAACACACATGCAATGACACTAGTGGATCCATATGTGGTCTATGAAAAGAACACACATGCAATGAACTCTGGTGGATCCATATGTGGTTAATGAAATGAACATACATGCAATGAACTCTGGTGGATCCATATGTGGCGTGTGAAAACAACAAACATGCAATGACACTAGTGGATCCATATGTGGTCTGTCAAAAGAACACACATGCAATGAAATAGGTGGATCCATGTCGTTTGTGAAAAGAACACACATGCAATGACACTGGTGGGTCCATATGTGGTCTGTGAAAAGAACACACATTTCAATGACACTAGTGGATCCATATGTGGTTTGTGAAAAGAACAGACATGCAATGAATCTAGCTGTGGTTAATGAAAAGAACACATATGAAATGACACTAGTGGATCCATAGGTGGATTGTGAAAAGAACACACATTTCAATGACACTGGTGGATCCATATGTTGTCTGTGAAAAGAACATACATCCAGTGACTCTAGCTGTGGTTAATGAAAAGAACACACATGTAATGACACTGGTGGATCCATGTGGTTTGTGAAAAGAACACACATGCAATGAACTCTAGTTGTGGTTAATGAAAAGAACACACATGCAATGACACTGGTGGATCCATGTGTGGTCTATGGAAAGAACACACATGCAATGAAACTAGTGGATCCATATGTGGTATGTGAAAAGAACACACATGCAATGACTCCAGCTTTGGTTAATGAGAGGAACACACATGCAATGACACTGGTGGATCCATGTAGTTTGTCAAAAGAACACACATGCAATGACACTGGTGGATCCATATGTGGTTTGTGAAAAGAACAAACATGCAATGACACTTGTGGATCAATATGTGGTCTGTGAAAAGAACACACATTTCACTGACACTGGTGGATCCATATGTGGTTTGTGAAAAGAACATACATCCAGTGACTCTAGCTGTGGTTAATGAGAAGAATAGACATGCAATGACACTGGTGGATCCATGTGGTTTGTGAAAAGAACACACATGCAATGACTCTAGCTGTGGTTAATGAAAAGAACAGACATGCAATGAACTCCGATGGATCCCTATGTGGTTTGTGAAATGAACACACATGCAATGAACTCTAGTGGATCCATATGTGGTCTGTGAAAAGAACACACATGCAATGAAACTGGTGGATCCATATGTGGATAATGAAAAGAACACACAAGCAATGACTCTAGCCGTGGCTAATGAAAATAACACACATGCGATGACACTGGTGGATCCATATGTGGTTAATGAAAAGAACACACATGCAATGAAACTGGTGGATCCAATGTGGTTTGTGAAAAGAACAGACATGCAATGAAGTCTGGTGGATCCATATGTGGTTTGTGAAAAGAACACACATGCAATGACTCTGGCTGTTGTTAATGAAAAGAACACACATGCAATGACACTGGTGGATCCATATGTGGTTTGTGAAAAGAACACACATGCAATGAACTCTGGTGGATCCATATGTGGTTTGTGAAAAGAACACACATGAAATGAACTCTGGTGGATCCACATGCAATGACACTGGTGGATCCATATGTGGTCTATGAAAAGAACACACATTTCAATGACACCGATTGATCCATGTGTGGTCTCTAAAGAGAACACACATGCAATGACTCTGGGTGTTGTTAGTAAAAAGAGCACACATGCAATGACACTGGTGGATCCATATGTGGTCTATGAAAAGAACACACATGCAATGACACTGGTGGATCCATATGTGGTATGTGAAAATACCACCCATGAAATGACTCTAGATGTGGTTAATGAAATAATACACATTTCAATGACAACTATGGATCCATAAGTGGTTTTGTAAAAGAACATACATGCAATGCCTACTCTTTATATTTTCTATTTGAATCCCTTATTCTGTCTTGCCCTTGGTTTTCTGATACTACTCAGATTTTCCCTCTCTCTCGAACACAAATCTCACAAAATCCCAAACATGTGCTCACTCTATGTGCTACGCCCTGATTGGCTGACATAGATGTCATGCGGATTGTCTCCACCAACCGTTGATCCTCTGTGATCCAACGGGCAGGATAACCCCTCCCTTCTCCACTTTTTTTATCCATGGTTTATCCGTGCCACCTCTCTATCCGTGCCACCGATACTTTACCTCCATAAACAAGTGAAAATCCGTCTATCTAAATAAAATAAATGATCATATTTCAAAGAAGCTATCGTCTTTGTCTCCCGGTTCGTCCTCGTCTTCGTCAATGCCATGGTCCTTGCCATCACCGTTGGTGTCCTCCTCTAATGACTCGACACCGCCCCTTCCTAGTATAAGAGCGATATCTCCTTGTCAGAGTACTCCTCCTCCTCCTCTTCGTAGTCCCATGGGTCCATGTCACTCTCCTCCGCTTATGCCTCCAACTGATCGATGAACGCCTCCTCGTTGCCCAAGTCGGACTCATCCAAATAGTTGTCTCCTCTCTTCTTCCTGGTCTTCTTCCCGTTCCTCTTCTTGTCCGTACTCGCCAGTGCAACACGCGCCCCCGTCCTGGCTGCTGCTTTGCGCTCGTTCGTCGCTGCAGGTACCCCACGCTCCTTCTGCGCGGCCGGTACAAGCTTCGATGTTGCGGTGTCCTCGAGTGCCGATGTCGATGGATCCTGGCGTGGTCGGACACGATGTTCTTCCTTAGTAGGCGACTCACGAGCGCAAAGAGCCGGGGACGCAGGACGGTCGATGGACGGCTTGGACCTGCCATTGCAACGGTGAGGGGGCATCGTGCTCGAGGAAGTTGTTCGGAATGGTCGATGGCGGGTACACATAGTGGGGTGCCGATCTGATCAAGGACGAGCAGCGGTTTCGTGCATCGTGTTCACGCATGCATTTGTCGATTATCAAAAAAAAGTAATATCTCGCGTACTGAACATAATTTGATAACAACAAAAGTGGCACAGACTCGTAAATATCCCGTGCGTGCCTATCAACGTGAAGTTCAACGGAGTTCGACGTGCCGACGTGATCGTGCAGCAGTTGTGTGCATCATCGTCCCATCAACACGTGCCACACGCACCCGGGACGTGCGTGCCGATGCCCGTGATGACCACCCGACTCGCACTCCTCTTATTATATACTGTATTTTAGGCGGCACCGAAAACCGTTGAACTATCCATCGCAATAAAGACAAGTCCCATCGATTCCCTATCCCTACCTTCCTGGATTCTTTGAGAAGGTAGACCATACACGGTGATCTTGTATAATAGTAGTAGTACTAATGGACCACGGCATGTACTCTTTGACTCTTCTCCCACACTAATCACTATCTTCTTCCTCCTGCCGCCGGCACCCTCACCCTACAAGCCATGGCTCCACCGAGGAGAGGCCGGTCAACGATCCTCGCAGAGAAAAAGGAGAGAGCTCGCCACGAGGCACTTCTTGCTCTACCAGCCCCTCAAGCCCCCTCTCACCGAGGCCCAATCTCCCTCGACAATGGCGCCGAATGTTCTAGCAGGCGAGGGCTCCTCCCGGTACGGTCTTCTTGTTCTACTTCTTCTCCATCTCCTTCTCCATTATGATCTTATTCTGCTTCTTCTTGTTTCTTTTTTTTATTCTTCTTCTTCTTCTTCTTCTTCTTCCTCTTCTACGTATTATAGGCCGGCCATGGAGCCAGAATCCACCACGACGGAGACGTTGCAGGACCCGTTCGATCATGTTCCACGTCTCAGCGAGGTAGCAAATCTCCACACTGTTATTTCTCCAAGTTGTGATGTGGATTTCTTAGATCGTGTCCGCCCCGCATTGGTTTTTCTTCTTCTTTTGTGAGTTGTATTAGTTTTCATGAATATGACTAGATCTCTTGGTCTTTCCTTAATACCGCTATTCATAGACTCACTATGGATTTTTTGTGATTAGGATTAGTTTATCGTGGTTATGAATAGATCTCTAGGTCCATTTTTAACACTTTTGTCCATAGATTCAACGGGGATTTTTTTATATGTATTAGTATTCACCTAGAACCTAGAGTGTAATTATAGAATTTCTATTTCAATTAACATGAACGATGCAGCGATCGAAGGCCGAGTACCGTGACAAGGTGGCCACGATTAGTGCCAAGATTGACAACCAACATGAGCTTGCACGCTTCCTCACCCAAGCTAATGAGAGCCTACGCAAGAAACTATCTTTGTAGAAGGATATCTCGCTAGATTTTGCACGTGACGTCGTGAGGCTGCAGAAAGTGCTCGACCGTAACTTGAACAAGAAAGAATAGGCCATCAAGATAATCAACAAGCTCATGGAGGAGAAGAAGAATCTCGTGGAAAGGTGCACTCTCCTGCAGGACAAAGTCACCGAGGCACTCAGAGGACGCGTCGAGGAAACCAAGGCTGCCATCCAAGCCTACCATGACAGGAACCGTTGCCTGGATGCAGTGAGAGAGATGAAGGAGGACATGAGCAGAGGGATCACCGTACTTGAGGGTGTTCGGAAAGAGAACGGGGAGCTAAGGGCTTGTCTAGAGGCATATCAGAGCAATTCCCAAGTCTGATTCCTGTTAGAGGGGGCACGAATATCAGTTCGTGCTCCACTCCTTTTGTAATGTTTAGGGTTCAGGGAGCAATGCCCAAGTCTGCTTCCCATTATAGGGTGCAATAAGAATCCTAGGGAAACTCCTTATCTATCTGGACATGTGTTGGTGTTCATGTTCATGAATGGACACCATCTGCTCTTTCCATTATGTATCTGGACATGGGTTTCTGCATTATGAGTTTGCCACTATCCCACTACTATTTGGTGATATTGGAAAAAACCCACAGCACACTAAACTGCAGATAAACCTTATTTGTCTTTGAAACTGAAATTATGACAATGCCAGTAGTCGATTCATAAAATGTTGATTAGTCCTAGATTGCTTCTTCCTTGAAATTATGAAAGTGCCACTAGTCGATTCAGTTAATTATGGAAACTGACCAGCTTTTCCTGGTGAACTGAACAAACCATACTATGTATTTTTGTTGCAGGAAAAGAGGCAAAAGCTCGACCAGGACCTAGCGACCTGGCTAAATGACAATATAGCCATCCAAAGGGAGAAGCAGAATTCCTAGAAACTAACCTTTGACCACTTGCGCATTGAACTCGCGGTCCTTTATGACAAGTGCCAGAAACTGAAGGAGTTAAATGTCGGCTGGGCGAAGCTTCACAGGGAAGGTCGCACCTCGGCTAGGAAGCAGACAGAAATCATGAAAGGGATCTTGAAGGAAAATCGTATGGCTACGGACCAACTTCTCGTATACGTGACGGAGTGCTGGAACCTGCGACTAGCGCACGACAAAGTACTGAAGGAGCTGGCCAGCCTTAGGGAGGAAACAAGCAGCTCCGGGCTAGGCTCGCTTGAACCCAACATATGTCTATTTAGTACTGAACTGCCTGGTTTATCCTCTGTAGTGGTGATTTTGTAAGCGTGAACTTAACTCTATGCACGATCTATATGTTTGTCTGAAATTAATTTGCTCGAGGATTGAGTTTGCCTTAGTTAAGAAAGCGCAACTACAAGTCTTACAGTTAACTAGTTTCAGGCATTGGAACAACATAAATTATTCATCTCGAATTTCCTTTATCGTTGGTAGTCTGTCCTTGGTCACCCTCGCGCGCCTTATTTAGTTCCTTCAACAGATCCGTAATGCAGTACTCTAGCTTCTTCTTATCCTCCCTGAGTTGATCCCTCTCCTTTTCTGCATTATGAATCAGCAACTTGTGACTATCCTGAAGCTTCTTTGCAGTTCCAACAACCAAGCTCCCATTGATTCTATCACTTAGCTCTGACTTCAAATTCATGATTTCTTGATCTAGCTCCTTATTTCGTACTGACAACTTGTAATTTTTGTTAGCTGCATCACGAGCATTAGTAAATCTCCCCGGCCTTTCTAACTCATACATCTCCCATAACTATGCCAAACATTTCTTAAGTGCATCTGGCCACTCAAGATCCACCCACTCTACTACTTTACACACCGGGCCAACCTAAAAAAACACACACTATAGTGTTATGAACATACACGATACATTTTTCTTCATGTCACTATTGCACATAATGTAAATAAACCTGATTTGTACAGCCCAAAAACCTTCTCCTAGTGTTACAGCCTTCGAATGCAACATATCTCCTCAGTTTTAGCCCATGGTCACAAGACACTTCTCCATCCAGATCTAGGCCCTCCCATTCGGAGTCATATATCGTATGTGGTACCTATAGGTAAACGCAAAGCTAGAATTGAGCATGATTGCATGCACATATGGAGCTTAGGTCGAGAGATTTACCATCGCATAACCCTAGCCTGAGAAAACAGAGGAACTCACATCATGGAAGGAATACTCGATGTCGGAGAGAAGGTTGTCGCTGCTCGACTGGTCGTCCTCGTCGTTCTAGGACAGCATGGCGAATGCGTCGTCGCCAGCGACAGCATCGGCGTCGGTGAGGAGAGAGAGAAAGAGAGAGAGAGAGAGAGAGAGCAGCCCTTCTACCACTTCAACAATGACTAAATTGGCATGTTACAATAGTTTAATGGATACCATGCCCTTTCCCTGGATTACTGTCTCTTGCCTAATATGGATTCTCTTCATACATTCTTATTTCAAATATTAAACCTGTACTCCCTCCATCCCAATTTCATTGCCTAACGAAAACATACCAGTATATTACATCATCTAAGGAAACAAAATCATGTCAACTACAAGGTACTTATGCATCACTTGTTCAGTCATGGTTTCACAAAACATTACATTACAATCTCTCAACAAACATGGTCACAGAAACAAGTATATTACATCAACTAAAGAAACAAAATCATGTCGACTACAAGGTACTTGCGCATCACTTGTCCAGTCATGGTTTCACAAAACATCACATTACAATTTCTCAACAAACATAATCGTAGAAACAAGTATATTACATCAACTCAAACAAAATCATGTTGACTACAAGGTACTTACACATCACTTGTCTAGTCATGGTTTCACAAAACATTACATTACAATCTCTCAACAAACAAAATAATAGAAACAAGTACAGTACATCATCTCAAGAAACATAATCATGCCAACTACAATGTATTTATGCATCCCTTGTCCAGTCATGGTTTCACAAAATAGTACATTACAATGTTCCAACAAACATAATAACAGAAACAAGTACGGTATGTCATCTTAAGAAACATAATCATGTCAACTACAATATACTTATGTCTTATTACAACAATGATGGTTTCAGTGAGTGACATGTCTGAAAATCTCAACAGCTCGCACAACATTATATCGCAATCTCTCAACAAACATAATCACAGAAACACGCTGTAAATGCAACATCAGCCAATATTAAAAATACAGGCAGCGGAACCCCGTAGTCCATATGACAAGCCTAGGGTAGAAGCTCTCATAAGATCTCATCAACGTCAACCACCTCATTCTGTTCAGCCACTACAGGAGCCTCTACATCCACTATAACCTGTTCAACAACATCAGAAATGGTACCAAGGAAGAACACCTTCCGGGTTCGCTTCTTTTGTTGCATAATCTGCATAAGATTTTTAGTATCCAAAACATCTATGAATTGCTGCTTCTTATGATGCCACCACATGATTTGTGCCATCTGCCTAGGGCCAATACTGATTTTCTTACCAATCATCTCTCTCATTTCATCAAGAGTTATGTTTTTGGAATCAACAGTGATCTCCATAGTACATGACGAAACTGGCTTATTAAATCCCTCATCAAGTTTTGCCATGTATGAATCCACCTCTATGCCTATACTGAACTTATCTAGATCAGCATCTATTGGTCCGTATTCTCTAGGAGCAGAAGCTCTAGCCGCAAGATATCCAGCATCTGCATACATATCATCAATCCTCGCATCAACTTTCACCTTACGATCAGCTACACAACACTACCAAACCATCTGAAGCTCATGGGAGTGCTCAATTTGCTAATAGGTATCATTCATGTTGCGCCACACCAATTTTGTCCTCTATCTAGAACCCCAGGGAATCCTAGCGGCAATCATATCTACCAGCTATGAAACAGACACAACCTTTTTGCAATTCACAAGCAGATGCACATCTTACCTGAACACAACCCTCTCGCAACCAAAATCAAGTTTTGCAGTGTACTGGCGAACATGAACTGTGAACTCATATAGGTCCCTTGTATCAAAGTTGTGCCTAATTTGATTAAAAAGGGGAACTTTTCAGTTCATTCGATTCTATTATGCCATAACTAATCTACTTGTAAGATAAGGCACAGATAAGAAAAATTCACCTCTCGCTCTTCTCCTGGGTTTTTTTCTTCGAGATCAGGGTGTCGCATCCGCCCACCGGAGCCAAACAATCCACCGTCGGCCTTGCTTTTCTCTTCAACCCGCTGCCCGTAGGTACCTTGGGAGCAGAATCCTTGCTGACCTCCTCGCTAACCGGGGCTGAAGACCTCGCCGCTGCTTCGCGTTGAGCCCCAGATTCAGGCCCCGACGGACCCGAATCAGTCGACGACGTAGCTACAACCTTCACCTTGCAAGACATGTTGGGTCGCTGCCATCGGATTCAGTGTCTGGGGAGGGAGAAAAAAGGTCCTCCGTCGCCAGAAGATTCAGGGTCGGGGAAGGGAAGAAAAGGGACCGCCGCCGCTGTAGCCAGATTCAGTGTCGAGAGTTAGGAAAGTATAGTAATGGATTTGCCCCTACGACACGTGCAGGGTGCCTAAGAAGAGTGACCGGCAAAGAAGGGGCACAATAGGAACTAGTGTAACGGAATATCCCGACTTAACTGGCATGAGTTTTGAAAATATTGGGTTTGGCCATCATTCACTCGAAACACCCCTCTCAGCAATTGGCGCCCCAACTTTTCGAATCGCGGTGATTAAAATCAACTCGGGTACCGTGGTGCACTGGCGTCTCAACTTTCGGGCCGCAAAATGATATTCTCACCTACTGGGCTCTATCCCTGCATTCATGGCTAATTAAGACCAGCCATAGTGTGTGGAAAAATCGATTCAAATGCATTGTTGAACCGGTTCGATACGCTGTGGAGCATCGAATCAATCTGTCTAACAATAAAAATGGATCACAAAGTTGGTCCAGTTCCTAGCAATTAGGGCGTGTTTGGTTACTCGTGTCCCTGTTTCCTGCATGGGCGGGAAGAAATAAGGACGTTTGGTTCCGCGCGGCGGATGGAATCTTTGCATCGCATGAGTTTTAAAGCGCCCCTCAGCTAGGCCCTGGAGGAACGCCGAAATCGGTCATTTCCACGGAGCCAAGTTCTTCTCGCGCTCGCGGGGGAAGAAGCTACACGCGCTCATGTAGGGGAGGGATGGCGGGAGCTCACAAAATCCGGCGAGAGAATTTGGGGTTACGGCCCGCCGATTCGCCGCGGCTATTTACACCACCCATCCGCCGACTCCAAAAATCCCCGCCTCCATTTCCCCCATTTTCAAGCTCTCCCTCCAAATCCTCTTCCTTACCGACGTGCAGGTGAGCGGCGCCTACTACTCCAGTCGATCTAGCTCATCTCCGGCAAGTCTTCCTCCTTGGTTATGTCGGACATGTCGTCCTCGTCAGGCGAGATTGAGATCGTGGTAAGAAACACCTAACCCTAGCACTCACAGCTTAGATCCGTTGCCATGTTCTAGCTCACAATTCTAAGCTATGAGCTGGTGTTCTAGATTAGGACGTAAGCATTTTCGCAGTCATGTTGTCCTATGAGGATTGCCATGTGCTATAGGTAGGATTAGTGTTATAAGTATAGTTCTTCTCCTAGAACTGAACACATTGCGTATCTCTAGTGCCATAGGAGAAAGTTGTGTCCCCTGATTTGTCCGCAACCTCTGTGTTGCCTCTGCTTTATGTGTCGATGCCTGGTACGGTGGCCGGGAGGAAGTTTGCCATGTCATGGTCAGCATCTCTGTCCACCTTCGTCCTGAATCGGGTTGTCCAGTTGATCGAGAAAGGGGGTTCAGTAGTGCGGGGATTCAGACAGGCAGACATGCGCCTGATTGCAGAGGATGTCTTCAAGTTCTCTGGTTGGACAGTCACTCCGAACCAGGTGTACAACCACATGAGGCACTAAAGTGTGCGTAGGATCCGGGTGTTGTGGATCAAGAGTCTTGAGACCGTGTGCTGGGTTTAGGAGAGCTCTTCTCTCATCATGGACGATGATGATCACTATGTCCACATCAAGGTTCGATATATTTGAACTTGCATTAGTAGTTATAAAGCTCACATATGAACTACATATGTCTTGAACTAACTGTGATTCTCATGTAGGCTCAGCCGCAGGACACCGAGTTGATCAACAAGCCTATTGACAACTATGTGAAAGGATCATATGGGCACCTAGAGGGGGGGGTGAATAGGTGCTACTTCAAATTTTACTCTTTCTCAAGTTAGGGTTTGACACAAAAGGTAAATTCTCTAGATCATGCAACTATGCTGGATTTACCTATATGTCAATCTAGTACAAACACAAAGCAATAAAGATATAGGTAAAGTGTGTTAAAGGATAGAAGTAACCAAAGTGGAGCACACAGAGACACACGGATTTATTTCCCGTAGTTCCTTTCTTTTAAGGGGAAGTACGTCTATGTTTGGAGAGGCGGTGGTTTCAAACCACCAACGCCACGAGAGGCCTCCCTTGTTCTCTGATGAACCTCACCCCAACGGGTTCGATTTACCTCTTCCGATAT
Source organism: Avena eriantha (assembly GCA_910589775.1). Classification (NCBI taxonomy): domain Eukaryota; kingdom Viridiplantae; phylum Streptophyta; class Magnoliopsida; order Poales; family Poaceae; genus Avena; species Avena eriantha. The sequence continues at coordinate 453,252,745 of OU342741.1, read as the reverse complement.
ACGACAATCTTCGAGGTGGAAGCCGACACCTTTACAACAAGTTTGAGGCACACATCCACAACCTAATTGGAGGCTCCTGAATACAAGCTAGCTGTCAAGCAATCAAAGACAAGCTAGTAAGAATCAAATCAACCAAAACAAGGCTTAGGGTTTCCAAAGAAACCCTAGAGCAAGGGGCCCTCAAGTGAATGAGGGGGAAATGAAGATCTCTCTTGGTGAAGCTGTAGATCGATGCCTCCTCCTCTAATTCCCCAAAGATCAACGACATTGGGTGGTTGGATGAAGAGATCTTGGAGTTTTGGTGGCTTTAATGGTGTGGTTGGATGGTGGAATAATATACTGCCTAGCTTCTTCATCAAATTGACGATCCGCTCTTTTGGACTTGGCCTTGGTGCGACCATGATGAGAACCAGAGCCACCTGTGAACAAAGAGAGACAGAGGGGGTAGCATGGGGTAAGCATATATGTCCAGGAGATAGGCACAAGACCCTCATAGATATGCCGGATGTGCTGGAGGCAATCAACACCGGAGTCTCCAGAGTGCAACACCGGAATCTCTGGTCTGGACCGGAGTTTCCGATCAGACATACCAGAGTTTCCGATCAGACAGACCAAAGTCCCTGACTGACCAACCGGAATGTCCGGTCTGGAGATTTCGATTTGCACAAGAGACTGCAGATGAGAGTGATTCTAGCAGATCGGGCAGAGCTACGAGACTAGTGTGATGTAGTGCACGCAGGCATGTTGTTCCAAGGGACAAACTAGTACAAAACTCAAAACAAACAAAGGGGATGAACCCTAGGTTCATGGTGAGAGGAAACTGTACCAGATTTGTCCATTGGGACGATTCCACCGGAGGGGAAGGTCCCAAGGGTGGAGAGGGTGGAGTTGGCCGGCGGCACGGTGGATCCCGGCGGCAAATCATCCTCCGGGCAAAAGTTTTGGAGGAGGAGGAGGTTTGTGAGGGTGGGGGTCGGAGGTGGAAGAAAGAGTCTGAGTGACTCTCTCACCCCGGCCCCCTTATGTCACAACCCGAATTCCCCCAGACCGGAGACTCCGGACTGCACCGGAGACTCCGGCCTACATCAGAGACTCCGGTGTATGCACACCGGAGACTCGGGTCCTCTTCGACCAAAAGCAGCTAGGTATAATTATTGGGGACATATATGTTGGAAGGAATGCTTTCAAGGAATCGAGACAGGCTTAGGTTAAGATTTCAAACTGTGAAGAGCAGAAAGGCAATGAACATCCATACAAATGGCAAAGTGGAACTTATATTAAACAACAACCCAACACAAGAACCAATCCTTTGTAGAGAAGGGGTGGTGGCCGAGGCTACCATGTAAGAGTTTGTGGCATGACACCGTGAAGAGATATCCTTGGGTTCACAGCCACTACTCATCAATGAATCTCACATATCACAAAATGATATTAAGAGAATTGACTTTCTTAATGTTGGCATTATGGGTGAAGGGATAGTCCAATGTATTTGGACCGCACTCCCCCTAACTCGATGCCTGCACCTAAACCAAATAAGAGTCAAGACATAGGTGAGTATTCAAGGTGATCAAGTCAAGCTCCTATAATCTATGATATTTAGTTCATTCCTCAAATAACAAAACCTTGCTTCATCAAGTGGCTTCGTGAAAATGTCGGCAAGTTGGTCTTTGGTTGACACATAGGATAGCTCAATATCACCTCGAGCAACATGATCTCTAATGAAGTGTTGATGAATCTCAATATGCTTTGTCCTTGTATGATCCACTAGGTTATAGGCAATCTTGATAGCACTTTCATTGTCACATAGAATAGGTACTTTGTCACAATGGACATCGTATTCCTTTAAAGTTTGCCTCATCCATAGCAATTGAGTACAAGCACTAGCATCTGCCACATACTCGGCTTCGGCAGTGGAGAGAGATATACAATTTTGCTTGTTAGAAGACCAACACACCAAGGACCTCCAAAGGAATTGGCAAGCCCCAAAGGTTGATTTTCTATCATCCTTGTCACCAGCCCAATCCGAATCCGTGTATCCACAAATAGAGAAAGTTGAGCCCCCAGGATACCAAATACCATAGTTTGGGGTATGAACCAAATATCGAAAGATTCTCTTGACCTCCATCAAATGGCTTTCTTTAGGAGCCGCTTGATATCTTGCACACACTCCTACACTCAACACAATATACGGTATAGATGCACAAAGGTAAAGCAAAGAACCAATCATGGACCGGTGTACCTTTTGATCCACATCTTTACCATTTGGGTGTAGTTCAAGATGGGTCTTTGTTGCCATGGGAGTGGGGGCTCCATTTAAGACTTTAATGTTGAATATCTTGAGCATATTTTGAGTATACTTAGCTTGGTTGAAGAATGTCCCTCCTCTTACTTTGTTGATCTCAAAGCCAAGAGATACCCTCAATTCTCCCATCATAGACATCCGAAACCTATTAGTCATAAGCTTTGATAATTCATCATTAAAAGCTTTGTTAGATGAGCCAAAGATAATATCATCCACATATATTTGTCATAAAAAAGCTCCCCATTGACCTTCTTAGTAAAAAGAGTGGGATTGATTTTCCCAACCTCAAACCCACGATCTAACAACAACTCTCTAAGGTGCTCATACCACGTGCGTGGGGCTTGTTTGAGTCCATAGAGTGCCTTATCAAGTTTATAGACGTGGTTTGGGAACTTGGGATCCTCAAACCCCGGGGGTTGCTTTACATACACCAACTCATGCAATGGACCATTAAGAAATGCACTTTCTACATCCATTTTTTGTAATTTAAAGTTATGATGTGCCACATAAGCAAGAAGGATACGGATGGACTCAAGGCGAGCCACGGGTGCATATGTTTCTCCATTGTCAATGCCTTCAATTTGAGAGAACCCTTGTGCAACCAATCTTTCCTTGTTCCTCACAACAATTCCATGCTCATCTGGCTTGTTCTTGAATATCCACTTGGTGCCTATAACATTGCGGCAATATTTTGGCTTTTCAACTAACTTCCATACTTGGTTTCTCTCAAAGTTGTTGAGCTCTTTGTGCATTGCATCCAACCAATCCAAATCTTCAAGAGCTTCCCAAACTTTCTTTGGTTCCACCATGGAAATGTGTGCTTGGTGCTCACCAAAGTTCTTCAGTGAGCTCAAGTGGATATACCTCTTCTTAGATCTCCTACCACATTCTCAAAAGTGTGGTCTCTTAATTCCAATATTCTATCCATTCTAGTTTGGCGACGAGTTTCGATCTCCTTGTTGTTTATTATGGGAATTAAGTCATCATTTTGGTCCTCGTCTTGACCATTAACTTGACCTTGATCATCATTAGAATCATTCTCTTCTTCAAGAGGCAAAGATTGACATTGGTCTTGATCAGGCATACTTCTAGATAGGCGTTGGGCTTCCCTTATGGCAGTTTCTAAAGATCTTAGTTGTGTAATAGACTTAGCACTGCTAGACATTCTGGAAAATGGAGACTCAAGCACCTCCTGGCTAGAGGTTTCTTCCTGATCAACTGGTTGAGGGTCCACAACTTGTCTTTGGCTTGGGTCATTGTCCTCATCGATAGAAGCTTGTTGATGTTGTGAAGATGAGGGCTTCACTTGAGTAGAGGATAGTTCTTCTCGATCCGCCATAAGGGGTTCCTCAATAGGGCGGATGAATTCCGCACCCATTCTTCCTATGGCATCCTGAGGCATTTCATCATCTACATCACAGACATCAACACGCTCCCCTTGGGGACCATCATATTCTTCAAAAACCATACTACAAGATTCTATGACAGTTTCGGAGAGCTTGTCATAGATTCTATAAGTGTGGGATTCGAGACCATAACCAAAAAAAATACCCTCTAATTCTTTGGAATCAAATTTGGACAAACGATACCCTTAATGCGATAGAAACACTTACAACCGAACTCTCGGAAGTTGTTACCGGTAAGAATTTCATATGAAGTCTTGATCAATTCTTTACGGAGGTAGAGACATTTTGATGCATGTCATGCGGTGGAGATTGCTTCAGCCCAAAAATGGTATGGAGATTTAAAGTCCGCCAACATGGTCCTTGCCATATCAATAAGAGTCTGGTTCTTCCTCTCAGCTATACCATTGTGTTGAGGGGTATATGCAGCAGAATATTGATGTTTTATTCCCTCGTCACTAAGAAATCCATTCAATCTGTAGTTCTTGAACTCGGTACCATTGTCACTTCTTATTGTTAATACCGGGACGTTGTGTTGATGTTGATCCATGTTGATGAAGTCAATGAAGTTTTCTTGGGTCTCACTTTTCAGCTTGAAGAAATATACCCAAGTGTATCTTGAGTAGTCATCAACAATCACCAGGCAATATTTTTCTTCCCACCAAGGCTTGCATGAGATGGAGGATCAAAGAGATCCACATGAAGGAGCTCCAAGATCCTCTTGGACTTGATGTAGTTCTTTGGCTTGTGGGGGGAATCATGCATTTTTCCTTCAACACATGCCCTGCAAACACGATCTTTGGAAAAGCAAACATTTTCTTTTAGTCCAACAATATGATCATCCTTGTGGAGGCTTTGCAAAGTTCTCATGTTGACATGGGCTAGACGGTGATGCCATAACCAACCCACATCGGCCTTTCCGAATAAGAATATCGCACTTGTAGTGGTTTTCCTCGAAAATTCCCCCACATACAAGTCATTTTCGACGTACCCAACGAAAGCAACCTTTAGAGACTCGCTCCACATGCGGATCACAATATCATTATCAATAAAGACGGCAAAACCCATCTTTCCAAGAGCACGGACTGAAAGTAAATTATAGCCAAGGGTCTCAACAAGCATGACGTCCATGAGAGTGATATCGTGTGCAACCACAACTTTGTTGAAACCCATTACCTTAGACTTTGACTTGTCGGCATATGTCACGGATATTTGATCAAAATTTGGTCTCAACTCCTTGACACTAGATGCGCTTCCGGTCATATGACTTGTGCATCCACTATCAAGCACCCATTTTGACCCTCCGGAAGCATAGGTCTACAAAAGATCAAACTAGTTTTTAGGTACCCATTTTTCAATGGGTCATCTTTTGTTAGCAACAATGGTCTTGGGAACCCAAATAGACCAAGCAATATAAACATAAAATGGGCCAACATATTGTGCATATACATCACCATAATAATCACGCATTAATACAGAGTGAGGGTTAGCACTTCCCGCAAAGTCATCATGAGACATAGTTTTTCCATTCGTGGTCTTACTACCCACATTGACCTTGTATTTTTCTTATGAGGGCTTGGCCTTCTTATTCTTGTTGTTATTCTTCTTCTTATTTCCTTTAGAGACAAAGCCAATGCCCCTTTCTTACTATTTGACCTCTACTTACTCAAGAGGTCATCAATTGACTTGTTTCCTTTTGGAAAGGTGGCCTTAGCTAGCTCCCCCTTCAACCTAGCATTTTCTTCAAGTATATTTGTACAACTAGAAGGAATGAAAGTACTAGGTGAAGGAATATTGGTCAATTGAGTTTGAGGCTTTTCACAAGACTTTGTGAGTAACAAGAGTTCACTCTCCAAGGCCTTGTGAGCCTTGTCAAGCATCCTAAAGTCCTCGGCAAGTTTTTCATGAACAACACCAAACTCAATCTTGTCCCTTTTATCCTTTTTATATTTAGCAATAGCATGGTGACGTTCCTTGATGAGTTTATTAATAATGAGATCATTTGCTTCATCAAGCCCTTCAAGTTTAGTTTCAAGAGACATCCTAGTCTCCTGTTATTCTTCTAGAGCATTATTTAGAGCTTCTACCTCAATCATGTGCTCGCTTCCTAATTTGCATCTCTCATCTAGGAGCTCTTGTGTTTGTGTGCAAGTTAATTTAAGAGGTCCACAAAATGTATTTTGTGCTCCCCTTGCAAGTTGTTCATAAACACATCAAAAGCAACTAATTCCTTTTTGACCTCAAGGGATAACTCATCATCAAATTCATCAACTAAGGAGGTGGGGTGTGATTATGATAATACTTCTGTTCCTCTTGCCATAAGGCAAGTGACATTCTTGTTGGAGATTCTCATTTGGAGAGTCGAAGAGTGAGAATGTCGGTGTATAAGTAGTGGAAAGAGCCACCACACCACTTGATGTTTCCTCTTCTTCATCTTCCTCATCATCATTTTCGGAGGAGAATTCTTCATGTGTTATCAAGACAATTTCACCTGACTTCTTGTTGGTGGAATTCCTTTTGATGAACAGTTTCTTGTAAGGAGCTTTGGAGGTCTTCTTCAACACAAGTTTACCCCCATGATCTTCTCTCCTGTCATAGGGAAAACCAGCAACAAAGTGATAGCGGTCACCACCGTTGAAGCAAGTTCTCAACTTAGACCCATTGTCTCTTCTCCCATTGGGGTTGCTTCTTCGCTGCATCGCCATCTTGGCTTTGGCGGGGTCTTTCCAAAAGTTTCTTGCATAGAAGGCCATGTATTCACCATAAGCGACCTTGACATCTTCGGGGTGGCTCATTGAAGGTCCCTCATCACTCCTTTCATCTTCATCATACTCCACAACCTTGGCCTTCAAGGCAAGATTGACACCACTACTCATTCCAATGGCATGAGAACGGGCGTCTTTCGCATTCTTGGCAGCAACCTTGAAAGCATCCATCTCTTGCATAACTTCATTGGAGGTCATGAGATGGTAGTTGTGTCTTCCTTTCAGACTCTTCAAGTCAGTGGGCTCGAAAGGCATGAGAGAACTCACATACTTCCTCTTGATCCAAGCATCATCAACGTGAGAGGCACCAACATTCCTGAAGGCGGTGGCTGTGGATTTGAGTCTTCGATACGTGTCTTCATGATCCTCACCATCCTTCATAAAGAATCCTTCAGCCTCATTGCTTAAGGCATCATACCTAATTCTTCTCATGCTCTCATTGCCAACAAACAAGTCAATGAGAGCATCCAAGCTTCCTTGGCAGTATTGTAGTGCTCAATGTGGGGAAAGTCATTTGGCCCCACACCAAGTTGGATCATGTGCAAGGCAGTCGCATTGAGTTGGCTATTGACCACTTCTCTTCTAGTCAAGTTGGTTGGATCCTCAATTTTGAGTCCTTCTTCAATAATGTTCCATAAATCAATGCAAGAGCTGCGCACATGAGATTTTAGTAAAACTTGCCATTGAGCAAAAGTATGTGTAGCTAACTTAGGTGGGTCACCTCTATTATTTATATGTGGATGAGGGATTGGAGGGTTGGGAGAGTACCATCTGGGAACCGCATGGTGCTCTTCCTTCCCATCACCCCTTTTGGTGGTGGAGTCAGTGGAATTATGTTCATCCCCCACCACTTCACCTATAGGCTTAGCCGGAGCATTTGGCTTTGGGTTAGGTGGTGTTTCCTCTTGAGAGGGAGGAGGTGAGGCTAGCTTATTCATAACAAGTTGCTCAACAAGTTGGCGCAACTGTTGGATTTCATTGACCAAGGTAGAGCTCAAGCTTGTTTCCAAATTCTTGAGATCTACTATGGTCACCGAGTGGCTAGCCTCACTCCCTCCCTCATCTCCTGAATTGCCCATAATCTCTTAGGCGGTTAAGCCCGAATAAAGAGTTGAGGCTCTGATACCAATTGAAAGGATCGTATGGGCACCAAGAGGGGGGGGTGAATAGGTGCTACTTCAAATTTTACTCTTTTTCAAGTCAGGGTTTGACACAAAAGGTAAATTCTCTAGATCATGCAACTATGGTGAATTAACATATATGTCAATCTAGTACAAACACTAAGCAAGAACGAGATAAGTAAAGTGCGGTAAAGGATAGAAGTAACCAAAGTGGAGCACGTGGATACACAAGGATTTATTTCCCATAGTTCCTTCCTTTTGAGGGGAAGTACGTCTACGTTTGGATAGGGGGTGGTTTCAAACCACCAACGCCACGAGAGGCATCCCTTGTTCTCCAATGAACCTTACCCCAACGGGTTCGATTCACCTCTTCCACTATACGACAACCTTCGAGGTGGAAGCCGACATCTTTACAACAAGTTAGAGGCACACATCCACAACCTAATTGGAGGCTCCCAAATACAAGCTAGCTGTCAAGCAATCAAAGACAAGCTAGTAAGAATCAAATCAACCAAAACAAGGCTTAGGGTTTCCAAAGAAACCCTAGAGAAAGGGGCCCTCAAGTGAATGAGGGGGAAATGAAGATCTCTCTTGGTGAAGCTGTAGATCGATGCCTCCTCCTCCGATTCCCCAAAGATCAACGACTTTGGATGGTTGGATGAAGAGATCTTGGAGTTTTGGTGGCTCTAATGGTGTCGTCTTGCTTTTCAGGAACAAGCAGTTAGAGAAAGGGGATGAGATCCCCTATTTATAGGCCACACATTGTGAACCATTTTCTAACCGTTGGGGACCAATCACACCGGAGACTCTGGTCTGGCAGACTGGAGACTCCGGTCCAGACCAGAAACTCCGCCCTACCTCCGATCCATATCCGGACCACATCTCTGGCTGGCTTGGGCAGGTGTTTGGCGTCCACTTCGGAGACTCTAGCCGTAACTCCAGACCAGGGACACCGGAGACTCCGGTGTATCCACACCAGAAACTCCGGCCTAAGAAGACACACCGGAGATTCCGGCTGATATCCGGTCAATCTCCGGACCGCACACAGAGAGACCCTGGGCCAAGACCAGACCATGCACCGGGAACTCTTGGGGAAACTCCAGACCACACCGGAGACTCCGGTGTCTGCACACCGGAGACTCCGGTGTCTGCACACCGGAGACTCCGGTCTAAAATCTTCAGCTAATCATGGATTTGGCCATGAGTTTTCCCACAATATTCAGACATTTTCCCTTTTCAATTGATTGGCATGTAGACATTAACACACAGTAAAATGCACCTTGTGTTGTTAATGAACACCAAAACGGATTAGGACAATAAATGTCCTTTCACTATGCTTAGATGAAGATCATCTATGGTCCTCGTGTTCCAGTTATGCCTGTCTCTATGACCGCGATACACCGTGCTCGTACCCACCTGATGGAGCACACCGGATAGGTGACCAGGTATCTTGCCATGACCCCTGAGCGCAGGTTGAACTGGTTCACTACATTCCTGAACAAGCACTGCCTTAGAACAACGGACTGAGCTATTTGAGGAGGTGCTAGTAATGATGTCGATGATGATGGATGCGATGTGTATTTTGAAGTAGCTAGGCTGATGAACTATGGTTGCGGTGACCCCTGAACTTTGGTCTGTATATTTTGGGAGGTGGTATTTAGTTATAACCCCTCCGTATGTGATGAACTAGTGCTGCATCATGAGAAGTTGCTCATGAACTCGTGCCGCAACACACACACCATGACTTATTATGTCGAACCTGTATTAATACAAGCTAGTAGTTCTCTGCATTGCACTTTTCTGAACTTTGTTTGCTGCCTTGATGATTTTGGGTAAGTTCACCTCACTAGCCAGGAGGTAAGGATAGAAGGGACAATGCGGCTAGCCAAATAAATACCAATTTGATGAAATCCTGAAATGCATCGAACCAAACAATTGGGGGTTGGATTCTCAACCCCTAGGGAAATGAGAATACATGGAACTAAACGAATAACCCTTTTGGAAAGAGAGGTTGCATCACCGTGCGCAGCTTTCTTGGAGCCATGATCTCCAGGTACGAGTAAATGCCACGAGCAACCAAACACGTCCTAAACAACGCAACAAGCACGAAGTAAAAGAGGTTGCTCGCGAGGCAAAAAAGGCATGCACATGCATGAGAGAAATTGCTTTGTTTATCTTGTTGTGGGTCCCTCTTGATTTTAGAAGCGGTTCTACACACTATGGCAAAGATGTATTCATAGTTCTGACATATTTTGGTTTAAACCGAATCAACAGTGTGGCTAGTTTAAATTATGGAATAACACTCCACCCGGGCATGCATGTCAGCAGGCCATCGCTTTCTATACCCATCGCTCACCTATGCATGCCTAATTAAATATTCTTTATCAGGTAGTCCTTATTAAGAGCAAGTTCAGTAATAAAGTCCGCGGCTGTCTATAAGTTGTTGATATCTCACTTAGAGCCAACTTAATAGCCAAAACATACAATAAGTAGATATAAGAAAGTAGTACTTTATTAATATATGGTCCACCTCACGTACTCACAAGGTGTCGATGAGCGTGTGCTGTAGTTAGCTCTTAGGTTAGAGCACTTCTCTTCTCTCTCGACTTCTCACTCATCTAACTAAGCAAAACAATATCGTTTTAATCTTTATAGCCAGCTGGCTAGATCTTATTGTACCTACTCTAATTTTAACTAATCACTAAGAAGAAATAAGAACCGAAGAGCTAATTAACTTCTGCATTCAGTGGGTCAGCGGTCCCACCACCATCCGCCAGCCCCAAAGGGGGGAAAACATTCTGCCACTTCCCTTGGCGGGAACAACATTCTTCCATCCTGCATGGTAGGAGGAGCCACGTGTAGCTTTTTCCACTTCCCGCTAGGGTAGGTTTGACAATTGATCCTTGAGGCTTTGTTTGGCAGCAATGTTTTGTGGTGTTTTTTCTGTATATTATCGAGAGGGGATTTGGTGAAAATACACTTTTCACCCAATCCACTCCCCCATCCAATCCACTAACTAATAAATCTCTTAGCACTTCACAGGTTTTACACACAGATGTATCATAGATAAAATCATGACCTTTTTCCACAGCACGCGAGCACACAATTTCAGTATGACTTTTGATTCAAGGAATATCATTAATAAAAATCTAATCATTTATAGAACAAGCAGTGATAGAGCTTGGGCCAACTGGTTGGGGGTGGGGGCAAATGGGCCAAACAGAGTCTATTTTAGTCAAAAATTGTCAAATATGACTAGATTTTAGGCAAAGTTTTCTTGGGCTGGGGGCGGCGCCCCCCTGGGCTGTACATAGCTCCTCCACTGAGCACAACACACTACATCTCACACATTGATAATTTATGATCGCATGCATCACTTCAGGAATGTATCATCGATTGAATAACAAATATGGTTTTGATAAGTAGAAATAACATCTCGTTCCGCATTACAACAACAAGAACATCGTGTGTGTTATCATCGATTGAAAGTGGACTTGTAGTAGTTTCTACAGGCTGGGCACATGAGAGCATGAGGCATGCTACATCACCGACCTGGATCATGCATGTTTTAACAAGATGTTATCCGTGTGTTACAAAGACATTCGGTGCTCTAAGGATGATGCAGAAGCCAAGGGTATCACCTTCATTTCAGAAAAGAAATTTATAGATGCTCAACCATCCAGATAACAAAACAAGTTTTCACTCAAATGTATAATATCTACATGTATGTAATCTATGTAGTTCAATTTTATTAGATCAGTGAGTGAAAATAACATGGTATCCAGAATAGAACATTCTCTTTTGAGACACACACGCACGCGCCCCACACACACACACACACGCGCGCGCACACACACACACACACACACACACACACACACACACACACATATATATATATATATATATATATATATATATATATATATATATATATATATATATAGCTCTGCTAAGAACCGGTTCCCGAAAAGTTATTCAGAAACCCCTGTTTCCTTTCACGCGAACAACGGGAACGTCTTGTTAACTTCCACGCGGACATGAGTTAACATTATTTTCTTTACAAGTTAACTTCTAGTCTGTAGTAATAATAATGAACGTTAATTTCCGCTCTGCAAGTTAACTTTCGCGAAGTTCTTAACTCTCCTGTGTGCAAATTAACTGCTCTCTGTGTTAGTTAACTTTCTGATGGAGTACCTATTTCCTTTTTTCACGTGAACACTGGGAACCCCTTGTTAACCTCCACACGAACACGAGTTAACTTATTTTTATTTTCAAGTTAACTTCCAGTCTGTAGCAGTAATAATGAATGTTAACTTTCACATGTGCTAGTTAACTTCTGTGACCATATTAACTTTTCTGTGTGTACAAGTTAACTCCGTCTTCTATGCTAGTTAACTTCCTGACGGAGCACCATTTTTTTTGTTTTTTTTGTTGTGCAACTTAACTTCCATGACCCTCATTAACTTTCCCGTTTGTGCAAGTTAACTTCCGCCCGATTCAGTTCTTAACTTCCGCGGCCCTCATTTAACGTCCCCTTGTATGCAAGTTAACTTCCGCCTGATGCAGTAGCTATTCGTTTGGGATGTGTTTGCGTCTAGGGTAGGGGAAGTCGGCGGCGCGCGGGGGGCTGCGGCACGCGGGGCAGATGGCACACGGCGCGCGGGGCAGGGCCGCACGGGGAAGATGGCCGGCGACCGACGGGGGCCGCGCGGGGGAGATTACCGGCGGCGCGCAAGGGCGGCGACCCACGGGGGTGTGGGCACGCGGCGGAGATGGCCGGCAGCCCGCGGGGGCGGGGGCGCGCGGTGGAGATGGCCGGCGGCGCAAGGGGGCGGGGGCGCGCGAGGCAGATGGCCCGTAGCGCGCGCGGGCGGCACGGGGAGATGGCCAGCGGCGCAAGAGGGGCGGGGGCGCGCGGGGCAGATGGCCGGTCATCCTCTTTTTGGTTAAGAAACACTTTTCAAAAAGTAGGTGGTTCCTAGATAGTTATCTAGGAACCTCTTAAGGGGTGTTTCTGAATAGTCTTGTCGTATCATGGATGCTACCTATGCATACCCATCCAACCTTTGGATCTCTTATAGAGAGCCAAAATTAGCAGCGGTAGCACACATGTTTGCAATGGAATATTCCACCACGGTCATACCGAGAGCACATCTAGTACTACTACACCACATATATTTCGAAACAATCAGCACATGTATGCGTCCATGAAAGTTACAAAAAATTTAGCAATCCAACCAACCATATTACCTGCATGCAAATTAGTACACCTCACTAAGATAGGGGCACATGCTGTTTTAGTAAAGTACAAAGCAGTTCTCATATACACATCACATGGAGCATAGAAGCTAAAAAAAGTCTAGCAATCCAACCAACGATTTTCAACCAACACAAACATACTAGTATTCAAGCACAAAGCAGTTCTATATGCACATCACATGGACCATAGAAGCTGCAAAAATTCTAGCAATTCAATCAACCATTTTTTCACCAACACATGCAATATACTAGTATCCAACCTCACTCCCACAGCCGGCGTTGGATGGATAGAATTCATGCAGATATGTTTGCTTGTTTGGATGCTAAATGTTTTGCCTACCTAGCATACACACGAGTGGAACTAAGTACACCTACCTAGCAGCTACTACATGCAGCTCAGCAGCAAGAATACATTTATACACAAAAATAAGCTGCTCAGTATGCTTGCCATGCGGTATAGAGAACATACGGAGATCACACCGTGAAGTGCATGCATGTTTCTTCCTCTCTCTCATCTAGACAACTATTAAAAGTACTCCCTATATCCAACGATACCGCACATATATATATATATATATACACACGTATCAGGTATGGTGTCTTAGCACCATGGTGCACCTGATAGGAAGACCATATAGGACACCATAGTGCACGGACACCATACCTGTATTTCGTACATACCTAGGATATACGTATCTAAATTTTATACCTAAGATATACCTATCCAAGTTATATATACTTAAGGTATCACATATCTAAGGTGTGCATACCTAAGTTGAATATATATACACGTATGCTGCGTACGTACACCTTAGGTATGTAATATGTTATGTATATATAACTTAGGTATGCATATTTTAAATATGTGATACCTAGGTGTGTATAACTTATGTACGTATACCCCTAGGTATTTATGGTTTAAAGCAAAAATACGCGTATTACGTATGGTGTCTGAATACCATAGTGCACCTATTATTTGATCAAGTATCCATAATAGAGCATTCCATTTTGAGGCACACACACATATATATATATATATATATATATATATATATATATATATATTTCAGCACAACACTATAGGATTTGATCAATAAAACAATTTCAGCAGTAAGAAACAGGTGTTCAAAGGTTGTTGTTACAACAGTAAGCAACAATTGTGCATAGGCAAGTATGTCATATAAGTTCCCAACAATTGAGAGCAAGCTACAGCAGCAACACCTACATCTACCAAGGCTACAAATTAATTAACATTACTACAAAGATTGGTAAAAAAATATTGTGAGAAGAATGTTCAGATTTATTTGGTTGGCTTCTCTGACAAAAGATGAATACAAAGAACAAACATATTGTCCTATTGGTGTAGCTAACCAACTTTGTAAGTTCCATGTACTGAAACTAAGGTCTATGCGGAGAAGAGTCAGGTTGAATCAACAACATATTCTGGACCTTATGAAAACAACTAAATGTGAAAAAGCAAATGCCCACTTAGTACTCTGTTTTATTATAAAAACAATTATGTTCAATCTCTCCTAAAATCAACTCGAAAACTCACAATTCTGTTAAGTAACATATGCATCTCTCTCTCTAGCAGAAACAACTTACGAAAAATAAATGAAATGTCTAACTATATATAGGGGTAAACAAGATTAGAGCTGATGAAGTGCTTCATTGTGGAGGATGAAGCCATCTGGAAAATTGTTACTCCCTCAGATCCATATTAGTTGACTTGGGTTTGTGTAGATTCGGATGTATCTAGCACTAAAACATGTATAGATACATTCAATCTAACAAACCCAAGTCAACTAATATGGATCGGAGGGAGTATTTCTTTTATTCCAGTGGAACGGAGATAGTACATGACTAAGAATGTTAAGATCACTGTTTGGTTTGTGCTCAACTACATGCATCAGTATGTTATATTCAGTCTCTTCTGAAATCAACACCAAAACTAACCTTGCCTTCACAGCAAGTATTTATTCGTGGAGCCAAAGTTGGTCATGCTACCTTGGCATGCACACAAAAAAGAAGCCTGTTGTTTGATAAGCAATTTGAACAAAAGCATTGTCAATTGGAAATTGTATGCAGTCAGTGCACACAAGTAAAGCATGCGCTAGTACAGTTTGTAGACAAGATTTATACTGTACGGACAGAACAACCAACTAGAAATTCATTTATGTGACGATACGTGAACTCTGCTTAGTACATTGGATGAGCTAGCTATCTTGGTAAGATTCGCAAAAAAAAGAGAATGTTGATTTTGGTTCCAAGTCAAACACAGAAAGATTGGATGTCCTGAATTCGGATAACAAGCTAACAAATACACTTGAAAAATGAAAATGCTGAGAATTGCCAGGATGGAGATCTAACAAGCTAGCAACCACACTTCAACCTATATTTAGGTATGATGACGATCTCTGTAGATCCAGTATCAGAGCGCGTAGAAGCAGAGTGACTTATCAAGCTAGTTTGGTAGCGACAATATTATAAGAACAATTTTGGTTCCAGCTCAGAAAGGCACTAGTACAAACAAAGCGGGCACCATCTTCACGTTCGGTAGTACGGAGCCTTCGGCCCCCGTGTCGTCCTCTCCCCAGGGGCGACACGGGCGGCGCCTCAAGCCCAGCGGCACCTAGCCTCCCACCACCACCTTCTCTCCCTCGCCGCCGCCGGTGGTCTCTGTCGGGCAAAGCCCGTGCAGAGCGGGTGGCGGCAGGGCCTCACTTTTTCTCCAGCGCAAGGGTGGCTGCGGGCGCGACGGGGGTCCACGACGGCGGCTGGATGGGCGTGGGCGACGACGGCGGTCGGCGGGGTCTCGCGGCTCTTCTGGAGACTCTGCCGCGGCTGCCATGGGCGCGGGTCTGCTCGGCCACACGGGCTAGATCTAGGCCCGAGCGGGTCAGCTTCTGGGCCTGACGGGCCCGAGAAGATGGCGGTTGCTGGTGGGGAACCAAAGGTTCCCCTCGTGGCGGGCGGCAGTGGGCACAATGGCGGAGCGGGGTTGTCGGCATGCCGCGGCAATGGTCAGAGATTCTACCGGTGCAGCTGCGGGGCTGTCCGGCTCGCGTGCGGCGGTGTCCGTACGCTGCTTGGCTGAAGCGGGAATGGTCTAGAGCGGCGTCTACATGCCAGGATGTGTGGCCTTTTTGGCTGCCATAGGTGGACGGTCAGGCTGCGCTGCAGGCATCCCTGAGGGGTGGCGGCAACCTCAGTCCTCCACATGGCATGGCAGATGCAGGTTCGGCAAGGTACTGTTGTCCGGATGAAAGTCCAACCCCTGTTGGAGTCGACACCGGCGACACCCTCAGGTGCCATCATCTTCTTGAAGGCGGCATTTTGGGGGTATTGGAGTCTGTCCTTGGCTTAGCCTTGTGTTCTCTCCAGGGGGAAACCTCAGATCTTTTGATCCAGCGGTGACGGCGCCTCACGTCGGTTACCTCATTGGAGGCATCTTCTTCGGAGCTGCCCTCCGTGTTGGCTCGTTGGTGTTGCTTGCTGACTAGTGGTTGGACGGCTTGGCTGGAGTGTGGAGTGTCATGGTTCTCGCTTCCCCATTTGCTTTGGCGCCTCTAGCTTGGAGTGCTCGGTGGGCTCTTGTCTCCGGGCAACGCTT
This sequence comes from Avena eriantha, assembly GCA_910589775.1. Lineage (NCBI taxonomy): Eukaryota > Viridiplantae > Streptophyta > Magnoliopsida > Poales > Poaceae > Avena > Avena eriantha. The sequence continues at coordinate 453,236,279 of OU342741.1, read as the reverse complement.
GCGTCTTCGTGCTATGCTATGATATTTGGCTCTCTTGCAACAATGGTGAACTTCAGGGATGTTCGTGTCTGCGGTGCGGTCTCGGTGATCGTTGTCCTTTGATGGCGGATGAGGTTCTCGTGGACTCGTGTTGTGCTTAGGCTCGCTCCTATGGTGATTTAGCCAAGAGGATGTGCAGCGTTCGTCTCAGTGGAACTTTGCCCTTCGGTGGTGTATGCGGCTTTTGGTGTCGCGATGCAACCTCGGCAGTGGGATGCCCTTCCACAGTGGTTACGACTCCTAGTTCAAGACCAAGAGGAAGTGCAGTGGAAATCTCAGCCAAACTTAGCCCTTCGGTGGTGTTTGTGGCTCTTGGTGTCGCGATGCAACCTCGGTAGTGGGACGCCCTTCGACGGTTGCTGCAGCTCTCCTAGTTCTTCAAAGTGTAGAGTGATCGCTCGGCAAGCGATTTTCATTTCTTTTTGTTATCTCGACTACAGGAACCTTTCGACCAATCCTTCAACACTCCTTTCTGCTCTCGGTCTATTCCTTTGTTGCTAGGGGCTTTGTTTAGGCTTAGTAGTGTCGCTTGTGCTATGTCTCTTTTTTCTCCTTCCAACTTGTAATTTGACTCTGTACCTCAGACTTTGGCTGAATATATGTTCAGGCTGGCTTAGGGCCGCTGTAGTTACAGTCAAAAAAATCAAACAAAGCAAAGCTAGTTGTTCAGAATTTAGAAAATGGGAGATACCTCGCATATCGAAGTATATTTTTGTGACCGAAAAAACACCCCGCGAGCTCCCGCGACGCTCCCCGCGAGCGTCGGGGGAGAAATCCCTTGTCCGCCGCCTCCGGCTTCCCTCCCTTCCCCTCCTCCCCTCGCCTCCGCCAGTGCGCACGGTCGGGCGAAGCCCGTGCAGCGAAGGCGGCGGCGAGGTCCTTCCTCCTTTCCTCACGTGGAGCCCAGGGCGGCGCGGGGTGGCCTTCCACGGCGGGGATCCATACCTGTGGGATCTCCGGCGGCGGGGACGCGCGTGTCCGGCCACGGCGGTGCCTGGGGAGGCGGTGAGCGGCAGGCGGCGGGGCCAGGGCCCCTCCTCATGGTGGCTCCTTGAGATTTTCTTGGGCCTGGCCATGGGGGGTGGTGAGGCGGCGGGAGGCGGCCATGGAGGGCGTCGGCTGGAGGCAGGGACGGAGGTGGTCCACCGGGTTGGCCGGCTATAGGTGGCGAACCAGGACGGTGTGCCGGCAGAGGGGCGTTGGCCAGAACTGGGCCTGTCGCGAGCCCGATCTGGGTCAATAGGGCTTCGGGTCAGGCTTTGGTCTGGACCCTTCCCTAGTGCGGAGCAGAAGGAGCTGCTTGACCCGGGCCAGGCGGGCCTAGGTCGGGAGCTTCCCCTGCAGGCCAGGTGGGCCCGTAGGTTGCAGTTGCTGCCCTGCTTGACCCTCTGCCCTGCCTGTGTGGACTGGATCTGAGCCAGGTGGGCTTGGATTTGGTGCTGAAGTCCTCTATCCGCTAAGGCGAGCCCGAGATGGAAAAATCCAGGCCTAATCCTGTGGGCTCTGGTCTCTCCCTACTCGTGGGTCATGTCTTGGTGGCCTGCAGTGGTGCTCCTCAGACCGGCAGAAGTCCGGTAGGCTCGGGTGACCACGGTGGCGATGGCGCTGCTGCTTGGTGGCGGGGATCTGCAGTGGCGGTGGATTTTCTGGTGGACGGAAGAGTAGGGACTAGAGCTAGGGTTGGTGGCGACGGTGACACCCTTGCTGCAGTGTGGCGGCGGGGCTTCATGAGTCCTTTTACGTTCGGCCGGACCAGTGAGGGCCTGGTTTGCCCTTGCGGCTATATCCGGTCGGCTATCGCCCTCCGACGGTGGAGGTAGTTCCCTCCCGCGTGTTGCTGTACCGCCAACTCCCGCCAAAGTTTCTTCTTTTTGGTCGTACCAGCCTCACATAGTGGGTCATAGTGAGGTGGCAGTGGTGACTGCTAGACCGTGGTGGTGTGTGCTGGTGGGTGGCGAGCTTGGTGGAGCAATTTGAAGCGTCCAGGAGTGTTTTTTTGAGGGGTCGGGAGAAATCCTTGTCGTCTAGACACCGATGTGACGACGCCTGCGGGTTTCGCCATCCTTCCTAGAGGGCGTCGGGTGTATCTCTTCCCCACACCCCATAGCGTATCGGGGAAAACCCTAGGACCTGTCCGGGCAGCAGCGTCGTTGTCGTTGCTTTCCTTCTTGGAGGTGCTTCTTGGTACGCGATGCTTCGAAGCGCTAGAAGAGTGGTTGGAATTCTCCGGAGGGCGCAACGGTTGTGGGCCATCCTCGATTTCGTCGAGCCACTGTCGTTGGCTTTGTTTTCTTTTCTTGTTCCTTTTCTTTTTCTCTGTGGTTCTCTTTGGGCGTTGTGCTGTCTGGCCCAGCAGCGGTCTCAGTCGTGGTTGCTATATTAATATAGCTGGCCGTATGCCTGTATCGAGGAGGAATTCAAAAAATAATCAACACTACGACGATACTTGACAGATCCATGGATCTAATAAGAATTAGAACCAGTCGGAGTTTAGTAGGCATCTAGCTAGCAGATGTGCAGAAGTGCAACATCACGAATTAGAACCAATCTAGAACCATAGTCCACTAGCCTCTAGGATTGTGTTTGAGAAGGGGGTTGGAAGAGAACGTAGCGGTGAGAATGCCAACCTTCCTCCGTCCAACGGAACTGCCGGGGAAGAGTAGACAATGGCGGAGGTGACGACAAAGCGGAGACGGTGACGAAATCGACGGTGAAGAGAATACGGCGCAGGCGGAGGCGGGATCAAGTGGCGGCAGGGACGCTCCGCCACGAGAGCTCGCTGCACCACCGCCGCTGTGATGACGCGCGTGTAAGAAATGCTACCCCTTCCTCGCGTCTAGAAAACTCCTCGACTCGACGGGTTTCTTCGAAATTACACGGGCTTACAAGATTGCAAACCCGGTTGGCAAATGGGCCGTGGAGAGTATTTTTGGGTAAAAGACGGGGCTAGTAAAATACACGTGAATCTCTTTAGAAACCGGGCTGCCAAAGAAGGCCTGAGGGGAGTAATTTTAACAATGGTGCTATGCAGAGGGGTATATTTGTAGAAAAATCATGAGGGCCTGTTTGATTTGTAGAATAGGAAAAACATAGGAATAAGAAAACCATAGGATTGCAATGTCATGCCCACTTCAATCCTATAGAAAACCATATGTAAGGAAGTTTGTTTGTTTGATTTGTAGAATAGGAAAAATATAGGAATAAGAAAACCATAGGATTGCAATGTCATGCCCACTTCAATCCTATAGAAAACCATATGTAAGGAAGTTTGTTTGATTCCATTATAGGAAAAGCAAATGATTCTAAAAAAGAGCTTTCAGTGGATGCTAGATTTCCTATACAATCTAGTGCAAAGGATTCCCTAGGAAAATTTACTATAGGAATCAATCCTACAAATCAAACAACCATCGTAGCAAAATTTCCTATAGGATACCACTCTTGCTTGGGTACCCCCATAGGGAATCGTTCAGAGAATAACCGGTTTTTCGGTGGTTATGTGCTTGTTCCGAATTCAATCAGTTTGTTTTAATCCGTATGCACGACCCCATATGCGTACTTTGCTGAGTAAAATACGGAAACCGAACGGCCGGTCCACATGAAGGAACCGTCGGCCACGTCGTCTCCGTCCCCATCCTCTTTCTTGCCCAAATCTTCTCCGATCTACTGCGGCTACACGAGATGAGACCATCTCTTGTTCTCCTTCCATCTACGTCTTACGGTTTGTTCAGGAGATGCGGTTCGATCAAGATCGGAGGCGCACGACGCAGGAGGTATCGGCAACGATCGAGATGCAACGTGGAACGGCATTTGCTTCAGAACCGCACGTGGGAGCAGCAAATCTTTTTTCACTACCCACGACATGTATATAACACCTTACATACGCATACCGGTAAAAAAATAACGGCGTAGGCGGGTAAGCCGGTTTTCCAATCAAAAGTTTCCGGGGGAGGGGTGTGTGTACCGAAGCAAGCCTCCGACAGGGTCCCCTCCACCTCCTCCTCTCGCTGGCCGCCGGGGACGAGCCGCCCATGTCCAACTCGCTCATGGCTGCCACCACCAGGTGCTCGCACGTCAACCAGCACCGCCAGCGGAAGAGATAGCTTCTTCATGTTCCGTCCTACATGTGCATGAAGCGTGCACACAGCACACAGAACATATTTACCCTGGGATTGGGAACATCCATCTCCTGCTGCCGCTGCGGCTTCTGACTTCGCGTGCATAATTGTGGGCCGTCGCTCATCGTGCCCTTTCCACTCAAAAGTATCTTTCTTTTCCTATTTTACAAGAAGCTTTTCCCCCATCTTGATCGAATCTTCCTCGAATGGAAGTGGTGGCGGAATAATGTGCGTGGCCGGCTATCGCATCACTACGTGCCGACCGAACCGGCCCAGAGACTTTGAAACAGTATTATGCGTTATACGTGATGCAAGATGCTTATCACTATCAGATAGTAATAGAGATGCATATGCATGCTTTCCATTTGCTAGTGCATTATATGATCAGCATGCCAACTCCGCGCCTAATTAATACCCCTCCTGTCGAGCATCAACTCAAGCTATATATGTAGTGAATGGTTCATCATCCCAACCTTTGACCAAATGTTATCTAGGTGGCATCGTATTATTATGTTTTATCAAAGTGAGAAAATATGTTTCCATAAGTACTATAGCTGTCTTAATAGTTTTGATTCAATATTTTAAGAGCTAATTGCACATGTAGATGTAGTCCCATAACTTGCTCATCACGTGCAAATTGTCCTATAAATTGCAAAGCGTGATCCCACGGTACACAAACTTGTACCCAGAGAACAAACTAGTCCAAAATCGTTTTGGAGCTGACATGGGGCATCGTAAGTTTTACAAAAACGCTCCCATATTGTTTTCTCGAGCATATATAACCATGTTGCTGCCTTACAGACAGGTCCCACCTGTCAGTAGGCGAAGAGAAAAATGTAAGTTAACTGGAGGATAATTGAGGCTCTAACTCAAAACATACGGTCATGTTTTCAGAGTCACTTGCCACTACTCCAAACAAGATCGTTTACAAAAGTTGTACGTACTTTGCTATACAAGTACTTTCACATGCATCTCGTTGGCTATATTGGCGTCCAATAACTCGCGGTCCACTTCTTTTGTTCGATATAGACACGGAGGCTATGACCGCCGAGTAGCTGGAGGCTGACGAGTTCCAAGTATTTCTCATCGCCGTCTTGGACACGAGCCCCACCAATAAGATGTTGTTGGGCCGGCACTCGCTTCGCTTGCTCACGCTCCTTGTTTTCGCCGCGCTGTACGTGCTAGTACTATGCTGAAGGTGTCGTCGGGCGAGGGCATGTTCTCGCAGGCATGGGAGAGGCAATAGAGGGTGAGGGCGCCGTATGACGGGATAGGGCACTACTGGTCAAGGCTTCGTCGGTCTCGGTCTAGTGGGCGCTCACGCCATGTGCAGCTCAGCATAAGGCGGTGACACATGCCATAGTGTGCAGGTCTCCAGCGCTGGAGCTTGCCATGATTGCAGAAGCTGGCCAACAGAGTGGTCCCGCAGCTTCAAGCATGTCGTAAGCCGTGGGGATCTGCTTGGCCGCGCTTGTCTGCTGGCTGTTGCATAGCCTGCATTGTCACGATGGCGTAGAGAAGCAGCGGCATCAGGCTTCAGGTTGGCAAACTCTAGTGATCGGATCGAGAGTCCAGACTCGATAACGATGCGGATGGAGCCGTGCAACATGGCGAAGTCGTTCTTATTCTTGTACGTGGGTGTGAGCGTTCTAGTCAGGAGTAATAAGATCACGGCCTAGTATGGAGCATGATTTCTTATTAAGACTATAGATAATTGGTCCTAGTAGTATTCCTATAATTCTATTTCTTTCTTTGGCCATTGACATGTGGGACCCACCTGTAAGGCGGCAGCGAGGTTGCATGTGCTCAAGAAAAATAGATGGGTGTTTTTTTGCAGAAGTTACAACGCCAAATGTCAGCTCCAGAACGATCTTGAACTATTTTCTCTCTAGGTACAAGTTTGTATACCACGGGATCACGCTTTGCAACTTATAGGACTAATTTTCACGTGCTAAGCAAGTTGTTGCACTACTGGTGTAATTAGCTCTTCTAAAATATAAGAAGTTTTTAAGAACAAACAGGCATTTGCCCCCTCTCCTCCCTGAAACCCTAGGCGCCGCCGGCTAGGGACCCCCTCCCACTCCCCCCCTCCCCTCGAATCGCCGTCGTCAGAGGGGCGCCAGCAAAACCGCACACGCCCCCAGGAAGGTGGTGGAGGGGATTTTTCTCCTTCTCGTGGCTCCCCTCGAGCTTCTGGCAGGTGGCTACGGGAGGTGGCAGCGGTGGGGCAGGAGGTCCTAGCCGAGTCGGTCATGCAGCCGGCGCTAAGGGGGGCGGTGCGATCGACTACTGCAGAAGAGGTGTTGGGGTGTGGCCAATCCAGATCTGGACCGCACAGGCCAGCCGCAGGCGAGGGCCGGATCGGGAGTTCAACGTGGTGGGGGCGACGGGAGGCGTCGACACCGTGGTGCTGCAGGGTGCGCTGGTTGGCCGGAGGAGGCCGGTGATGGTGCGCGTGGAGGCCTCATGCGGGCAGAGGCGCATACGTAGCTGGCAGTTGCCAATTTAGGGAGTCCAGGAAATGTTCTCCTTCGGATTGGCTTGCTCCTGGAACGAGGATGTCGGGCGGCAGCCCCGGGGCGACTGCTGCGGCGGTCGTGGTCGGCATGGCAAGGGGTGCGGCGACGGCTGCAGCATGCAGTGAAGCTAGTAGGTCGACAACGGAGTCACTCTACCATTGTGCGGCTCCTTGAACGTCGCGGGCAGAGGGAGATTTGTGTAAACCAAGATCTTTCATCAAGACGGTGTGGCCAAAGTCAATCCTTTGAGAGAAAAGTCATTTTGAGCTCCGCGCGAAAGCCTTGCACTAACTCCGGTCGGTGCCGAAGACGGTGGCGCCTATGGGCGTTGTTCCCTTTCTTGTTTGCGTCATTGTGGAGCTTCGATTCTGACCGACATGTGTGATTCCAAGATCTCCGGGTGAAATCCTAAGTTCCATCAGGAACAGGTGGTAGTGACGGACGCGTCACTACCTTTTTGAAGGCATCGCCTTGGAGCTCTTGGTCCTCGCGGTGTGATGGTTCGCAGAGGTTTGGTAGGTGGCTCAATGGTCTAGGGTGGTGGGAGCCTAAGTGGCGGCCCTAGACGGTGGTGGTTGATTGAGGCGGTGGCCTCAAAAACCTCTGTAGCGATGGTCCTATGGAGCTTTGGCCGTGGCTTCACATGGGGTTTGGGTATCGGCTTGGAGATCTGTGTGGACAGCGAGTTCGTCGACCCGGCTGGTTCGTCTTCGGGCAATCCGAAGGTCGATCTGGCTGCTACGTCGGGGCGACGGCCCCAAATTTGGCGTGATGTCTGAGGTCTGCGGGTGGCCGACTGTGTAGCAAGGGCTACGATACGGCTAGGTCGTGCGGCGTTGTGGCTCGTGTGCGGCATTCGTGCCAAGCGGTTTAGGCCAGGAGGCAGCCCTAGAACTAGAGGAGTGTGTTTGTCGCATTTGGTGGTTGCATCATGTGGATGACAAGTCTCCTCGTATGTGTGGTTTTTCGTCCTGGTTTTCCTCATAAATCGAGCATTGTATGGATTGTATGGTTTTTGGACCCGGTTTTCCTTATAAACTGGGTCAATCTCTTGTATCTAATCGGATGGCGGATACGACCGTCTTTTCCTAAAGAAAATATAAGAAATTTTGACAGGCTATTTTAGCATACCGACCAAAACATGTTATATTTTAGGTAGTAGCAGCCAAAGGTGTAAGATGCATATATGGCATGAAGGATAAAGCAACGTGATTTTATTTGCTCTTCACAAAAAGCATATTGTTTCTAGCTACTGGATGATATATACACAGCACTGCCAGCTGGTTTGGTTTGCTTCCAAGAAAATCTATGTGTCAAAAAATGCATCACAATTCACAAGATTCCAATGAACCTGTCGACTAGCTCCTTGAATTATAGTATACTCTTTTCGCTTTAGAGGAACCCGTGGCATTTTTATCAGAATTGAGAAAGATATGCTATATATTGTAGGAGCAAGGACAGACATATATGCAAGCACATGGAAATCCATAGAGAAGAAGATACCTTTTTTGTTGATGATGGAGGGTGTGGATATGTCATGGCGCCACACTATTATGCTTGAGTTTCACTACTTAAAGGCTTTAGGGTGTATTTACGGTAGACAAAAGTAATGGAGTTAACTAGTAGGAGTATGTAATTTGGTGGGCTATCAGTTTCGGTTGGGGGAATAAACTCTTAGTTAGAGACCATGGATCAGGCGGACATGAGGCGGCGACTAACGCTGGCGCCGGGAGCTCTCTCGGCGGTGTCGCCGACGGTGTCTGCGCCGTCGCTGGAGGCGCCCACGAGTGGCTCCAGATTCTGGTGCTTGGGCATGAAGGATGATGAATCGAATGCGGAGGATTCGCCTTCTCTCGCAGATTGGGCCGTGCTGGAATCGTTGGAGGATCCTACCAGCGAGCTGGGTTGGATGGAGGTCTCCTGACGGTGGCCACGCCCAGATGATCAGTTGAGGCAGGAATTCTGGGAGGAGATGGGGTTCCCCACCTCGGAGTCGTGTTTCTAGGAGAAGGAGTCCTCGGAGTAGACGCCGAAGGTAGGTGATCCGACGCCGTTGGAATATGTTTGTGTGGATGTCTTGTTGTGCATAGATTCATCAAGGACACTAGGGAAGCTGCACACGAGATCGTGGTCGCCGTCAAGGTCGTCATCAAGGACTGGGCTAGCAGAGGTCGAGCATCGCGGTGCTTCTTCTTCTCCCACTGGGTTGCGGATTACCCAGCCTCCTCGCATATGAGTGATGGCTCCCAAGTGCAGGAGATCAGTTGTAGTACTTTTCAATAAGAAAGGTTATCAAACTCGTGAGGAGCTGCATGTATTGGTTAGTAAGTTTGACAAGTAAAACAATAAAAAGGTGCAGTGATTTGGTGATTTGGGTTTGTACTTTGCAGTATAATGAAGTACTGAAAGTAAATAGCAACAAGTAAATTCTCTCGGTGAGAGAAAATCCAATCCTCAATGCAGCAAGAGGACAAGCTCAAGTATGTGTGAACTTATATGTGACAAACGTTCCCGAGGGCGGCATGGATTTACTTATCATTTAGATTTCTACACAACATGGTGAATATCTTGTCAAGTTCAGTCCTTTAGGGCGGAGCCTAAATTAGGTGCAACCATAGATATGAGAAAATACACCCTTATGATGGGTCCTAGGACCATTTTCATGAGAAATTATAGGAATCATTAAGACAGAAATGTCCCACCATAGTAGTTAGTTCATTGGTCCCCGACAGAAATCCCTCTAATGCAACTGAAAGTATTGGAAAATAGTTTCTATCATTCTGTCCCTTCCAACTCTCATCATTGCATTGAAGTGTAGTCCTATGAGCCCATATAGGTGAAGTAATATGCATTCGACGTTCGCATAACACCATTATAGAACCATATAAAAGATAAAAACTTGACCAAATACTCATTGAATATTATATGAAAATCATAGCCAATTCATCATATGCCCTCAGAAATATGGGAATCTACTCACAAGTGACAAACATGATATGGATCAGTGGCATATGGATTATAACACAATACGAAAATATAATATTTCCACCAAATAAAGACAAGTTATAATCACAAACATGCAAATAGCACTCAAACGATATCTAGGTTCAATCAATCACAAACTATGAGGGGAAAGAGGTGGATCTTGGAGATGGAGATGGTGATGATGGAGGTGGTGATGGAGAGGCCTCCTCCTACGCCAAGGAGGAGTGGTGATGACGATGGCGTCGATTTCCCCTCACCGGAGGATCCGATGCTGCAGGATCTGCCCTCTCCCTGAGTAAGAGAAGACTTTCACCTCCGCCTCCGCCTCTATAAATCGTGGGAAAATATGGCGTAGGATTTTTGGCGAGACGGAGCCATCTATAAAAAGGAGGAGTCGAGGCGAAGCTCATGGGCCAAACGAGCCTGGGTCGCGCACCCAGCAAGGGAGGGCGCGCCACTTGGTCTCTTTCAGGCCTCGTGGCTACCCTCTCGTGCTTCTTTGGCCCACGATCCTTCTCTTGATGAAAAACTGATTAAGTATTTTTTCCTTTGATTTTTAGGCGTCTAGAAGGTCCCTGAAACATCAAAATATAAAAAGGGATGTTTTATGCCTTCCAGAAATTAAATACCAATGAAAGGGACTCTGTAGGAAAGTCCCATAAATCAACTACACAAGCATAAATAATGATAGATCATGGAAAATATGATTCAAAACAGATCAGATAAGTCACTATATTGATTATGTAAAATGGACGTATGAACTCCCCAAGCATAAAGCTTTGGTCGTATCGAGCAAATAAGTGAATAGATCATATCATGTAGCAATGAGCTTATGGTGGATAATAAAATAAGAGCATGACATCATCAACTTATGCATATTCACTTGTCTTAAAATATTTATAGTCTAACAATCATACATATATGGGCTACATAGATAGGAGTCCTAGCAGCTACCCCTTGCTTTTGAACAAAACAAACCATGTTATGTTGGACAATTGAACAAGTCTCACATTTTTATTTCCCCTTTGCTAATATTAGCTTGCATAGTTTTTTACCTTGCTATCTTTGATTTCACTCTTGCCTTTGCAATGAAGATAAACTCACATAGAACAACTAGTTAAAAGAAGAAAGTTATTAAACAACAAGATAGACATGAAGTTTGACTTTGTCAAAAACTTTCACCACCTTTTAAATGGCATCAGTTAAAGATGTTGGCTCCTAATAACCAGTATAAACATTATTCATGGATCTTTCAATCATGTCATATGCTCTACTCAACCTTTGCCTTTCACTTTCCATGGCTAACTGAATCCTTGGGTGCCTGTCTTTCATAAACTTTTCCATATAGCATATGTATTGAAATATCCATGACCCTCACTTTACTCGTTGATTACTAAATAGAACAAGAGTATCTCATGTCCCCTTGTCCTCATCCCTTCCTAAATTTGTTTTCTACAAAACCATATCTCTACTACAAATTCAATGTATTTTTTTATATATATATTCGTAAACATCACTTGCATGGATCTTTCCTTTATTGCAAGTTTTTGTTTGTTTGAGAAGTTCTATACTTGTCCAACACACTCAAGTTAATCTAATTCAAAACAAGATGTAACTGAAACTTCTAGATATGAGACACACATTTGCATGAGTGTTACCCATAAATCTCCAAACAAGAGAACCGTGGATCACACCATACTTCATATTTTATTCAAAAACCACTCGACCAAGGATACATGATAATGCTCTAAGACCTTTGCAATCCATGAGAAAATCGATATCTAATAGATAAAAGCAAAAACCAACCTAAAGATCATGACTAAAAGCAAAACGATAAACCAAAAAGCATAAAAGACTAGGTGAAACTTCCCCAATCTTAGAGTGTTGTCGCTGGATCTTCCTCCTTGGCATCATTTTCCTCATAATAGGCGTCCCAATCCTTGAGCTTCCAAGTATAGGGCCTCCCATTGTAGAAGGAAAGTGGTGGATCATTGAACTTGGTGGCAGTAGCTTTGGTGATCTTCTTGAAGCATTCTTCATACTCACAGATCTGGTTCTCCAAATCCCACATGAGGGCTTGGAACCTATCAAGCCGTGTGAGGGCATGCAAATACTTCTCCTCCATATCTTTGATCCTTTCCACGTAGGATTCAACCTTTTCTTCCAGCTCGAGATTTATGAAACGATGAGCATCAAGGCTAGGCTCAACCACGGTGTCATACCTGAAAGTGGTGTCCTGCAAGACTTGTATCATCTCTTCCATGGTGCCCTCGGTCTTGGGAGCCTTCACCTCCTCCACGAGTAGCACTCCTTCCTTGAAGGTCAAGGTCTTCATGGGAGCCATCACAGAGTTGAGGTAGTGATTCACCATGCCCTTCTTGTCGGTTTCATCTCCTCCTAGATTGGATCCATAGCTTGCCATGGCTAAAAACTAAGAGGAGATAGAGTAGGAAAACAAGGTTTGCTCGGAAATACTCGATGCGGGATTAGATCGACAAAGAGGGGGTATATATCGATAGGTTTTAGGGTAAGACAAAACGTTTGGGATGAAACCGGGGTGAAACGGACGTTAGAGGAGCGAAAGAGTCTGGGTGGCACTCCCAGCAAGGGTGGTCGCACCACCTGACCTGTTTCCTCTTTGGGACTATGTTTCGTCCAATTCTTTTGCTGCACGCTTTAATTTTCCAAAAATAATGACTTACCTAAAATATGGAGATATTTCGAGATAGTTACGCACCCAAAAACCACTGTTTATTGATTTCTGATATCTAACAGGGGATATTTCTTTGCGATTACGGCCTCGAGACTCTAGAGATTTAACCCTTCCAACTTTCCAACATCTAGTACCTTAGAGATTTCTGTCACTTCCCTAGATTACTAGAGGCATGAACCCACTATCGAGCATAAATACTAACTCTTGGAGTTGCTAGCATCTACTTGGCCAAGATAGCTACTAACAATGAAAAGCATGCAAGATCACAAATAACAAAGACATGATAGAATCAATAATCAATCGGAAATAGCATCTCAATATCCATCGGATCCCCGCAAACACAACATGTAGGAATTACAAATAGATGATCTTGATCATGAACGGAGCTCACAAGATTTAAACATGATAGCACAAAGGAGGAGAACAAGCCATCTAGCTACTACATGGACTCGTAGTCCAGAGATGAACTACTCACGCATCACACCGGAGGCTTGCATGGTGATGAAGAAGGCCTCCAAGGTGAATTCTCCCCTCCGGCAAGGTGCCGGGAAGAGCTTCAGATCCCTCCCGATCTAGGGATGGAGATGAAAGCAACTATAGACTCTTTCATGGAATTTTGATCGGGTACTTAGGGTTTCTGTATTGGAGGCATCTTATAGGCATAAGGAGAAGCCGAGGGGGTGCATGGGCTGGCCACACCACCCCCTGGTGCGGGCCAGGCATGGTCACACGGCCAGGTGGTCTGGCCGCCCTCTGGCCCCTGTCCATCTCGTATTCTGTCTCTGGGTGTCCCTCTGTGAAAAACTGACTTTGGCTTTTGTCCCGTCCAATTCCGAGAATATTCATTTTCTGACTTTCCAGGAACCAAAAACAGCAGAAAAGAGGCAGCCGACACTGTGGCTCTTGTTAATAGGTTAGTCCAAGAAAGTGTATATAAAGTACTCCAAAGTGTGGACAAAACATAAGAAAGTAGATAAAACCAAGCATGGAACATCAAAAATTATGGATACGTTAGCAACGTATCAACATCCCCAAGCTTAACTCTTGCTCTTCCTCGAGTAGGTAAGTGATAAAAAGAAAGAATAATTTTTGAGGTGACATGCACCATCATAAACTTGATCCAAGTATTTGTAAAACAATGATAGCTAGGATCATAGTACTTCAATCATAACATGAAAGATAAAGTTCTAACAATAAGACAAAGCAACTATGTAGCAACATGAAAAGTCACAAACAAAAGATTCATGAATAACAATGCTTTGAAAGACGTTTGTTTGTTTCACATAAAGAAAACATAGCATAGTGGCATTCAGCTTGTCCCTCATAGAGTAGCAAACATAACTGCATAGGACACCTTCACAGTTCATAAGAGTTACTAGATACAAATAGTTTAAAACAAGCAATATCGAAGCTATGCATCAATCAACAAGTCTTGGGACAATGCACATAGAACTAAGAATGGCCACTATGCTCCCAAAGTAGGTGCATAAAGATAGAAGGTGGAGACTCAACATAAAAGTAAAAGAAAGGCCTTCATAGAAGGAAGTAGGGATTCAAGTTTCATAAAGATCTTCCAAAAATTATGGTACTTATTAGCTTCCAGCTCTCATTGCCCCTATCATAAGCATCTTTAGGTGATTAAGGTTAAAGTGACACAACTAAGAGGATATGCTTGACAAGTTATAAGCTGAAATCTCATGCCCCTTACTTATGAAGACCGAACCTCATGCTACTCAACTTTAGTCACAAGCAAGCTCTTGTCATTGTAAGTACATATATATCATAGATAATCGCCAACGAGGTACCCCTTGCATATGATACAGGAGCTATCCCATAATCAAAATGACAAGGCAAGCAGACAATGAGCATCTCAGCGATCTTTTTATTTGCTATTTGCATATGTTTTTATTGAGGATGCTTCATAGAGTGCTCATTATGGTTATGCTGCAAGTTTCAACCATGATTAGGCAGGGCTTAGGATAGCGGCCCAGGCGTTTCTCTAACACAAATACAAACTCCATGATCTTACAAGTTCCCCTTTTGTTTCACACCGCCGGGATCCATAAGCAAAAGAACATGATATCAACGGGGTACAAAGTACAAGTGCAATGTTGAAAGCGTTCCCCATGATACATGGTTCTGCTAACTTCAACTTATAAAGCGCAAGCATATATGCAACAAAGATGGACACAATGGTTCAAGTTTATCAAATGCAAGAAAATAAAGTGTGCCATCAAGTTCGTGAGAGCTTTAATCACTAGTTTTCTCATAACAAGTTTAATTTGGAAGATAGATAAAAACATGAATATACCTGGAATAGCATATGATAATAGGTAGGTATGGTGGACTCTTTGGAATAACTTGGTTTTAGGAGTTGGATGCATGAGTGGAACTCACACTTGGTTATGGAGGCTAGCAAAAGACTGGGAGCGACCAACTAAGAGAGCAATAATGGCCAAAATCATGCAGAGCGACAAAACAACATTGATCAAAGCATAAAGTGATACTACAAGTTGAAAACTAAAGGATCATAAAGGCTTATGGTGACTTGGGATAGTCATAACATGGTGTGAGCATGTGCCAAGTCAACCCAAGTAAAGCATCAAAGGAGAATACCACAATACTATGCTTTAATATGCTAAAACAACACATGATTCTTCCAAGGCACATTCAGCTATCTCAATTGTTTATAACAAGTCATGCTACATCAAAGAATACTAAACATATATCCAACACAATATCAAGCATGGCATGACAAAGCATAGGCCACCGTCAAAAACAAGCTCTCTTTACCACTTAAGCATGAACTTTCCTACTCTTTTCCAATCCAAACCAAACTATTTGAAAACCAATGCATGAAAGAGGGGGTCCAACCAATTTATTCAGAAAAATAAGCAAACCAAGCAAATGAAAAAAACCAAAACGAAAACAAAAAAGAAGACGCTCCAAGAACAACACAACTGTGCATGAAACAATAAAAATGAAGTGTTTGGAAGAAACCTAGGATTTTTATTGATGAAGAAGGGGATGCCTTGGGCATCCCCAAGCTTTGACGCTTGTACTTCTTGGATATTTCTTGGGGTGACACACGTGGCATCCCCAAGCTTGAGAATTAGTCCATTCTTCATCTCATTACTCATTCCTTCCATACACCTGAATTTTTTTTGCTTCATACAAAACTTCACACAAACTTTATTAGCAACATTAGTACATTCAAGATAATAAGTCTTTAGGTTCAGTTCCAATACCAATAAAACTTCCATTAAAACACAGGATACTGTAGCACTTCCCTCAAAAATCTCAATTGCCCAAAACAACTCAAAAAGGAACCAACAAGAAGCGAATGCAAATACTGGCAGAAATCTTTCAAAACAGACCAGCAAGTAAAGAAGAATTCTTTCGAGGACCTTCGGTTGCTCAAATCGAAACATGTTCAACTAACGAACGTTAGGTAACAACCTGGGGCAGAAGCACAAAAATTCACGCCTCAAAAGGACGTACAGAGATTTTACACGAATTTTTACGGTGAAGCACATAAATCTGTTTCGGGACAGAAACTTTCCCAATCATTACTTCTCTCTCATTAGAGGTTACTCTTGGTACAAAAAGTAAATAAAAAGGATAAGTAACAGTTATTACTGAAGTAATAACTTCCAAGACTCATCTAAAACTTTTGGGTTATCTCCCAATAAGTACTTTTCTTTAACACCTTTATGTTAGGCATGATAGTTTGAGAAGATGTTCACATAAGAAATAAGAATTGAAGTAAAAGAGAGCATCAAGAAGCAAATTCAAAACACATTTAAGTCTAAACCACTTCCTATGCATAGGAATCTTGTATGCAAATAAATTCGGAAAGAACAAAGTGACCGGCATAGGAAGATAAAACAAGAGTAACTTCAAAACTTTCAGCAAATAGAGAGGTGTTTCAGCACCATGAAAACTTTTACAACCATATTTTCCTCTCTCATAATAATTTTCAGTAGCCTCATGAATAAACTCAACAATATAACTATCACATAAAACATGCTTTTCATGATGTACAAGCACTAGAGCTTTATTATAAACATTTTCAAAAGAATCCACAGGAACATAACATTCATCCTCCTTTGGTAAGCATGGGGGACAATCAAATAATGTAAGGGGTAAAGAGTTACTCTCATTAGAAGGTAGGAATGGGTTGATACATTCTTCCTCTCCATAACTCTCCTCCTCTTTTTCATCCAATGCGCTTCTAGTTTCAGCAATTTCTTCTTCCATAGGCTCCTGCAAGGCATTAGTTTCTTCCGCTGGTGGAGAGCATCTATTAAGATATTCAAGAATATAGCCATTTTCTTCCTTGTAATTATCAAAGAAAAATTGAAGTATATCATAAACCTCATATTTATAAGGTGCATCATCAGTATTTTCAAGCAAATAAGCTAGTTCAAATGCACCCTTCCAAGCAATAAATTCTTCAATTTGTTCCACATCATAAAAGTCACAATTTCCCTTAACATAAGAAGATATGGTAACATCATAATTATACTCATATTGAAAAGGGAGGTGTTTAGACATCTTACAGCAACAAGATTTATCAAAGCAATAAGTAACATTATAAGTAGAGCACACATTTCTAGCAATGGTATACAATTTATCAATTTGTTCCCATAAGTGTTTCCCTTTTTGTGACAAGCGGTGTTCCTTATAATAATATTTTTGTTCTTCCGTGAACCCCCCTTGACAATTAGATTCAGTTTCAAAGAAACCAACCATTGGCAGAAAGCATGATAAAGCAAGACAATAACATACTAACGAAAATAACAACTATAGTAGGAACTAATGTTTTTATATTTTTGATAAAGAAACAAGCAAATAAAGCAAAAGTAAACTAATCAAAACAAAATTAACAAAGTAAAGAGATTGGTTATGAGGGACTCCCCTTGTGAAGATGTCCTTGACTCCTGGCAACGGCTCTAGAAAATTGGTTGCTAAGCCCAAAGTATATCGAGCCTATTGGGGAACCCCAAGAGGAAGGTATGATGAGCACAGCAGAAAGTTTTCCCTTAGTTATGAAACCAAGGTTTCATCGAACCAGTAGCAGCAAGGAAACAACTCAAAGGTGTTGCTAGCTGGACTTTGGCAGGGCGCACTGCCAGCGTCAGCAGCAACGTGGAGACCTGCACAACACAACCACAAAACTTTGCCCCCTACTTGAGATGAGGTTGTCAATCTCACCGGTTTTGCTGAAAACAAAGGATTAAATGTATCGAATGGAAGAAAGTAATAGTTTGCAAAAAGTAAACACAAAGCAGTAATCAGTTTGTAGATTGATTGTAAAAGAAAGGACCGGGGTCCATAGTTCACTAGTGGTGGCTCCCCTTAAGATAAATGACATGTTGGGTGAACAAATTACAGCGGGGCAATTGACAAACATCGAGAAAGCAATATTCATATACTACTCATCCCGACTCCTTTGAGATTTGATTGGGTATTACAACATTATACATAGACCGTAATCCAACTGCATCTATAAATAATGATCCACCTTCAGGTTATGATCCGAACCCCCTCCAGTATAAAGTTGCAAGTAACGGATAATTGCATTACGCATTGCGTGTAAAGTAAACAATATGATTGTTCTATGAACAAAGGATTGTTGTTTTGTCCCTAGTAGCAACAACACATCTAGTACCTGAGAGATTTCTGTCACTTCCCCAGATTACTAGAGGCATGAACCCACTATCGAGCATAAATACTAACTCTTGGAGTTGCTAGCATCTACTTGGCCAAGATAGCTACTAACAATGAAAAGCATGCAAGATTACTAGGGTGCCAGGAAGAGCTTCAGAGCCCTCCCGATCTAGGGATGGAGATGACAGCGGCTACAGACTCTTTCGTGGAATTTTGATCGGGTACTTAGGGTTTCTATATTGGAGGCATCTTATAGGCGGAAGGAGAGGCCGAGGGGGTGCATGGGCTGTCCACACTACCCCCTGGCGCGAGCCAGGCCTAGCCGCACGGTCCGGTGGTGTGGACGCCCTCTGGCCCCACTCCGTCTCGTATTCTGGCTCCGGGTGTCCCTCGGTGGAAAACTGACTTTGGATTTTGTCCCGTCCAATTCCGAGAATATTCATTTTCTGACTTTCCTATAACCAAAAACAGCAGAAAACAGGCAGCTGGCACTGTGGCTCTTGTTAATAGGTTAGTCTAAGAAAGTGTATAGAAAGTACTCCAAAGTATGGACAAAACATAAGAAAGTAGATAAAACCAAGCATGGAACATCAAAAATTATGGATACGTTAGCAACGTATCAATGTGTTGTTGCTACTAGGGAGAAAACAACAATCCTTTGTTCATAGAACAATCTTATTGTTTACTTTACACGCAATGTGTAATGCAATTATCTGTTGCTTGCAACTTAATACTAGAGGGGGTTCGGATGATAACCTGAAGGTGGATTATTAGTCATAGATGCAGTTGGATTACGGTCTATGTATAATGTTGTAATGCCCAATCAATCTCAAGGGAGTCAAGCTGAGTAGTATTTTCGTGATTGCTTTCTCGATGTTTGTCAATTGCCCCGCTGTAATTTGTTCACGCAACATGTCATCTATCTTAAGGAGAGCCACCACTAGTGAACTATGGACCCCGGTCCTTTATTTTATCATCAATCTACAACTGTTTACTACTTTCTGTTTACTTTCTGCAAACTATTACTTTCTTCCACACAATACGTTTAATCCTTTGTTTTCAGCAAAACCGGTGAGATTGACAACCTCACTATAAGTTGGAGGCAAAGTTCTGTGGTTGTGTTGTGCAGTTTTGCATGTTGCTGCTGGCGCCGGTAGTGCGCCCTGCCAAAGTCCAGTTAGCAACACCTTGGAGGTGTTTCCTTGCTCCTACTGGATTGATAACCTTGGTTTCATAACTGAGGAAAAACTTACTTCTATGCTCATCATACCTTCCTCTTGGGGTTTCCGAACGAGCTCGATATTTTCGGCCATCGAGGAATTTTTCTAGCGTCGTTGCTAGGGAGTCAAGGACATCTTCACAAGGGGAGTCCCTCATAACCAATCTCTTTACTTTGTTACTTTTGTTTTTCTTAGTTTTTTTTTGCTTTGTTTGCTTGTTTTTTATCAAAAATACAAAAAAAAATTAGTTCCAACTATTGTTTATATTTTCATTTGTCTGTTATTGTCTTGCTTTATCATGCTTTCTATCAATGGTTGCTTTATTTGAAACTGAATCTTATTGGCAAGGTGGGTTCACGGAACAACAAAAATATTATTATAAGGAACACCGCTTGTCACAAAATGGGAAACACTTATGGGAACAAATTGATAAATTATATACCATTGTTATAAACGTGTGCTCTACTTATAATGTTACTTATTGCTTTGATAAATCTTGTTGCTGTAGGAGGTATAAACTCCTCCCTTTTCAATGTTAGTATAATGATGATGTTACCATATCTTCTTATGTTAAGGGAAATTATGACTTTTATGATGTGGAACAAATTGAAGAATTTATTGCTTGGAAGGGTGCATTTGAACTTGCTAGTTTGCTTGAAAATACTAATAATTCACCTTATAAATATGAGGTTTATGATATACTTAAATTTTGCTTTGATAATGACAAGGTAGAAAATGGCTATATTCTTGAATATCTTAATAGATGCTCTCCACCAATGGAAGAGACTAATGCCTTGAAGGAGCCTATGGAAGAAGAAATTGCTGAAACTGGAAGCTCATTGGATGAAAAAGAGGAGGAGAGTGATGATCAAGAGGAGGAAGAATGGATCTACCCATCCCTACCTTCTAATGAGAGTAACTCTTTACCCCTTACATTATTTGATTGTCCCCATGCTTACCAAAGGAGGACGAATGTCATGTTCCTGTGGATTCTTTTGAAAATGTTTATAATAAATATCTAGACGATGGTCCTATATTGGTTGATAATATTAATTGTACTACTATTGAAAATGAGATTGATCAGTCATCTTGTTATAAAATTGTTAAAAGTGGGTTTGAAGGTTTTAATCCCACTATTTTTTAGCTTGATAAAAATTATGTGTTTGTAGATCATGAAAAGCATGCTTTATGTGATAGTTATATTGTTGAGTTTATTCATGAGGCTACTGAAAATTATTATGAGAGAGGAAAATATGGTTGTATATGTTTTCATGGTACTGAAACACCTCTCTATGTGTTGAAAGTTTTGAAGTTACTCTTGTTTTATCTTCCTATGCCTGTCACTTTGTTCTCTGTGAATTTATTTTGCATACAAGATTACTATGTATAGGAAGTGGGTTAGACTTAAATGTGTTTTAAATTTGCTCCTTGATGCTCTTTTACTTCTATTCATATTTTCTATGTGAGCATCTTCTCAAACTATCATGCCTAACTTAAAGGGGTTAAAGAAAAGTACTTATTGGGAGTTAAACCAAAAGTTTTAGATGAGTCTTAGAAGTAATTACCTCTGTAATAACCGCTCCTTATCCTTTTTATTTCCTTTTTGTGCCAAGAATAACCTCTAATGAGAGAGAAGTAATGATTGAGAAAGTTGCTATCCCGAAACAGATTTTTGTGCTTGACCGTAACAATTCGTGTAAAATATTTGTACTTCATTTTGAGGCGTGAATTTTTTTGCTTCTTCCCCAGGTTGTAACCTAACTTTTGTTTGTTCAACACTTTTTGATTTGAGGAACAGAAGGTCTTCGAAAAAATTGGTTTTTACCTGCTGGTCTGTTTTGACAGATTTCTGCCATTATTTGCATTTGCTTCTTGTTGGTTCCTTTTTGAGTTCTTTTGGGGAATTGAGCTTTTTGACGGAAGTGCTACAGTATCTTGTTTTTTAATAGAAGTTTTATTGGTATTGAAACTGAACCTAAAGACTTATTATCTTGAGTGCACTAATGTTGCTAATAAAGATTGTCTGAAGTTTTGTATGAAGGAAAAATTTCAGGTGTATGGAGAGCATAATGTAATGAGATGAAGAATGGACTAAACATCAAGCTTGGGGATGCCACACCGTGCCACCCCAAGAAATATTCAAGAGGTACAAGCATCAAAGCTTGGGGATGCCCAAGGCATCCCCTTCTTCATCAATAAAAATCCCAAGTTTCTTCCAAACACTTTATTTTTATTGTTTCATGCACAGTTGTGTTGTTCTTGGAGCGTCTTCGTTTTTTTTTTGGTTTTTTTTTTCTTAGTTTTATGAATAAATTGATTGGACACCCTCTTTCATGCATTGGTTTTGAAATAGTTTGGTTTGCATTGGAAAAGAGTAGGAAAGTTCATGCTTAAGTGGTAAAAGGAGCTTGTTTTTGGCTGTGGCCTATGCTTTGTCATGCCATGCTTGATATTGTTTTGGATTTATGCTTAGTGATCTATTTGTTGCATGACATGTTATAAACAATTGAGATTGCTTAATATGTCTTTGAAGAATCATGCGTTGTTTTAGCATATTAAAGCATAGTATTATGGTATTCTCCTTTGATGCTTTATTTGGGTTAACTTGGCACATGCTCAGACCATGTTATGACTATCCAAGTCACCATAAGCCTTTATGATCCTTTAGTTTTCGACTTGTGATATCACTTTATGCTTTGATTACTGATGTTTTGTCGCTCTACATGATTATGGCCATTATTGCTCTCTTAGTTGGTCGCTCCCAGTCTTTTGCTAGCCTCCATAACCAAGTATGAGTTCCACTCATGCATCCAACTCCTAAAACCAAATTATTCCAAAGAGTCCACCATACCTACCTATTAGCATTTGCTATTCCAAGTATATTCATGTTTTTATCTACCTTCCGAATTAAACTTGTTATGAGAAAACTAGTGATTAAATCTCTCACGAACTTGATGGCACACTTTACTTTCTTGCAGTTAATAAACTGGAACTATTGCGTCCATCTTTGTTGTGTATATGCTTGCGCTTTATAAGTTTAAATTAGTAGACCCATGTATCGTGGGGAACGCTTTCAACATTCCACTTGTACATTATACCTAGTTGATATCATGTTCTTTTGCTTATGGATCCCGGCGGTGTGAAATAAAAGGGGAACTTGTAAGATCATGGAGTTTGTATTTGTGTTACGCCTGGGCCGCTAGCCTAAGCCATGCCTAATCATGGTGGAAACTTGCAGCATAACCATAATGAGCACTCTATGAAGCATCCTCAATAAAAACCTATGCAAATAGCAAATAAAAAGATCGCTGATATGCTCATTGTCTGCTTGCCTTGTCATTTTGATTATGGGATAGCTCTTGTATCATGTGCAAGGGGTACCCCGTTGGCGGTTCTCTATGATACATATGTACTTACAATGACAAGATCTCACTTGTGACTAAAGTTGAGTAGCATGAGGTTCGGTCTTCGTAAGTAAGGGGCATGGCATTTCAGCTTATAACTTGTCAAGCATATCATCTTAGTTGTGTCACTTTAACCTTAATCACCTAAAGATGCTTATGATTGGGGCAATGAGAGATGAAAGCTAATAAGTACCATAATTTTTGGAAGCTCTTTATGAAACTTGAATCCCTACTTCCTTCTATGAAGGCCTTTCTTTTACTTTTATGTTGAGTCTCCACCTTCTATCTTTATGCACCTACATTGAGAGCATAGTGGCCATTCTTAGTTCTATATGCATTGTCCCAAGACTTGTTGATTGATGCATAAATTTGATATTGCTTGTTCTTAAACTATTTGTATCTAGTCACTCTTATGAACTTTGAAGGTGTCCTATGCATTTATGTTTGCTACTCTATGAGGGACAAGCTGAATGCCACTATGCTATGTTTTCTTTATGTGAAACAAACAAACGTCTTGCAAAGCATAGTTATTCATGAATCTTTTGTTTGTTCCTTTTCATGTTGCAACAATAGTTGCTTTGTTTTATTGTTAGAAATTTATCTTTCATGTTATGATTGAAGTACTATGATCCCAGCTATCATTGTTTTACAAATACTTTGATCAAGTTTATGATGGTGCATGTCACCTCAAAAATTATTCTTTCTTTTTAACACTTACCTACTCGAGGACGAGCAGGAGTTAAGCTTGAGGATGTTGATACGTTGCAAACGTAACCATAATTTTTGATGTTCCATGCTTGGTTTTATCTTCTTTTTTATGTTTTATCCACACTTTGGAGTACTTTCTATACACTTTCTTGGACTAACCTATTAACAAGAGCCACAGAGCCAACTGCTTATTTTGTGCTGTTTTTGGTTCTAGGAAAGTCAGAAAATGAATATTCTCGGAATTGGACGGGACAAAAGCCAAAGTCAGTTTTTCACCGAGGGGGACACGGAGCTAGAATACGAGATGGAGAGGGACCAGGGGGCCGCCACACCACCTGGCCGCTTGGCCAAGCCTGGCCCGCGCCGGGGGGTGGTCTGGCCACCTCGGGCACCTCCTCGTCCTCCCCTTTCGCCTATAAGATTCCTCCGATACAGAAACCCTAAGTAACTAATAAAAAATCCACGAAAGAGTCTATAGCCACCATCATCTCCATCCCTAGTTCGGGATGGATCTGAAGCTCTTCTTGGCACCTTGCCGGAGGGGAGAATTCACCCTGGAGGCCTTCTTCATCACCATGCAAGCCTCCAGTGTGATGCGTGAGTAGTTCATCCTTGGACTACAGGTCCATGTAGTAGCTAGATGGATGGTTCTTTTCCTTTGTGCTATCATGTTTAGATCTTGTGAGCTCCGTTCATGATCAGGATCATCTATTTGTAATCCAACATGTTGTGTTTGCGGGGATCCGATGGATATTGAGATGCTGTTTTAGATTGATTATTGATTCTATCATGTCTTTGTTATTTGTGATCTTGCATGCTTTTCGTTGTTAGGAGCTATCTTAGCCAAGTAGATGCTAGCAACTCCAAGAATTAGTATTTATGCTCGATGGTGGGTTTATGCCTCTAGTAATTTGGGGAAGTGACAAAAATCTCTGAGGCACTAGATGTGCTGTTGCTACTAGGGAGAAAACATCAATCCTTTGTTCATAGAACAATCGTATTGTTTACGTTACACGCAATGCGTAATGCAATTATCTATTGCATGCAACTTAATACTAGAGAGGGTTTGGATGATAACCTGAAGGTGGATTATTAGTCATAGATGCAGTTGGATTACGGTCTATGTATAATGTTGTAATGTCCAATCAAATCTCAAAGGAGTCAAGATGAGTAGTATTTGCATGATTGCTTTATCGATGTTTGTCAATTTCCCCGCTGTAATTTCTTCACCCAACATGTCATCTATCTTAAGGAGAACCACCACTAGTGAACTATGGACCCCGGTCCTTTCTTTTATCATCAATCTACAATTGTTTACTGCTTTCTGTTTACTTTCTGCAAACTATTATTTCTTCCACACAATACATTTAATCCTTTGTTTTCAGCAAAACCGGTGAGATTGACAACCTCACTGTAAGTTGGGGGAAAAGTTTTGTGGTTGTGTTGTGCAGGTTTCGACGTTGCTGCTGGCGCCGGTAGTGCGCCCTACCAAAGTCCAGCTAGCAACACGTTGGAGGTGTTTCCTTTCTCCTACTAGATTGATAACCTTAGTTTCATAACTGAGGGAAAACTTACTGTTGTGCTCATCATACCTTCCTCTTGGGGTTCCCCAACGAGCTCGATATTTTGGGCCATCAAGGACTTTTTCTGGCGTCGTTGCCGGGGAGTCAAGGACATCTTCACAAGGGGAGTCCCTCATAACCAATCTCTTTACTTTGTTATTTTGTTTTGCTTAGTTTATTTTTTCTTTGTTTGCTTGTTTCTATATCAAAAATACAAAAAAAATAGTTCCTACTATAGTTGTTATTTTCATTTGTCTGTTATTGTCTTGCTTTATCATGCTTTCTATCAATGGTTGGTTTCTTTGAAACTGAATCTTATTGGCAAGGTGGGTTCACGGAAGAACAAAAATATTATTATAAGGAACACCGCTTGTCACAAAAAGGGAAACACTTATGGGACCAAATTGATAAATTGTATACGATTGCTATAAACGTGCGCTCTACTTATAATGTTACTTATTGCTTTGATAAATCTTGTTGCTGTAGGGGGTATAAACACCTCCCTTTTCAATATGAGTATAATGATGATGTTACCATATCTTCTCATGTTAAGGGAAATTATGACTTTTATGATGTGGAACAAATTGAAGAATTTATTGCTTGGAAGGGTCCGTTTGAACTTGCGAGTTTGCTTGAAAATACTGATGATTCACCTTATAAATATGAGGTTTATGATATACTTAAATTTTGCTTTGATAATTACAAGGTAGAAAATGGCTATATTCTTGAATATGTTAATAGATGCTCTCCACCAATGAAAGAGACTAATGCCTTGAAGGAGCCTATGGAAGAAGAAATTGCTAAAACCGGAAGCTCATTGGATGAAAAAGAGGAGGAGAGTGATGATCTAG
This sequence comes from Avena eriantha, assembly GCA_910589775.1. Lineage (NCBI taxonomy): Eukaryota > Viridiplantae > Streptophyta > Magnoliopsida > Poales > Poaceae > Avena > Avena eriantha. The sequence goes on along the minus strand of OU342741.1, from coordinate 453,210,490 downwards.
AGGAGGAAGAATGGATCTACCCATCCCTACGTTCTGAAGGGGTGCACCATCTAGCGGCTCCCGCTGTCAGGCCTGCTCGACCCAGCCCAAGCGAGCTCACGGGGAGCTGGCCGGTAGGGCTGGTCTGGCCAACGGGCCGGGGGCACTAGGCGGCCCACTCGGGCTAGGCAGCCACCGCCGCCATGGGCGTGCTGGGCCACGGGGGACACGATGGCCCACCAAGGTCGCTATCCACTAGTCGTCATGCAAGGGCATGCTGGGCCACTGCGGGCGAGGCCGTCCCAAGCCGGGCCGCTGGATACCGTGTGCGTAGGCTGTAGCCAAGCAGGCCACAGGCCCATGCAAGGGAGATAGCTGTTGCAACTGCTATTTGCCTGCTGGGATGGTTTTGGCTAGCCCAGCTAGCTGAAAAAGGTTTTTCCTGTTATTTCTTTTATAGTATTAATCTCACATGGGGCACCTAAAGGGGAGGGCACACCTCCCTTCCCCTATATAAAGGGGTGCCCATGGGAGGATTAAAACACACCAATAAGATATTCTCTAAGGCTAGAATATCCCCTCTCTCTCTAGTTGCCTTTGCTGTGGCACGATTCCAAGAAAGGACTGTACGTGTAAAGTCAACGCATCTACAACACACCGTTGTGCTGCAGGGATTCCACTAGGAGATCTACTTCCCCAACCTCGGCAGGGATCAAGAAGTCCGAGAGTCGTTTTATTGCGCTGTATGTGTGTGATAACTCGAGGGAGCTGCATTTGAAGCGACCGACCATCGTGCAAGGTCCTCGACAAGGGGTGACGTGCGAGGAGCTTCGCGACCTTGAGGTCGGACGGGTACACCATATCATCCACGTTCCTGCATGAGTGTAATGCTCTCTCGGTCTTCAAGAGTACGTTACCACTATCTTCCTCCGTTATTTCATTACTTATAGATAGATCCTTGGACATTCAGGGCGTTCCGCATAGTAATTTTTTTTATCTACTGCGGAAACCCTACAATAACTTCCTTTTCACTTAATCATGAGGAATACCAATTTTTTTAATAGATAACATAGATCTTCAATGGCGTGTAAATTCCCCATACTAGTTTGGCTTCCATTCCGTGCAAAAGTTAGTTTCATAGACTTTTTGGCAATACCAATACGGATTTGATACGCCACTTTTGGTTCAGGGGGCTTTTCAACATTGTTCTTAACATCATGAACATATTCATATAGAGTTAGTTTCATCTCTTCATGGCCTAAGAAAGCCATGATAAAACAAATAGTAAAAATAGCTTTCATGTTTCCTTACCAAACAACTTACCAATAGCACGACGCTCACCGGCAACAGCGTCAGAAAATTGTCTTGATGGCTCCCAAGTGCAGGAGATCAATTGTAGAACTTTTCAATAAGAAAGGTTGTCGAACCCATGAGGAGTTGAAGGTATTGGTTAGTAAGTTTGAAAAGTAAAACTATAAAAGGGTATAGTGGTTTTTGTGTTTTGGGTTTGTAGTTTGTAGTAAAATGAAGTACTACAATTAGGCATCAACTAGTAAATGCTCTCAGTGAGAGAAAGCCAATCCTCTATGCAGCAAGAGGATAAGATTAAGTGTGTGTGAACTTATATGTGACAAACGTCCCTGAGGGCGGTATGGATTTACTTAGCATTTAGATTTCTACACAACATGGTGAAATCTTGTCAAGTTTCATTCCTTTAGGGCGGAGCCTAAATTAGGTGTAGTCATAGATATGAGAAAATACACCCTTATGATGGGTCCTAGAGCCATTTTCATGACCAATTATAGGAATCATTAAGACATAAATTGAAGATCTTCCGTGGCCAAAAAAAATCCTATGTTGGAACGCCCCGACACCCAAGGTCTATCTATGTAGTAATGCGGTAACGACCGGAGTTTTGTAAACATACCCTTGTAGTCCGAAAGTGGTTAATGTTCTGAGAGTAAAATGGATGATGTAGTCATACTTGTAGCCGACTTCAAGGTCGCGAAGCTCCTCGCGGGTCACCCCTTGCTCTGTCTTCATTGTGCAGCAGCTCCGGCTCATGACATCCAAGGTGTACTATTGGTAGCACCCTCGAGGTTCCGTACACATACAGTGTACGATGACGACCTCCGGTTCCCTGATCCTTGCCGGGAGTACGGGAGTAGATCCCCTGGCTGGAATCCTTGCAGCGCAATATCGTGTAGCAGGTGTTTCGTCTCTTGCAGGCGCCATCCTTCCAGGGACGGCTCCATTGCAAAGGACAACAAGAGAGAGAGATTCCCTAAGGGAAGTGCCTTAGAAATACTTTAATTTTGTGTCTTTAATCCCACCCATGGGCACCCTTTTATATAAATGGAGGAGGGGTACTCCCTCCATTGGGTTATCCATGTGGGACTAAATAAAAAGGCAAAAAGGAAATATAGGGGGAGAGGCAGTCGGCTGGGCCACTAGTGCCCAGCCCAGCAGCTAGCCGCAACTAGTTGGGTGGGCCGACGCGCCCACCACGGCCTAGCAGCAGCAGCATGGGAGCAAGCTGGGTGGGACGGCGTTCTCTACTCCGCAGCCGAGCACGCACACCCACGACGGTGTTGCAGCTAGTGCCCAGGTGGGCCGGTGCTGCCCCCATGGCACACTGCTCGCGTGCGCGTGGCGCGACCTAGGATCAATGGCGGGGTGAGGCCAGGTGGAGGGAGCGGCTCGGGTGGGCCATCTTGGTGCGGCGGCGGCCCGCCAGGTGTTGTATGGCGCCCAGTGCCTTGTTGCCCCGAGCGGCATTTAGTACCCGCCACTCGCTTGTTTGGCTGGGCCAGGTTAGATCCGGCCCAATAGCTACAGGAGCTATTTTTTGCCGTTTTCCTTTCCTTTTTCAGGGTGGCTTCCTCCTGGTACAATTCTCTCCAGGGTTTTGGCCTATTGAGGAATTTTCCTATAAATTGTAATTTAAATATTTATTTAGTACATATTAATTCATAATTAATATATAATAAATGCATATTTACCCGAAACACCTTTCGGTCCCTTTTTCCTTTCTCTTCCTCCGAAGAACTTCAGATATTTTCTCTTTTGAACAATTCCAGTTTTGCTCTTTCTCTATGATTCCTTCTTATAGAAGACCTCTAGCTCATCGTACGCTTAAGTGTATTTCCCCAATATCACGAGGAATGCCATAGACATGATCTCTATCAATGATCATTAGCGGGACCGGGATGCCCATAATGATCCCTGTGTATTCCACGAAGACGATGTCATTTGATCCGTAAATGTTGAGTCCAATTCCCTTTGTTTCGTTGATATGACTTGTCTGAGATCTGATCATCAGTATCATATACCTAGTTCAATCTCATTACGATAAGTTCTATTGCATTTGTTCTCGTGATATTCCATCCTCATGACCTAGTCACATGTTGCAACATTATGGATGTAATCTCACTAAGTCGGTCATGTGTATCTTCCCGTCACGTAGGTGAACAAATCTCGATCTTGATAACACAGGCCTCAACTATTCCTCTGGAATACCTGATGCACACCTTTATGGCCATCCAGTTGTGGACATGACGGTTAATGTGATCAAAACAGCCTCGGGATATAGTGATTACTATGATCTCACGGTCTAAGGAGAAGAAAACTATGCTTTAACTATTGCAACAATGAACCTTGTGACTTGATCGTGATGCAATAACTATCTTTGGGAAAATTCCCATCATATCCTATATGACTCCATTGTCAACTGGCACAAATTCTCCATGATCAGGAAACCTTGATCATCGGTTGGCCAAAACTAGTATAAATAGAGGCTACTAAGGACTTAATCTGTTTCATACCACACATATATCAGTGTTTCCGCTTAATACCGTTATAGCACAATATGAAGTATTATGTACTAATTGAGATAAGACAATAAAACCCATTTATTATTTTCCTCTAGGGGATATCTCCTTCATAAATGTTCCACCATAGCAGTTAGTTCATTGGCCCCTGAGAAAAATCCCTCTAATGTAACTCAAAGTATTGGAAAATGGTTTCTATCATTCCGTCCCTTTCAACCCTCATCATTGCATTAAAGTATAGCCTTATGAGCCCATATAGGTGAAGTAATATGCAGTCGATGTTCACATAAAACCGTCATAGAACCACATAAAAGATAAAAACTTGACCAAATACTCATTGCAGATTATATGGAAATCATAACCAATTCATCCCGTGCCCTTAGGAACATGGGGATCTACTCACAAGTGACAAATACGATATGGATCAGTGGCATATGGATTACAACACAATCTGAAAATATAATATCTCCACCAAATAAAGACAAGTTTCTAATCACAAACATGCAAATACCACTCAAACAATATCTGAGGTTCAATCAATCACAAACTATAAGGGGGAAGAGGTGGATCTTGGAGATGCAGATGGTGATGATGATGGTGGTGATGGAGATGTTGATTGAGAGGCCTCCCCATATGCCAAGGAGAAGTGGTGATGATGATAGCATAGATTTCCCCCTCACCAGAGGCTCCGGTGCTGCAGGATCTTCCTTCTCCCGGAGTAGGAGAGGACTTTTGTCTCTGCCGCCGCCTCTGTAAATTGTGGGAAAAATATGGCGTAGGTTTTCTAGCGAGATGGAGGCATCTGTAAAAAGGAGGAGCCGAGGCGACACTCGTGGGCCAAACGAGCCTTGGTGGCACGGCCAACAAGGAAGGGCGCGCCACCTAGTCTCTTTCAGGCCTCGTGGCTCGCCTCTTGTGGTTCTTTGGCCCATGGTCCTTCTATTGATGGAAAACATATTAGGTATTTTTCTTTTAATTTTTAGGCATCCGGAAGGTACCTAAAACAGCAAAATATGAAAAAGGAGGTTTTCTGCCTTCTAGAAATTAAATACAAATGAAAGGGATTTTGCAGGAAAGTCCCATAAAATAACTAAAAAGACATAAATAATGATAAATCATAGAAAATATTATTCAAAACATATCATATAAGTCACTATATTGATGATGTAAAATGCACATATCGACGACCATGGAAGGGACCTCTACAGAGGAGTCGTTCACCTTCAACGGTGGTGCTAGGTGATTTCATGCAGACCAAGTTGATGCGACATGGAGATGATGGACTGCCGGCAATGTCAAAGCTTCTAGCTCGTGATCCAACAATCACGCCGGTGATTCAAATCGGGGGAGTTGGGGGCACTTTATTGCCACAGTTTGAGGAAGAGTGGGGCCCCTAGGAGTTTTTGCGGCATTGGTTTAGGCTATTGTGGGCCAGGACAGAGGGACCTGATTCCACTTTGTTTTCTTCACTCGACTTGCATGCTGTGCCGCCATCACCGATCAGAACCTCGTCCACAACTCATCCTCGAACCTCGTATAGTGCGTCGACCCCGCCTACGACTTCTCCTTCGCTGAGGTCCCGTTCCTACACCGTCATTCTTTCGTCTAGCCTACCGCTGATGGCCAGGATTTTGCCCAATCCCTAGGGGCCGGCGAATTACCCCTAGGGCCCGCCATACATCCCTCCTCCTCGCTCCGAGTTTCGGTCGTTGGGAATTGTGGGGTCGCCACGAGGTTCTCCACTGCCGTGTGGCTACCCGGTTGCTACGGTCCCATATGCAGTCCTGCCTTAGACACACCTCAGATATGGAGGTTATTCCCCACCACTAGTGGAAACGAGGCCTTTGGTTGAGCCTGGAAATGGGCTTTAACACCGGTTCTTCTACGAACCGGTGTTAAAGGGGGGGCCTGTACCAGCGTGGCCCGTGCAGCAAAAAGGAGCCCCCCTTTAACACCGGTTCGTGGTACGAACCGGTGTTAAAGGCCCCTGCACCAGTGGCCCGCGCAGCCCCCCCCCCCGTTTTACACCAGTTCGTGGCTTGAACCGGTGTTAAAGGGGGGGCTATATAAGACACCGCAGCCCACACCCCACTCTTCCATTTTTTCACTATCTCATTTTGGAGCCTAGCAAGAGGTGTGAAGTGTGCTAGTTTGTGTTTTTTTCGTATGTACAAGAGGTGTTCGGTGAAATGCCCGAGAGCTCAAAATAAGTTTTCTCGTTGCTCTTTCCTTCTCGGTCGAGGTCGGCAACTATCCTTTCATGTGTCATTGATGTACTATATATATAAATGGTCATCTCCCTATTATTTTTTGATATATACTATATATTAATGCAGATGAACCGGCAATGGATGTACGGTGACCGCCGCACTTCCGAGTACATTACGGGCCTCCAAAATTTCATCGTTGTGGCTAATGCAAACCGTGGTCACAATGGTTTTATGTGCTGTCCGTGTGTTCACTGTCAGAACAAGAAAGACTACTCAAATACCAGAACCATTCACGCCCACCTGCTTCGATCCGGTTTCATGCCCAGCTATAATTATTGGACCAAGCACGGAGAACAAGGGGTTGTGATGGAAGACAACGAAGAAGAAGAGGATGATGACAACTATCATAATATGTATCCTAAATATGATGATACTGCAACGGGGGTGGATAATGAAGATCAAGAGGCAACAGATGGGGCCGCTGATGACGATCTTGGTCGGGCCATTACTGATGCAAAGGAAGAATGTGAAACTGAAAAGGAGAAGGAGAAGCTGGAGCAGATGATAAAGGATCACAAAACATTGTTGTACCCAACTTGCGAAGATGGCCACAAAAAGCTAGGTACCACACTGGATTTGCTGCAATGGAAGGCAGAGAATGGTGTGACTGACAGCGCATTTTCAAAGTTGTTGGTAAAAATGAAGAATCTTCTTCCAAGAAATAATGAGTTGCCCGACAGTACATACCAAGCAAAGAAGGTTGTCTGCCCTCTAGGATTAGACGTGCAGAAGATACATGCCTGCATTAATGACTGCATCCTCTACCGCGGTGAGAAGTACGAGAATTTGGATGCATGCCCGGTATGCACTACACTGCGGTATAAGATCAGACGAGACGATCCTGGCGATGTTGAGGGCGAGGCCCCTAGGAAGAAGGTTCCTGCCAAGGTTATGTGGTATGCTCCTATAATACCACGGTTAAAACGTCTCTTCAGAAATAAAGAGCATGCCAAGTTGTTGCGATGGCACATGGAAGACCGTAAGAAAGATGCGATGTTGAGACACCCCGCTGATGGGTCACAGTGGAGAAAAGTCGAGCGAGAGTACCCGGACTTCGCACATGACGCAAGGAACTTAAGGTTTGGTCTAAGTACATATGGCATGAATCCTTTTGGTGAGCAGAGCTGCAGTCACAACACCTGGCCTGTGACTCTATGTATCTATAACCTTCCTCCTTGGTTGTGTATGAAGAGGAAGTTCATTATGATGCCAGTGCTCATCCAAGGCCCGAGGCAACCCGGCAACGACATTGATGTGTACCTAAGGCCATTAGTTGAAGAACTTTTACAGCTGTGGGCCAAACCAGGTGTACGTATGTGGGATGAGCACAAAGGGGAGCCATTTGACCTACGAGCATTGCTTTTCGTAACCATCAATGATTGGCCTGCTCTTAGTAACATTTCAGGGCAGACAAACAAGGGATACAATGCATGCACACACTGTTTAGATGAGACTGAAAGTGTATATTTGGATAAATGTAAGAAGGTTGTGTACCTAGGGTATCATCGATTTCTTCCGAACATGCATCCAGTAAGAAAGAAAGGCAAGCATTTCAAACGTCTGGCAGAACCCCGGAGGAAGCCTGTCCTCCGTACCGGTGAGGAGGTATTTGATATGGTCAAGGACCTAGAAGTAATCTTTGGAAAAGGTCCTGGCAGTCTATCTGTTCCGAATGACGATGCCGGACACGCGCCCATGTGGAAGAAGCAATCTATATTTTGGGACCTACCCTATTGGAAAGTCTTAGAGGTCCGCTCTTCAATCGACGTGATGCACGTGACGAAGAATGTTTGCGTGAACCTGCTAGGCTTCCTAGGAGTGTTTGGGAAGACAAAAGATACACCGGAAGCACGGCAGGACCAACAACGTCTGAAAGACCCTAAAGAGCCTATGCATCCTGAGAAAGAGAAGGGTAAACGATGCCACTTAACTCCTGCCAGCTACGCTCTTACCAAAGGAGAGAAGGAAATCTTTTTTGAATGCCTGAGCAGTATCAAGGTCCCGTCTGGCTTCTCGTCGAATATAAAGGGAATAATAAATATGGCAGAGAAAAAATTCCAAAACCTGAAGTCTCATGACTGCCACGTGATTATGACACAATTGCTTCCGATTGCATTGAGGGGGCTTGTACCTGAAAATGTTCGAGTACCCATTGTGAAGCTATGTGCATTCCTCAATGCAATATCTCAGAAGGTAATCGATCCAGAAATCCTACCAGGGTTACAAACAGATGTGGCCCAATGTCTTGTCAGCTTTGAGTTGGTGTTCCCACCATCCTTGTTCAATATTATGACACATCTCCTGGTTCACCTAGTAGAAGAGATTGCCATTCTCGGTCCTGTATTTCTACACAATATGTTCCCCTTTTAGAGGTACATGGGAGTCTTAAAGAAATATGTTCATAACCGTGCTAGGCCAGAAGGAAGCATCTCCAAGGGCTATGTAACAGAGGAGGTCATTGAGTTCTGTGTTGATTTTTTTCCTGATCTTAAGGCGATTGGTGTTCCAGAATTACGACATGAGGGGAGACTGCGTGGAAAAGGCACCCTAGGATGTAAAGCAATGATATGTAGGGACGGGCATTCTCTCAATCAAGCACACTACACGGTTTTACAAAGATCTATCTTGGTTGCCCCGTATATCAATGAACACAAGAATTTAATACGCCTCAAACACCCGGGGCAGTCTGATGAATGGATTATAAGTGAACACATGGCGAGTTTTGGCGGCTGGCTGCAAAGACTTCTCACGAATAACACCACTATTGGGGATCAGCTGTACTTGTTGGCCAGGACACCATCTTCGACTGTATGTACTTTCCAAGGGTACGAGATAAATGGGAATACATTTTACACGATAGGCCAAGATAAAAAGAGCACCAACCAAAATAGTGGTGTACGCTTCGATGCAGCAGAAGACAATGGGAAAAATACCACGTATTATGGGTTCATAGAGGAGATATGGGAACTTGACTATGGACCTAATTTTAAGGTCCCCTTGTTTCGATGCAAATGGGTCAAGCTAACAGGAGGGGGGGTTGAGGTAGACAAGAAGTACGGAATGACAACGGTGGATCTCAACAATCTTATGAAGGTAGACATGAACTTCGATGAACCATTCGTCTTAGCCAATGATGTGGCTCAGGTTTTCTATGTGAAGGACATGTCTACCAAACCGAAAAAAAGAAAAAAAAATAAGCAAACATATACATCACACGATGAGCGAAAGCGTCACATAGTTCTTTCAGGGAAAAGAAACATCGTGGGAGTGGAGGACAAGACAGACATGTCAGAAGATTATAATAAGTTTGATGAAATTCCGCCCTTCAGAGTGAAGACTGACCCAACCATCCTGTTAAACGGTGTCGATACTCCATGGTTACGGCCGAGGCGATCATAAGATTGACTATATGTATTAATTGAGTCATTTTGGCACACATATGTATCTCAACATGGAAATCAATGTCATATTTCTTATGTTAACAGTATATGTATTAAATGAGCCATTTTTCTTCTATTTCTTCCCTCCATTTTTCTTCCCGCCATTTTTTCCCGCCATTTTTCTTCCCGCCATTTTTCTTCCCGCCATTTTTCTTCCCGCCATTTTTCTTCCCGCCATTTTTTCCCGCCAGTTCTTCCTGCCAGTTCTTCACTATATAGATATGTAGGGTTGGCCTCCATTGTCATTACACATCTCTTAACTCTTATCTGCAACCTCATCACTCTTTTCCATGGCTTCCACCGTAGCACTAACCCGCAGGGAGGCGGAGGCGCTTTGCTCCTCGAACTACCCCTGCCCGCCAGGCTACTGGGTCCCCGTCGGCTGGATGCTGAGCGCCGGAGGCGTGCCGGTTCCTCCTGTCCCTCTAGGTGTGGCGCGCCGGATGGCCATCACGAATCACTACTACTTCGAGCTCACGCCGGAGCAGCGGAGGAATCCCAGATGGCATCCCGACTATTTCCCTACTTGGGAAGCCTTCTTCGTGGATCGGCGTGAGAGGGCGCTCGCTAGGCACGAGGTGGACGGCCCACCTCCTCCGAACTTCAATGAGGCCGGCCGTCGGCTATGGTGGCGCGGACGGACTCTCCAGAGTGTCATGGCCTATGACACTGCCGCCGACTCTAACCCCCGTCTGCGCTACCCTCAAGTCCAGCCCACGCGTACTCAGCCTTCAAGGTTCAATTACGGCGACCCCGACGATGACAGCGATGACGGCAGTGGCGAGTACAACGACTATAGTGCCGAGTATTACAGGTGTAGGCAGGAGCATGACTGAATCACTCCAACATTCCGAAACAAGTTCGGCCGATTGTTACTTAATCTGGCAATGTATATTAATTTTCAGTTCTTTTATGTATCTTAATTTTTAGTCGTGTTTTATGTAACTTACTATTAGTTGCCATCTATATTTTAATTCCAGTTATATCTCCTTCACAAAATGACCTATCTCATTCGAGGTTTCTTGGCTTTCGGGTCAAATGACCAATGTTATGGCTAGAATGAAGGCATAGTTTGTGATAATATGGCCAGATTGTGCATACATGTGCATCATGGCATGGAAAACAATGTTGCAAGAGGAAGTTTTCCTTTTTATCGCACCAAAAAGACATTTTCCATTTTCCGAGCATAAAAAACGGACGGTTTTGTGAAGCAACCACCAAATGGCTAATTCAAAAAACCACCACCACATTTAAAAAAAATACTAGACCACCTTATATGGACAATGTACCAACAGGGGGATCTAAAACCTTTCCGTCCACCTCTGGTGAAAAAGACAAATTCCTGCCGAATCGGGAGGAAGTGGGTCAGATATGAAGTACAGCTACATGATACGATGCTCATGATTTTTTACAAAAATCATTTTGAGGTTCACAATATGCTATTTTATCAAAAATCCAATGCAAGTTGAGCGAGGCTTTGTCAGATTCAAGTGTATACAAAAGATGCGGCATTTAAATATCCAATCAATTCAAAAATGTTAATACAAAATAAAATATGATTTGCTCTAATAAAATAGGGTTAGATTCCTTTTTAGATGCTTAATATTTTCTTATGTTCAAAGTTTTAGGATTTGACAATTTATTTTTGTTTGAATTGAATAATCAAAATTTATATGTAAGTGTTTTAATCATTTTGAAAATTTTCATCTAAAGTAAATATAAAATGTTTTTACATGAATGGATAGATATTATTTTTCTGAAAATTATGATATATTATTCATATTTTTTTGAGTTGAAATGAATAAGATATGAATTTTCTAAATTCATATCCTATTTTTTGAATTATAAATGCCCCCACCCCTTTAATGCATGAAATAAATGCCCCCCTTTAACACTAGTTCCAGCCACGAACCGGTGTTAAAGGGGGGGGGTGTTATAACGCGTGCCTTCCCCTTCCTTCTTCCCCCTAGCCAGATCGAAAGCGCGCGCAGAGAAAAGCAGAGGAAAGCCGGCACCGTCCAGCCGTCGCCGTCCAGCCCTCGCCGTCGCCCCCCTCCCCGCGCGCGAGCCGTCGCCATCGTAGTCGAAGCCCCCCGCCGCGCCAGCACCGTCCGCCACCGCGCGCACCCGCGTCGGCCGCCACCCCCGTCGCCGCCGCTCGGATCCGCCGCGCGCCAACATCGAAGCCTCCGCCAACTCGGAGCCGCCGCCGCCAACCCCGCGTCCACGACCGCTGCCGCCGACCCCGTTCGCGAGAGTTGCCGCCACCGGCGGTGAGAGCTCTCTGTTTGTGTTTTGGAGATATTGGATATTGGTGATAAATGTTATTTGTGTGTATATTGGATAAATGTTGCATATATGTATATATATTGTTGTGTATGAATAATTTTATTTGTGTGTAATTGCATATATATATTTTTGCATATATGTTGTATATATTGTTGCATATATGTATATAATTAGTTATTAGTATTTTATAAGTGTGTAGTTTAGTGTGTATTATTAGTAGTTTAGTGTTAGTATTAGTTTAGGGTTTATTTAGTTTAGGGTTATTAGTTTAGGGTTTATTTAGTTTAGGGTTATTAGTTTAGGGTTATTTATTTAGTTTAGGGTTATTTAGTTTAGGGTTGTTTATTTAGTGTAGTTTAGTGTATTTAGTTTAGGGTTATTAAGTGTATTTTATAGTTAGTATTAGTTTAGGGTCGTCACCTCGCTGCTCTGCAAGTGCCGCCGCTGGCCGTCGTCGTTAACGTCGCTCCGGTGACCCCTAGGTAGTGGCGCCGCCCGTTTTAGGTAGGCCGCATCACGCTGAGGCGAACCCGCTACCTCGCGCGCCCTAGGTCGCTCTCCAGCGCCGCCAGCCGCCGCTTTCTGGAGCATCCTCCGGTCAGCCACTGTAGCTAGCCCCTCTCATATGCATCCGGGATTTCTCCGAATTAGGGTTTGGACCCCTCGGAACTCATTTAAAATGATCAAGCATCCTTAGGGTTTTAATTTCATTTGTGTATTTATTTGTGTATTTTTGTATGAATAATATGTATATTTGTGTATGAATCCAAGTCCACCTGAATGTTTACTCTCTTACTCTAGATAATATTATTGTTTTAGAAACTATGGATCCACTTAGTAGAAACCTTGAAGAAGAAGAAATAATAGAGAACATTATCGATGAGGACACCTCACAATATCTGAACTTGGAGGGACATGATGACAGCTCAAGTAGTCATGGAGAAGATGAAGACTCCGGTGAACGCAATTTAGTGATTACAAAGTCCGGTGAGGTATATGCATTAATTAAGCCTCTGCTGACTTCCACCAACAATCTTCTTCTACATGTATTAATTAACGCTTCTTTCTTCTTTTAGCCCTCTGGATCGACCAGCCAGCAACCATCTTCTTCTACGAAAAAGAGCAAGCGAGGCGCGAGCCATCGGTTGAAAGATCGTGCAAAGTTCACGATCGAGGCAGTCCGTGTTGATGGCAGGCCGATGGAGCCCAAGAAGGCCGCAGACAAATTTGTACGTCAGGCTGGAGTTCTTGTTAGGGACCAAATCCCAATCATAATTGAATATTGGAATAAGCCAAAGAAGGGCGACGGTACCTTTGTCGACGAAAGATCCAAAGAAACGCTTTGGAATTCGCTGTTGGTAAATTTCACCCTTCCGCCAGAGGAGGATGAAAACAAACCGGTTATAAAGGAAAAGGTCAAAGAGTGGACTCTAAAGAAGATGGCTGACGCTTTCCGCAACTGGAAGACAAAATTGAACAAATTTGTCAAAGCTCGCGAGACTCCAGATTTCGAAGACGCATATTATGCGAAGATAAGACCTCACTGGCGCGAATTTGTGGCATACAAGGAAGGTGCTATAGCTACAAAGAGGTCAGAAACCAATACGCTAATTGCCCAGAAGAAGGAATATCACCAGAGGACGGGGTCAGGTGGCTACATATCTCAGAGGCCTAAGTGGGAGGAAGCTGAGAAGGCCCTGCGCGACAGAGGGATCACACCCCAGACACATGGGTGGGACCTACGTGCAAAGACTTGGTTCTACGGAATCGGGGCAAGGTTGGACCCAGAAACAGCATTGTGTATCTTCCCAACCCTCCTTGCCAAACCCGTCACTGAACTCATCACGTCATACGAGGAAACAGCCGCCAGGACCTTCCATCCCGACAGAGAGAATGACCAGCTCACACGCGCCATCGGTAAAAAAGAACACCCTGGACATGCACGAGGCACAGGGGGTATGACGTGGAAGGATGGGTTTGCCGAGTGGATCGACTCTTACAGATGGCGCGGCAGAAAAGAAAAAGAGCGTACAGAGCGGATGACACGGATAGAACATGCACTTGTGGCGCTGCAGGCGCAAGTGAATGCACAACAGAGCCATCAAGCTACTGGCCCATCTCAGCGGCACGAAGAGCCTGCATTGGAAGCTGCCGGCGGCCCAGACTCTGCGCGGAAAAGTAGCGTGGCTTCCACGGAGAACGTGCAGCCCACGCTTGAAATGGCGGGTCCTCGATACCCCGTGGATGAGATCACGGAGAGCGAACACGCTGAGCTGCATGTGAGATTAATGGGCTTATCCATTAAGGTGGCTGTCGGCTATGCCTTACCTCCTGTAGCTGGTGGAACTTACCACTGCCGACCGATTCCAGATGGCTATGCTATTGTCGGCGTGGATGAGGTTGTGAAGGAATATGAGGAAGCACAGCTTGACCATGCTACAGGTGAAGGGGAAACTCAACTCAAATTTGCAGTGAAAACAACCATTCTTTGGAAGAAGGAACACATCGTGCTTCCAAATTGGAGGCCACTGGCACCCCCGCCGTCTCCGCAGCGTCAGCAGTCTGAGCCGCTTCAGCCATCTCCTGCGCGGCAGCCATCTCCGGCGCTTCAGCCATCTCCTGCACGGCAGCCATCTCCGGCGCGCCAGCCATCTCCTACCCATCAGCCATCTCCGGCGCTTCAGCCATCTCCTCAGCGTAAGCGGAAGAGCACTGCCACAAAGAGCATCACTAGCACTGCCACAAAGAAATCCGCAGGAAACCGTACGCCAAAGAGTTCAAAAAACTATGTCCCGCAGCCTTCCGCCAAGCCATTGCCGGTTTTACCGTGGAATCGCAGCGACGAGGAGACCAATAGGATCTCGGAAGAAGAGGTCAAGAAATTCTTTCCACCTAGACGGGCTGAGCCAAAGAGAAAATAGATCCGGCGGTGGTGGAGAAGTTTTACAAAAATCTTTTGAAACCTGAAACCCCACTTGTGCCGTACTACGAGCGCCAGATTTTGAAGGCGGATGCAAGGCGCCATAGGGAGGCTGAAAGTAGCAGTCGTGCGGCACCCCAGAAAACAGTTCCCATGCTCGGAGAGCAGGAAAACCAATCATGCGGCCCGCTCCAAGTGTTCGACACACGGGACGCTCCTCCCGTAAATGATTACGAGGCAGAGCTACAAAGAAAGGCCAATGAGATGGGGATGACTTACATTGCATACTTGAACATCATGGGAGACAACTTGCCCAAATGCGATGCCAACCCCATACAGCCATGGAAGTATGGGAAGAATCTCGTCAAGAAAGAGGAGCTCAAGAATTTACCAACAAAGATGCGAAGATTGCACAAGTGGTACCTTGATTTCTGCAAGACGAGAAAGGAAGAATGGATCACAACGCATATAAGAGATGAGATTTTCTTGTGCGGAGACGACGAGATTGACTTCAACATTCAAGACTTGCATTTTCTATTCAATCAGAAGGAACTCGACAAAGCTGCCATTAGCCTTTATTGTGTGTAAGTACTATTTCTGTATTTTCTATCTCATCTCATTCACTTCATTAATTGCATGTATATATATATGCTCACCATATATGTATATACTATTATGCAGGAAAAAGGTTATGGAATGCATGAAAGGAGGACCTTTTGACATTGGGTTCGTTGACCCAAATAGAGTTCATGAAGAAGTGGTAAGAACCAAACCCAGGCAAACAGAAGATTTATTGCTAAGGTCTTTACTGAGACAACAAACCAAAAGGGAAATACTATTGCCTTATAACTTCTCGTGAGTACTGTTACCCTCTCTTGTACACATTCTGTTTCGGCTTACTCGATGTTAAGTGTAACTGATGATGAGTTATGCGTGCGTAGGTTCCACTTTATTCTGCTAGTCATTCAACCTGACTCAGGAAAAGTCCTTGTCATGGACTCCTTACGAAAAGAAAAAGAGCTATGGGCAGACTTTAGAGAGATGCTCCAAAGGTAATTTCAATCATATTATCGCACTAGATCGGCAACTTTCGTGACAACAAGTAATTAATTACTCCTTTATCCATTTTCTTTGCCTGACAGGGTTTGGAAAAGGTTCACGGGCAGGGCCGTGGGTGAATGGTCAGAAGAACTAAAATTTGTAGACCAAAATGTAAGTAATACTAGCTAGCTAGGTCTGCGTATCTCTTTGATTCTGCTTCCAATTCCATTATATCATGCTTTATTGATTATTATTTTGATTGAACTCTCTATTCTCGTAAAGTGCGCGCATCAGGGACACGCCAATAACTTATGTGGGTACTATGTTTGCGAGTTCATTCGCAACACGATATGTGCGATGGGCCAAGCCGCACTAGAACAACTTAGAGTAAGTAAACAAAGTACACAACATTATTTTATTACCATCAATTGTGTTGAGTTTTATTCTTATATATATATTGACCCCATTCTTCATATATATTCAGATCGAACGGATGCGGGACCAACTCCTACCATTTGACCGCATACGAGCCATTCAAGAGGAATTGGCGGGGTTCATACTTGATGAGGTCGTCATGCCTGGCGGAGAACTCTTTAGATATCCACCAAAATGAACATTGTATATATGCTTGAACGTGTTTGTCTTGTACTTGATGCTTCAACGTTTACGGAGAATACCACACCATGACGATGTTGTGTATAATAATAGTTGCTTAATTATTCATGTACTCGTATGTACCGATGATGATGTATGTGTATACCGCTCCCGATCGATTCCCCTCCCCCCTCCCCGTCCCCGCCGCGCCGCAGAAATACGCCCAGAACGGGGCAGGGGCAGAACTCTGCCGCGGCAGAGATTTAGGCCGTTTTCCTGCCGCGGCAGAGATTTATCTCTTTTTCCTGCCACGGCACAGAACCTTTAACACCGGTTCATGTTACGAACCGGTGTTAAAGTGGGGGGGGGCCTGAGCCCTGCGGCAGCCCCACGTGCACCACCCTTTAACACCGGTTCGTATAAGAACCGATGTTAAAGGGGGGGCCCCTCTAACACCGAACCCACAACAGCGGTTCTACAACCGCTGTTAGAGGGCCCTCCAAACCGGTGTTAGAGGGGGGGGGTGTGCACTAGTGCACCCACTACCGGGGGTCAGTACAAACACCAAGCTCTACTTCAGATGCCACCGTGGACCGCTGTATCGGGCTCAGCATTGGCGGACGACCCTCTAAAATGCAAGAAGAAGAAGAAGAAATAGGGTCCGGCTAATGTTCCTTAAGTCACCGCACAAGGGGTATTTCATGTGCCTTTTGTGCCACCGATACAAGTGCGAAATGTGGCAGACCCTTCTTCAGCTCAGGTTTATTCTAATCATTAGGCTACAACTAGTACTTACTTGTCCCTGAATGTTACTCCTACGGATCCGACTTAGTTTATTCAACATCAAGGACATGGCTAGGATCAGGTAGGCACACTTAGCCATACGAATGGTTCATGCCTTGTTGTTGTGATATCTGAGATTGTACTTGTACCAGTCAATGTTGATGAAGTTAAGGTAAAAGGGAAGAAGCTAGGGAGGTGTTGGAATTGTACCGAGGATACTCATGGCACAAGTGAGTGCACCGTAATTCATTACTGTTATATCTGTGACAATAATGCACATCCAACTCTCAGATGCCCTATTCTCAAGCTCCCCAGGCCTACTGTTTTTATGACAGGTATTAGTTGACAGGAAACAATGTTTACTAGGTTTCTTGATTCTGTGCTAGAGGATCATCTCGCACCTAGCATGTCTCCTATTTATCTTGTTCAAGTGACTGTGGGGGTGGTTGCGACTGAGATCATTGTGTAGTAGATAGCTCTTCTATGTCTAGTTCAGTCCTAGTGGAAGAGGAAGCTTTGAAACATGGTGAGAATGCCTTCTTGGTAAAATTCCCCTCTTTTGCATACTTGGATAGGGTGGATGGTATTTAGATGAGTGTAGCTCAGTACAAGGTTCAGATTACTATCACTACTTGGAAGGCCTAGGAGGTCCCACATAAAGATGAATTGATTCATGTTTGCTTGCCTGTGGATTCATGTTTGGTTGCACGTGGATGGGGTGCCTCATACACTCAGGAGTTTTTGGGTCTTTGGGCAGTTGGCTTTTTTATGGGAATTACTCTTGATGTCGATCTTGTCAATTTGCATCGTCATGGTGTTGTTTGCATTCTAGTTGCTATGTTTGATACTAGGCCTTCGAGTAAGAAGAGTGATGAGGTTGGACCATACTTGACTTCCGATGTTGTGGTTGGACTGAAGGGTTTGAGTTCTGGTTCCGGAGAGAGCTAGTAGGATATGTGCCGGAGCTAGAGTTTGTGCCCTTTGTATGGTGCACAATGGCCGTGACCCTTAGGACAATGATAATGGAAAAGAAGATATGGATACTTTGGAGACTGTTAGTGGTGTTCACTGTATTGGGGCATCGAAGGTTACTAATACGGTTGATTAGTCTTCTGGTTCAGCTCTTATGACTTCTCAGACTATGGGGACTATGGAGCATTATGCAGTTACGCCTTTTAATCCCAATCCATAGACTCCGTGTGGTATTGAGTTGGCAGTGCTATCTCGGTCTCGACCATCTCCTTGTGTTTCTCTGGTGGAACTTGGTAGGGCATTGGCTATTCCAGGGATAGAGATGGGTGTGTGTAGCATCCCGGTAAAACCACTACTAGAAAATCGCTTGGTGTTTTTGTTTTGTGCATCATCATGATCGCATGCTTATGTCATCATGCCACATTGCATTTGAGCATCGTCATGTTATCCTGTATATGTTTGTCTAAGACTATTTTGCAAAAGCCTATTTTCATTTTCCAGATATCTCCCTCTTTTATTTCAAATCTAAACCCCAGGTCTTCCTGGATATTGTATTTGTCTAAGAACTATTTGCAAAAGTATTTTGTATAAAAATAAATGAACAAACAAAATAAAGACTATTTTTTTATGGGGAGCCAGCCAGCCAGGCCCGTGGCCCAGCTAGCCAGCTACTACCCCAACCCAACCCAAAACCAACCAAACCCTAGACCTAATCCACACCCCGCCGCTGCTCACACACCACGCCTCACCTGCAGCCACTCACCCCACCTACCACCAACCGACCCCAGCCCGTCACGACTCACCGACGCAGCCCTCCCCGCGAGCAAGCGATGCAACACACGCTGTTGGCCGATCGAAACCAACCATCCCTGCACCGACCCAACGTCCGCACCTACCCCACTCGTGACCCACGCACGCGTGTGCATCGTGTCTCGCCCCGCTCGGCCTCGCGTCACGTAAGCCAGCGCCGCGCCTAAGCCCAGTCCCGCTACCGACCCACCCCACTACCGACACGAGTGGACCCACCTGCTACCCTTGCCGCGTATGACCAACGCGACCCCATCTCCTCTCTCCCTGGCTCGCTACCATCCGCCGCCGCCTACCTCGATACCCTCCCTCGCTGTAGGTGCAAGCTCCCCTCGCTGCGAGCCGCATCCCACGTTGCCGCCCCACGATCTCCCTTGTTGCGCCGCTGCCTCCCCCTGCATCAATCGCGAGCGCCGCCAGCCCACCGATGTCGCTAGGCGCCGGCCCATCGACCCTGGGAGTTTCCCCTTCCCTGCTCACCTCCTTCCTCACAGGGCGCCATGGCTCCTCTCCGACTAGACCACCGCTGCACCTGCCCGCATCACCACCGTCTCCGCCGCCGAATCCGACCGCCGCCAGCGACCTACCCCGCAACCTCCCGCCGACCCGTGTCGCCGCCACTGCCTCAAACCCCGCGGAGACCTCCCTCTGCATCGACGCTGTTCCCTCCTTGTCCTGGCCGCCCCCTGCCTCGTCTCCCGGTCAACGCCCGCGCCAGCCGACAACGAGTCGGCCGCCCCGACCGTGCCCCGTCTCTGCTGGACCTGGCCACCACCGCGTCGCCTCTTCCTCTGCGCGTGGTCGCATCGGACGACGCCCCCTCCCAAGCATCTCCGGCCCCTCCGTTCTCCGCCTTCCAGCGCATCCCCTACAACGCGTAGCACCGAGCCGCTCCGACGCACATCTGCTGCTCTTGAGGTGTTTCTGTTTGGTCATGTGGTTTTCCTCTAGTACTAGTGGGGTGGATCTATGTGTTGTGTTTCGGTACTGATCACGGAAGATGGGCTATGGTGTACTGCAGCTGCAACCGTGCGAAGATGGCGCGTGGTGTTGCTACCCAGACTACTTCAGGCTCGCGCCGCACGAGCTTGGTGTTGTTGTTTGGCATGTTTTCCCTGTTGACGTTGTTGTCTGAGACCTTCCGACGAGCAAGATCTCCTATTGAATAAGATCGACCAAAACGATAAGACCACACTAAGATCTTCCCGAACGCCCTGACGTCGAAACAAGATCACCATCAATAATGGATCCAAAGACCTCCCTTGGAACCCTGAAGACCTTCCCGGAGCAGCGAGAACTCCGTCATGGACTCAGAGACCCCGAGTCCTCCTTCGATGTGCAATGCCCAATACCCCGATCTCGGAATCTGAAGCCCGTCTACCCCAAAGACCGATCCCGCCGACTGAACCCCATTGACCCCCGGTGAAGACCAAGATCTTCGATCCGAGATGTGTGACCATTTCCTAGCCCTATTTTATAAATTGCCATATATATATATATATATTGTTGCATATTAAATTGTTCATGATTGCATACATCTTTGGGTGGTTTGGGGGTATTATGCCAATTCACCTAATAATTAAATATGGAGATCATATGCGGGCTAATCTAGTCTTATAGTGCCTCCATTTAAATTTGGGTAGCGAACCACTGCCATGTTTTGCCTTGTTAAGACAATATTTAAATTGCTGGGTAGCTAAACAATATGAACCTCCTAATTAATTTTCGGGACCCCGGTTCCGCTTAATATTGCCTAGTTGCATCGCATCCTTGCCATGCCATACAACATACACACATCATGCCGGATATTTTGCCGTAGTATTAATAGTGCATCCGGTGTTTCTTTTAGTGCTTTGGTTCTTCGCAGATTAGACCAATGAGTTGATGCGAGTATCGACAAGTCCTTCGGATATGAACCTTCGGTAGTGTTTCCCAGGCGAGCAATCTCCCACTTTCTTCCTATTTTGCATTTATAGTCTTTATTTCCTCCTGTTGATCTATTGCTATCTGTATTGCGATGCTTTAGTTACCGTGCACCATTTATATTCCTTGCAGCCCCTATATTGCCTTGGACACATCCTATTGCCTGTTGTTTGATAGATAGTCGGCCTTGCGAGTCGTAGTTGCTTGCTCAGGTGCTGCTTTGCGTTGTTGTTGTTCCACCATTATTGGAAGGTTGGCACATGCTTAATGGTGGAGATGCTTAATGGTGGAGATGATCATGACTTTAAATACAACTATTAAATTGCTAGATATAACTAATGCAGTGGCATCGGTGCGCAATAGATGTTATTCGGCTCTTCCATGCTCACTTGTGTCCCGTAGGACCCCGAGTACTTGATACATGTTCCTTGACTATCGCACTATCCGCATGTGGGACCATGAATCCCCTTAGCCAGAACTTGATTCATTTATTATTTCTTGGGGCCACAAACTAGTTTGGGGTTTTATTACTATCCTGTACCTATGCCATGCTTTACTACTTTATTTAAGATTGTGCGTGGAACACTTGTACTGTTTTGGATCGTGCCACGTTTTCGCGGTATCGACAAGCCCAATCACACTTTCGGGTTCCCAGTCGTTTACAACTGTCATCACAAACCCTGGGTCCGTTCCGAAGCCGGCCAACTTCGTTGCGGGTAGCTTAGTGGGGTGGCCCCCTGAAATCTTTTATGAATCCTGTGATTGCTTTGTCGTGAAAGCCTCGTTGGGTTTTGATTTGGTTTTTCTAAGGTTGATCGTGCGTGTGTTGCTATTTGTGCACCCCTGCAGGGTAAATCTTTCTAAAAGCTGTGTCCGCGGTTATGGTCGACTTGGACCACACTATCTCAATCATAGACAACAATAACTAAAGTAGTGCTGTGAAATTGACTTAATATATGTGACTAGTAATCAGCTTCACTACAATGGAATGGATAATAAAAGTGCCAACAACTGGTGGAACTGGGGTGTATCGTGTCATGTTATACCTGCCTAGTAAGTATCGCAACTACAATGGAATGAAATAAAAGTGCCAATAACTGCTGGGTTTGGGATGTCACATGCTACTTGTATCCGACTAGTAAGTACTGCAACTGCAACTGAATGGTTAACTAAAACTGTCCACTACTTATGCTATCAGGATGACTCATGCTATCTATATCTGACTAGTAAGTGCTTCAACTATAATGGAATGAATAAAACTGCCAACTGTGTGAGTTCCTCGGTTTGACTTCCTCGTTTGGTCTCGAGGGGGAATACTAGGATGGGTATGATTGGTGTTAGTATCAGGTTGGTCCCGACTAGGTCTCTCTTATCCCTCTCTAGTAGCCGACAATTGCATCGAGCCTCTATAGGTTGTTTAGTGCATGCTGCGCTGCCGCTTCAGTCCACCATACCTATGTAGGCGAGAGTCGCTGAATTCTAGCCTCGCCGTGTATTGGCCTCAGTACTGACGCTCCTCTTTTTCCTTTGCCCTTTGTCGGCACCCCTTTTGTTTTAGCAGGTTTGAGATCGACGTCGTTAGCAGGGTTACCCTTCCGGCTTGGCCTGGGCAGGGTTATGGACGCCATTGGTTATTCTTCAGGGCTCTTAGCTCAATTTGCTTCTTATCCGTACTGGGATGTTGTATCGTTTTCAAGGTGTTTTGGATCTTTTTATTGTATATCTGTATTCTTGACTCATGGAGTCGTTGTTGTATATATATGTTCTATGGGTTTCCTCGTGGACTATTGTGTAATGATATTACTTCGTTTTTCCACCCGCACGCAAGTGCTTGGTGGGCATCTTTGAATCGTTTCTATGGGGGTTTGGCGGGAAGTGCTAAAACTTTCATAGGGCTGATTCGAGGGTGTTACAGTGTGGTTGTCGAGGACGTGGTTGTTGGTCTTCCCGAGGCTGGCGGTAGGAGACCAGACAGGCCAGGAGCTGACTCAATGTCTTGAGCTGGTCAGTGCCGGTGCTCACGCCGGTTACACCACCGACATCTTGTGACGTTGTTGCATCTCCATCTGCGGGCCATGAAGTGGCTCATGCACTGCAAGCGGGCCACGATGCATCCTCCTTGGCCACTTATTCGCCATCGACGGGACGTGTCATTCGTGTTGCACCTCATGTGGGTCGTGCGTCTACTGACTCGCCTAGGCACCCTGCTGCTTTGGCTGGCCTGGTGGATGGGGATGGCCAACCCAAGTCGACGGCTGCTGGCCTTGCTGGCAATGCAGGCTAGGGCACGACATCTTCACCAACGCCGCAACATTTTGTTCCTACCGAGCATGCAGAGCCGCTTGCTTCTTCGGACCGAGCTTCAGCAACGTCTGCTAACACTGCTTCGTCGCGGTCTTTTGGCCTGCTCTCCCAGCTAGATGGTGAGGTGCTAGTTGGATGAGAGCTTTCCTCGCTGGGGTGACTGATGGGCCCGAGTTCCTGCACCAAAATAGGGTTATTGAGTACTTGGAGCAGAAAATATTAAAGAGTTTGTCCCGATGGGATCTCGGCAAACACGACCCTCGCAGCTGTGTTGTCAATGCGACCGCGTACGCACCCAAACCGTGGTTTGGAAATAGCCTATTCTATAAGTTGGTAGCATAAATGAATTTAAGATGTTTTGTAATAACTACTACTAGAAATGGAAGAAAACTAGAACAAAAGTAAAACTGAAAAGAAGTGAAGGCAATGCGCTGAAATATTAATGCTATGATTCCTCAAGTAAGTGCTTATGGAATAGCTGTTAACTATAATTGTGGCGGTGCCTCATATACCGTTGGTAATTGGCAACTAGACAACTCAATTGCCCACACCCTCTCCGGACATGGGTCATCCATAAGAGAAAAATGTATTAAGGTAACAAGACCAATCAAGGTAAACCAGAGCAAAGGCATTAAGTTCTATGGACAACCATACTCCTAAGCAAGTGTGTTAGTCACAAGATATCCCATATGTCACTTTGGGGTCAAGCAATTTGCAACACTATACCTATCTATATCATGAGTGATCTTGAGGAAATTAAATCTTAATGGGCAGTGCATCCTAAGATGATATTGCCTCGACAAATCACTTATAGCAAATAACCTGTTAGTTCTACCCATGGACTTGTTAAGACCATGGAACGAGTAGAGACTAATGATAAGTTTTGTGACACTCCGTGAATCCCTAGTAAATTTCTCAATAATGGATTGGACGTATCCAATCACTAGAATAATATCATGAATAGAACAATGTAAAGAGAAAGCATAAACATATTAATTAACAAGAACACACCACACTTCAATTACTCAAATCATCATAACATTAATAAAAGGGGGTTCAAGCCATGTTACAACCCATCACGAAGATCATGATGGGGAAGGATGAAGGAGTAGCAGTGATGGAGATGGTGATTATGGCACGGTGATGGTGGCGTCGGCATGGTGATGACGGCGCCCTCCTTCTCCTCCTCTTCTTGCTTGGATGGCTTGATGGTGTTGATGGAGATCTTGATCTTGGTGGATCTGTAGTGGCTATGGAGGCGGCACAGCGCCGCCGTGGAGGCGGTAGATGGGATCTAGATATTATATATGATGTCTTGTGTATATGTTGGCTTCCTCTTGGGTCCTCCCTCCTTTATATAGGCCTTGGGGGTACCCTAGGGTTCCCCCAATACCGTCATAAGACTTAGGGAAGGTTATGGAGCTTTTCTGGGGCAAAATCCCGTCGTTTCCAACCTTTTTGGCAATTATACGGATGGAGTATATATGACCAAAAAATAGCTCCGGCCGTATAGTTGCTCGTTAAACCGTTTGTCCCCTTTAGAATTTTGGCTGACATTTCTTCATACGAACTCTGTTTTGGGTGTGCTTGGGCTCGTTGAGTCCATCTTGTCGAGGGCTAAAACCCTGTGGTCTTGGATATTTATTTTGAGAAGTTTGAAAATTTCACTTTTCCAACCTCTCAAATGTCTAAGTCTGGTCCTTAAAGCTCCTCCATACTATGCTCTCTTTGTTCCTTTTGCCTTTGTTTTATCCATAATCATCATCAACACCTACACACATGTCAAAGACAAGGAAGAGGGATAAAATTCTACCTAAACTACGAAATGCGCAAGGCTCATATTGAATTTAACAAAACAAGTAATCATGCATATTAGGCATAACAATAGTTAGATGGAGCATGATATGATAGGCAAATGACAGAATTTATATTACTAAAAAGTGTTATATTATCACATCCATCAACTTCCCTAAGCTAGATCTTGCTCGTCCTCAAGCAAAAGGGATCGATAACTTAATGAATGTGATCTTGATTATCATTGGAAATCAATGCACCGTATCCTTGTTTTTCCTGCAAGCTCAAAGTAAGAGAGAACATAATCATACAAGGCAATATAAGCTTATTTATATTATTCCAAACCACTAGAGATTAGTCAAAAACTTCTACGCGCCATGTCAAAGTGAAATCTAGCTTGCAAGTAAACTTGTGATCCTTCTATACGCACTTTATTGTATTTTTGTATTTTTATTTGTATAAGGAAAAGCTGAAAACGGTTAGTTGTCAATCATAAATAGAAATAGAGTTATCCAATGTTGCCCACTCATGCCATCTATTAAAGTCTCTCAAGTGCAAACTTCGATTGTTGAGCTCATAAAAAATATATTTCTTAGTAACAAGACCATGACAAAAAAGTGGTATATGTTCAATCGAGACTGTGCAGGCTAGGAAGGACACTCGTGACCATTACCAAGGTTTCCCTTTTCGGTATAATGATTTCTCATAGCGGTCAGAGGAGTATTTCGACTTTTGCTTTTAACGCAGGCCCATGAGAATACCAATGCATACCCAATATAGCATTTTTGCTATATATGTTTGGCAACTCATAGCCAGACTCCAAGAGTTTCCTATTTTTGGATTGTTTAAAGGCCAGTGGAGTTGTTAGCATCCCATTTTGTGCGACAGTGGTGCAATACACGCATAAAGTAATATCCCACTTTGATTTCCAAGATAAAATTTTGGCATATGTAATCTCAAAACTTTGAAACATCTTATTTAACAACTCACTCAGTAAGCATCTATTAAGACGATCATTTCTAGCACTATGGGATCATGCTACTCCATAACCATTCACTTAAGACAATTCTGAATAGTGACAACTAGCAAGTTTCGAAGAACTTATTTATTATATTTATTTCTTTTCAAAATGTAGAGAACATGGCAATGTATATTTAGAGGATCACAATATTTTTCACAAGCTAGATAAAAGTTCAACAAGGTGCATCAAAGCTATGGCTTGTCTCCTATGGGGCCTAACATGAGCAAGTATATCCCTTATATAAATATGAACAAAAACACACCTAAGCAAGCATTCGAAAATATAGGGATACACAATAGCATGAATTTTTTTAAGATAAAGAAATTTGCACAAGACTCTACGCATGCAAAATAACCTCCCCAAGTTAAGAATTTTCCAAGTATCCACTTGAGAAGATCATGAAAACAAAAGAGAAATGCAGTTATCAAAAGAGAGTATAAGAAGTGGTTACCTCCCCAAGCTTAAGTTAAAGAAAGAGTGTCACACTTTACCATTGAGGTGCTTCTAACCTCTACTTTGATGTACAAAGAACCTTTGCTTCAATGAATTCTTCACGATACAGTGTATGCCTTCCGTAAGAACCTGGTAGGAACAAGACTAGAAAGAAGACAAAATATTTTTGTGTTTCTGAAGACACGGGTTTAGCTCACAAGTGATAAAAATACAAGTCCCACGGAGTCGGTTCATCAACCTAAGCACCACACCTAAGTCAACAAACTAGATCTAGAACTAGCCTCTCCTAGATTGTGATGAGGTGCAAGTGAAACGGGACACGAGACACGAGTGTGCAACCCCTATGTGCTTATTTAAAAGAGGTTCAAGTTGGAAGGTTTTACCACACACTGATTGTTGAAACGTTGAATTGAAGCAACCAGTGGCTCATGCGAGTGTTTGCACGGTTGGCACTACCGTACACGTCATCACACAAGGTTCAAGTCCCTGCGAAAATAACACACAAAATAAAAGACAACGGTTTGATGTACGAACGAAGTTCGTTCACCCAATTAATGAAAGAAAACGAAAAGAAACATGAACTACTAAAGATAATTGCAACTTAAGAAATTTCTGAGATAGAACCTTATTGTTTACATATGCTCGGCTTCTCTAAAACATGGGAGAAGCTCCCAGGTGGTGTTTCGAGGTTTTTAGAAGAAGGAAGAAGAAAGAATGAAATTTTGAGCAATGGTTACCTTCTAGTTGGCATTTGAGGGGTTTTCCCAACTATAAAGGCGTAGATATATGGCTGGAATAATGTGTTCCCGCCGTATAGTTGGCCTTCTGTCAAAATTTTAGGGTTTCCTCCTAGCCGTGTAGCTATATGGGCGCAACTATGCGGCCGGAACAAAATGTTCCCGCCGTATAGTTGGTCATCAAACTGTCTGTCCCTGGGAAAGAAAATATACAAAGGCATAGATATCTATACGACAAGAACTATACGGCCGGTATTTTTATTCCCGCCGTAAAGTTGGTCTTTAAACTCTCAATACATTAGAAAAGAATTTAAACGGAGGCACCGATATCTATACGACCAGAGCTATACGGACAGAATTTTTATTCCCGCCATATAGTTGGTCGTTAAACTCTTAGTACATATGAAAGAAAAAAATTCGATGGTAAAGATATCTATACGACTGGAACTATACGGCCGGAAGTTTTATTCCCGCCGTATAGTTGGTCGTTAAACCTTCTGTATACATCAGAAAATTTCTATTTCTTCGTGAATTCTTTCTTATCCTGTAACTTAGTGAAATACCTTGTTTTGACGGTAAAATAACAACTTTATTTTTCGACCAACAAATACATATAATTGAAGGATTCACTTGAAACTGATTTTCTCTTCTTTTTATAACACATAATATAGTGGCAATAAATTCTACCTATTGAAAACTTCAACAAGATTACTCTAATAGCAAGACATGCGAAGCATAAATGTGCCAATGCAACATGAATGCAACTAGACTCAAGACACAAAACTAAGAAAGACGCCTAATGACTTCCGGGTTGCCTCCCGGTAAGCGCTCTCTTTAAAGCCATAAAGCCAGGCTAGGATGCTCCATACATTACCCACCTGGATCCCAAGGGATATCGACTCGAGGTGAGGTTGTACATACCAGCTTGGAGCATCTTGAAGTAGAGTTCGGTCGGAGTCGTACCCGCTTATGGTGCATCGGCATCATGTAGATGAATAAGTTCTCTCTTTCAAGCGAGTGTTGATGCACTAAGCTTGGTGAACATGCCTCCGTGTATAGCTACAATGAGATGATTTGAGATTCATATAAAATTCTTAAATCTTTACCTTGGTTACTGTGTGGGGGAACACTTCATAGTATTGTTCCTTCAAAGTAGGGAGTTCAGGACCCTGCATGTTAGTATAGCAAGTTTCTATCTCTAGTTCATTAGTATTAATGATGTCCATATGAGTGTCTAGGCACAAGTCCTCCGCAGAACAATTATCAACAGTTTTAGCATCATAAAAATCACTACTAGAGTGAGAGGCATCACATAATAAATGTTGCAGTGTGACTCTCTTTGTCAACCTCACCTTTTTGTTCCTCCTTTTCATCGACTAGTATTTTAATAGTAGTGATAGAATCAAAAGTAGGAGTCGAAAGTGTGAGCGGGTGATCAATCCGTTCTTCCTCCTTGTGCTCCCTTTCCTCTCCACTTAAATTATTTTCGCAAAAGAGGAATATGAGGTATACTAAATTAAAAACTCCATCAAGTGCTTCACTTTCAACATCAATACTCCCTAGTCTAAATACCATTTCAGAGGCACCTTTTAAAAGAATGTATTCTAGTACTTCCAAACTAGCATAGGATTTATCTCTATTATAATTTACTAGAGTAGGATTGTTGGAATACTTACATTGAAAATTAAGGTGGTCATCTCTTATACAAATTGTGCAATAAGATCCATCATTAGCACACAACTATAATGAATGCCTTTCCAATTGGTCCATCAATTTCTTTATCATCTCCTGTCGAGCAACGATGCTTGATGAACTTGA
This sequence comes from Avena eriantha, assembly GCA_910589775.1. Classification (NCBI taxonomy): domain Eukaryota; kingdom Viridiplantae; phylum Streptophyta; class Magnoliopsida; order Poales; family Poaceae; genus Avena; species Avena eriantha. Next base: position 453,181,515 of record OU342741.1, on the reverse strand, counting down.
ATCCTTTATCTCCTCCAATGCTTGTATTATCTCTTGAACAAAATTTATCTCGGAAGACATGATTAGTAGCAACAGTTTTTATAAATTTTTGGTTTTTTAATTTTTTTATAGTTTTCAATATAAAAGAAAGCAGTAAGATAATAGCAAAAAACAGAAATAAACTATGTGCGAGTAGATAACTGAACGCTTTGCTCCCTAGGAACGGCGCCAATTTGATGGGGCTGAGTTCCTGCACCAAAACAGGGTTATTGCAATACTTGCAGCAACAAATATTAAAGACTTTGTCCCGATGTTTTGTAATAACTACTAGTAGAACTAGAAGAAAACTAGAACAAAAGTAAAACTGGAAAGAAGTGAATGCAATGAGATAAAATATTAATGCTATGATTCCTCAAGTAATGTTGTGTATACCGATGTGCATGATAAGTGCTTATGGATTAGTTGTTAACTATAGTTGTGGAGGTCCCTCATATACCGTTGTCTCCCACCGTTGGTAAGTGGCAACTAGACAACTCAATTGTCCACACCCTCTGTGGACATGGGTCATCCATAAGAGAATAGTGTATTAAGGTAACAAGACCAATCAAGGTAAACCAGAGCAAAGGCATTAAGTTCTATGGACAATCATACTCCTAAGAAAGTGTGCTAGTCACAAGATATCCCATATGTCACTTTAGGGTTAAGCAATTTGCAACACTATACGTATCTATATCATGAGTGATCTTGAGGAAATTAAATTTTAATGGGCGGTGCATCATAAGCTGCTATTGCCTCCGCAAATCATTTATAGCAAATAGCCTGTTAGTTCTACCCATGGACTTGTCAGGCCCATGGAACGAGTAGAGACTAATGATAAGTTTTGTGACACTCCGTGGATCCCTAGTAAATTTCTCAATAATGGATTGGACGTATCCAATCACTAGAATAATATCATGAATAGAACAATGTAAAGAGAAAGCAAAAACATATTAATTAACAAGAACACACCACACTTCAATTACTAAAATCATCATAATGTTAATAAAAGGGGGTTCAAGTCATGTTACAACCCATCACGAAGATCATGATGGGGAAGGATGAAGGAGTAGCAGCGATGGAGATGGTGATGATGGCGCGGTGATGGTGGCATCGGCATGGTGATGGCGTCGTCCTCCTTCTCCTCCTCTTCTTGCTTGGATGGATTGATGATGTTGATGGACATCTAGATCTTGGTGGACCTATAGAGGCTATGGAGGCGGCAAGTGTGACTCTCTTTGTCAACCTCACCTTTTTGTTCCTCCTTTTCATCGACTAGTATTTTAATAGCAATGATAGAATCAAAGGTAGGAGTCGAAGGTGTGAGCGGGTGATCAATCCATTCTTCCTCCTTGTGCTCCCTTTCCTCTCCACTTAAATTATTTTCGCAAAAGAGGAATATGAGGTATACTAAATTAGAAACTCCATCAAGTGCTTCACTTTCAAGATCAATACTCCCTAGTCTAAATACCATTTCAGATGCACCTTTTAAACGAATGTATTCTAGTACTTCCAAACTAGCATAGGATTTATCTCTATTATAATTTACTAGAGCAGGATTGTTGGAATACTTACATTGAAAATTAAGGTGGTCATCTTTTATACAAATTGTGCAATAAGATCAATCATTAGCACGCAACCATAATGAATGCCTTTCCAATTGGTCCATCAATTTCTTTATCATCTCATTTCTAGCAACGATGCTTGATGAACTTGAATCCTTTATCTCCTCCAATGCTTGTACTATCTCTTGAACAAAATTTATCTCGGAAGACATGATTAGTTGCAACAGTTTTTATAAACTATTGGTTTTGTAATTTTTTTTATCGTTTTCAATATAGAAGAAAGCAGTAAGATAATAGCAAAAAACGGAAATAAACTATGTGCGAGTAGATAACTGAACGCTTTGCTCCCCGGGAACGGCGCCAATTTGATGGGGCTGAGTTCCTGCACCAAAACAGGGTTATTGCAATACTTGCAGCAGCAATTATTAAAGACTTTGTCCCGATGGGAGCTCGCAGAACACGACCCTCGTAACCGCATTGTCAATGCGACCATGTATGCACCCAAACCGTGGTTTGGTAATATCCTATTCTATAAGTTGCTAGGATAAATGAATTTAAGATGTTTTGTAATAACTACTAGTAGAACTAGAAGAAAACTAGAACAAAAGTAAAACTGAAAAGAAGTGAATGCAATGAGATAAAATATTAATGCTATGATTCCTCAAGTAATGTTGTGTATACCGATGTGCATGATAAGTGCTTATGGATTAGTTGTTAACTATAGTTGTGGAGGTCCCTCATATACCGTTGTCTCCCACCGTTGGTAAGTGGCAACTAGACAACTCAATTGTCCACACCCTCTCTGGACATGGGTCATCCATAAGAGAATAGTGTATTAAGGTAACAAGACCAATCAAGGTAAACCAGAGCAAAGGCATTAAGTTCTATGGACAATCATACTCCTAAGAAAGTGTGCTAGTCACAAGATATCCCATATGTCACTTTAGGGTTAAGCAATTTGCAACACTATACCTATCTATATCATGAGTGATCTTGAGGAAATTAAATTTTAATGGGCGGTGCATCCTAAGCTGCTATTGCCTCCGCAAATCATTTATAGCAAATAGCCTGTTAGTTCTACCCATGGACTTGTCAGGCCCATGGAACGAGTAGAGACTAATGATAAGTTTTGTGACACTCCGTGGATCCCTAGTAAATTTCTCAATAATGGATTGGACGTATCCAATCACTAGAATAATATCATGAATAGAACAATGTAAAGAGAAAGCAAAAACATATTAATTAACAAGAACACACCACACTTCAATTACTAAAATCATCATAATGTTAAGAAAAGGGGGTTCAAGTCATGTTACAACCCATCACGAAGATCATGATGGGGAAGGATGAAGGAGTAGCAGCGATGGAGATGGTGATGATGGCGCGGTGATGGTGGCATCGGCATGGTGATGGCGTCGTCCTCCTTCTCCTCCTCTTCTTGCTTGGATGGATTGATGATGTTGATGGACATCTAGATCTTGGTGGAGCTATTTCAGCTATGCAGGCGGCAAGTGTGACTCTCTTTGTCAACCTCACCTTTTTGTTCCTCCTTTTCATCGACTAGTATTTTAATAGCAATGATAGAATCAAAGGTAGGAGTCGAAGGTGTGAGCGGGTGATCAATCCGTTCTTCCTCCTTGTGCTCCCTTTCCTCTCCACTTAAATTATTTTCGCAAAAGAGGAATATGAGGTATACTAAATTAAAAACTCCATCAAGTGCTTCACTTTCAAGATCAATACTCCCTAGTCTAAATACCATTTCAGATGCATCTTTTAAAAGAATGTATTCTAGTACTTTCAAACTAGCATAGGATTTATCTCTATTATAATTTACTAGAGCAGGATTGTTGGAATACTTACATTGAAAATTAAGGTGGTCATCTTTTATACAAATTGTGCAATAAGATCAATCATTAGCACGCAACCATAATGAATGCCTTTCCAATTGGTCCATCAATTTCTTTATCATCTCATTTCTAGCAACGATGCTTGATGAACTTGAATCCTTTATATCCTCCAATGCTTGTACTATCTCTTGAACAAAATTTATCTCGGAAGACATGATTAGTTGCAACAGTTTTTATAAACTATTGGTTTTGTAATTTTTTTTATCGTTTTCAATATAGAAGAAAGCAGTAAGATAATAGCAAAAAACGGAAATAAACTATGTGCGAGTAGATAACTGAACGCTTTGCTCCCCGGGAACGGCACCAATTTGATGGGGCTGAGTTCCTGCACCAAAACAGGGTTATTGCAATACTTGCAGCAACAATTATTAAAGACTTTGTCCCGATGGGAGCTCGGAGAACACGACCCTCGTAACCGCATTGTCAATGCGACCATGTATGCACCCAAACCGTGGTTTGGTAATATCCTATTCTATAAGTTGCTAGGATAAATGAATTTAAGATGTTTTGTAATAACTACTACTAGAACTAGAAGAAAACTAGAACAAAAGTAAAACTGAAAAGAAGTGAATGCAATGAGATAAAATATTAATGCTATGATTCCTCAAGTAATGTTGTGTATACCGATGTGCATGATAAGTGCTTATGGATTAGTTGTTAACTATAGTTGTGGAGGTCCCTCATATACCGTTGTCTCCCACCGTTGGTAAGTGGCAACTAGACAACTCAATTGTCCACACCCTCTCTGGACATGGGTCATCCATAAGAGAATAGTGTATTAAGGTAACAAGACCAATCAAGGTAAACCAGAGCAAAGGCATTAAGTTCTATGGACAATCATACTCCTAAGAAAGTGTGCTAGTCACAAGATACCCCATATGTCACTTTAGGGTTAAGCAATTTGCAACACTATACCTATCTATATCATGAGTGAACTTGAGGAAATTAAATCTTAATGGGCGGTGCATCCTAAGCTGCTATTGCCTTGGCAAATCATTTATAGCAAATAGCCTGTTAGTTCTACCCATGGACTTGTCAGGCCCATGGAACGAGTAGAGACTAATGATAAGTTTTGTGACACTCTGTGAATCCCTAGTAAATTTCTCAATAATGGATTGGATGTATCCAATCACTAGAATAATATCATGAAAAGAACAATGTAAAGAGAAAGCAAAAACATATTAATTAACAAGAACACACCACACTTCAATTACTAAAATCATCATAACATTAATAAAAGGGGGTTCAAGTCATGTTACCACCCATCACGAAGATCATTATGGGTAAGGATGAAGGCGTAGCAGTGATGGAGATGGTGATGATGGCGCGATGATGGTGGCATCGGCGTGGTGATGGTGGCGTCCTCCTTCTCCTCCTCTTCTTGCTTGGATGGATTGATGATGTTGATGGAGATCTAGATCTTGGTGGAGCTGTAGAGGCTATGGAGGGGGCACGGCGGCAGGGCGTCGCCGTGGAGATGGTAGATGGGATCTAGATCTTATATACGGTGTCTTGTGTATAGGGTTTCTTCCTCTTGTGTCCTCCCTCCTTTATATAGGCCTTGGGGGTGCCCTAGGGTTACTTCAATACCGTCATTTGACTTGGGGAAGGTTCTGGAGCTTTTCTGGGGAAAAATCCCATCGTTTCTGATCTTTTTGGTAACTACACGGGCGGAGCTATACGACCAAAAAATAGCTCCGGCCGTATAGTTGCTCGTTAAACCATCTGTCCCCTTTAGTATTTTCACTGTTATTTCTTCATACAAACTCCATTTTGGGTGTTCTTGGGCTCATTGAGTTCGTTGCGTCGAGGGCTAAAACCCTATGTTCTTGAATCTTTATTTTGAGAAGTTTGAAAAATTCACTTTTCCAACCTCTCAAATGGCTAAGTCTGGTCCGTGCAGCTCGTCCATACTAGATCTCTTTGTTCCTTTTGCCTTTGTTTTGTCCATAATTATCATCAACACCTACACACATGTCAAAGACAAGGAAGAGGGATAAAATTCTACCTAAACTACTAAATGTGCAAAGCTCATATTGAATTTAACAAAAACAAGTAATCATGCATATCAGGCATAACAATAGTTAGATGGAGCATGATATTATAGGCAAATGACACAATTTATATTGCTAAAAAGTGTTGTATTATCACATCCATTAGTCACAAAGGAAACTAACGAGCTGAAGGGTGCTTCCATGCCATTAACTCCTTCGTTGGTCAGCATGACCCTAAGGAGGACAGATGAGCTAACTCTGTCACGTCGTAGTTCGAGACATGGGCTTCATATGGATGGTACGTGTGACGTAGATGAAGAATCCTTGGCAAAGGCAATGTATCGCAAAGCCGATAGGAACATGGATTCCCTAGGTATAAAATCTTCAGCCAAGTCCTTTCTGTCCTTTTCTACTACTGATATCAATTCACTTGGGTAGTTCGGAAAGGGATAAATTATTTTTTGCTTCTACTTTGAGACATATGGAGCATGATCATTGTACGGTTACTCCTAAAGTTTTTAGAATTGTATTTACCACATCAATAGAGGACGAGGAGTTGCATGCCACAGCAGATGGTCAACTCCTCTCTCACTTAGTTGGTGAGGTTTTGGAGATGGTCTTTCACAAAGATGGACTGAGTTATTTATATGAACTTAAATCTTCTGGTCAAAAGTCTCATGGATCCACCTCCAAGAAGGGTCTAAAGTGTTGACAATGTGCTTCAAAATCTCTATTTTTTTCCCAATGATTGGCATGTTCTTGAATAGCAGAGGTCTTGGTGACTTGGCTAAACATTTATTTATTGTTGATTATGCACGTGATCATAAATTGGATTTTTTGGCTATTTCTTAGAAGGGTAGATGGGATTTCTTGGTGAGTCTCCTAAACCATTTAGGGATATGGACTTTACTTGGGTATCCCATCCGCCACGTGGAAGATCTGGTGGCATCTTACTCGGTGTTAAAACCAAAACTATGGATGTATTAGCTAGTTCAATCGGATACTTTCATATTAAGCTCCATATTCGTACCAAAACTGATAACTTCACATGGACTTTGGTAGCTATGTATGGTGCAGCCCAGGACGAATTTAAGGCTGATTTTCTGTGTGAGATTGTTAACTTGACAAAATATAACCCGCATCCAATTCTAATTGGTGGGGATTTCAATATGCTAAGATACTCTCATGAGAAAAGTCGTGGTTGATTTGAGAATCATTGGATGCTTTTGTTCAATGATGTTATTGATAGCCTTGATCTTAGCGAGGTTTCAATGATCTGTAGACAGCTCACTTGGGAGAATAGTCTACCAGAACCGGCATACAATAAACTAGACTGCATTCTTGTGGATACTGACTAGGAATCAAAATTCTCTATTATATCTACATGTTCACCAGAACGTATTGAGGCTTTATCAGATCATACTCCTATTATTCTGTCCACTGGTTTTCCTTGCTCACTAAGTAAACGCCAATTCAAGTTTGAAACTGGGTGGTTACACTATGATGGATTACATGAGATGGTTAAGAATATTTAGGAACAGCCAGTAATAGGTCTTACTCCTATCCAACGTTGGAATAATAAAATGTGTGCTCTACGCAAATTTTTGAATGGATGTGCACGACATACTGATGGCATGCTAAAAAATGAGAAACTACGATTAACAACTATAATAATGAATTGGAGGCCCTCGCAGAGGTCAGTATATTATCTGCATAAGAGATTGAGCTTAAAAGCCTATCAAATGCGGAAATAGCCAGACTTCTATGGGAGGAGGAGCTTAAGTGGTATCAAAGATCTAAAGAAAAATTTATCTTGGATGAGACTCGAATACTAGAGACTTTCACGGTGTCGCTAATGGTAGACATCAGAATAAACTGATACATTCTCTACTTCATGATGATGATAATGATGATAGACTTGAAAGTCATGAGCAACTTAAGTCCTACATTATGAATTATTATAAGGCTCTATTTCGGGATCTAGAAGATAGTACATTTTCCTTGGATGAGTCTCGAACAGAGGATATACTTAAGGTCTCTGCTGATGATACTAGCTTTATTGTTGAGTTTCCTGTTTCTCCATACACTGAGGAGGAAATTAAGAAGGCAGTTTTTTAGATGGAGCATAATAAAGCCCATGGCCATGATGGCTTCCTTGCAGAGTTTTATCAAAACTTTTGGGAGGTAATAAAGCTTGGTCTTCTCGATCTCTTTGGATTTTTTATGATATCCAATTAGATATTTTCCGTTTGAACTTTGGAGAAATTATTTTACTACCGAAGGTTAACAAGGCGGTACAGATTCAACAATATCGTCCAATATGCCTCCTTAATGTGAGTTTTTTTACTAAAGTAGCAAATATTTAGCTTAATTCTGTTGCAGACCATGTTGTATGCCCTTCGCAATCTAAGTTCACGCAAGGAAGGAATATCCTAGATGGGGTTGTCATCCTTCATGAAAAATGCACAAAATTGCATAGGAAAAATATGAATGGACTGCTTTTAAAAATTGATTTTGAGAAGGCCTATGATAAGGTCAAGTGGGCTTTTCTCCAACAGACTCTCAGAATGGAAGGTTTTCCTAAGGGTGGCGAGCTCTTATACAAAGTTTTGTGTCTAGAAGTAGTGTTGCCATTAAACTCAATGATGACATTGGTAAATACTTCTAGAGGAAAAAAGTACTAAGACAAGGTGACTCTTTATCGCCAATACTATTTAATATAGTGGTTGATATGTTGGCCATCCTGATAGAGCGCACTAAATCTAAAGGTCAGATTGAAGGAGTGGTGTAACATCCCAAAAAATTTCATCTAAAAACCATCATCGTGGCATTCATATCATCATGGCATGTACTACTTTGCATTTAGTTTGTCCTCCAAAAATTTGGTGAATTTAGAGGCAATTTGGAGCCCTTTTGGTAAAACCAAAACCTAGAAAAAGAAATCTAAAAAGAAAAAGAAAAAAGGGAGAAAAAAAGTTAACAGCAGCAGCAATTCAGGCCATTTCGGCCCAAACCAGCCCAGCAAGCCCACCCGGGCCACTCTCCCCCTCTCTTTCTTTTCTCACGCCCCCACTGCACAACCCCACCCACTTACCTCCTGGCCCCACATCCACATCACCGCCACCTCATCTTCTTCCACGCGAACGGGCTGCACCTCCTCCCCTCCTCTGCCGTTTCCAAACCCGGCCAAATTCTGGTGTTTTCGCGATTAAATCACCATTACGGCCACCCCTACTTAACCCCCTCTCACTCCACTTCCGTTTCCCCCAGCCACTACCCCCGGAGAGCCCCCAGGCTCCCCAATTACTAACTCGAACCGCCGCCGTCGGAAGCAACTCCGGCGACGATTCCGGTGAGCTCCGGACACCTTGCGCCCTCGTCTCTGCCCTATTTACTTTGCCGTGTCCTAGCGCGTCTTTTAACCCCGGCCACCTGCCCTTCTCTTTCCCCAGGTCGACGACACGGTCTTCTCCGGCGAACTCCCTCTGCCGCCGCCGTCCGTCGAGCTTTCCGGTGAGGTTGGGGTTTCCACTGCCCCTTTTTAGCCTCTTTTAGACCGTGCTGACCCAGGCGCGTCTCACTGACCCCTTTTCTTGCTTGTTCAAGCCCCAGATCGTCGACACCGACGCAGGGACTCGAGCTCCGCCGTCGAAGCAACTCTGGCGAGGGATCGAGATCAAGGCAGAGCACCCCCCACTCCACCGTGACCTCCATCGAGACTGCCACGACCGAATCGACCTCTGGTAAGTGTCCATAGACCCCCTGCCCTTGTAGAACTGCCGGAACATCGCCGCCCAACGCGCCGCCGCCGCGCGCGGTAGGTCAACGTCGCCCGTTTCCGGCCAGGCCCTAGGAGTTGTTAGATCTATCGCCAGCGGCTCAGATTAGACCACTAATCGAAATGGTACGTGCTGATCCGATCCGTCCGTTTGGCACTTAAAATCTAATGGTCCGCAGCGGTCGATCCGACCGAACCGGTACGGACCAATAGGGTTGCGCCACGTCGCCCAGGTTATCTGTTTAAAAAGAAAAATAGACAGATTATATATTAAACTTAGAAATTCAATAACTTTTGATCCACAATTCAGAAAAATGCAAATTTGTGTCTATGGATTCAGAAAAATGAGAACTTTATTATAGAGGCCTTGTTTGACATGTTTGCTTCTGAAAAATTGGAATTATAGGAAGAATCTTTTTAGGAGTATTTTGCTCATAAAAATTATTCCATAAATTGTTTTTGGGTATTCCTTATGCCTTTAGATAGAGTATTATAACCTCTGTACTATAGACACTGTAAGTTTTAGAGTTGTGATCATATCATTGAATTTTGCATGCATTCATATTTTGTGATGCTATATTGATTGAATTATTGTTATTGTATTGTTCTTGGTGTAGATTGTGTGGATTGTGAAGTTTGTTCCTGTGAGGATTGTACCTATTCACCTAGATACCAAGGCAAGTGATATTTCATCTCATGTCCTATTATTTTCACTATTGCACTAGTGTTATTTTGGTAGATCTTAGCATGGTAGGATTATTTATTTGTTACTATACTATGCTATGCTATCCTATAGATTATATCTTGGTAGTATTTCCTAGTTGAAAGACTTCGTATATTAGAGTTCTTAGCCTTGCTATTAGAGTTCGTGGGTGGAATTCACATCAAGATAGTATGGAAGGATATTATTTTGTTTGACTAAGAAAACAACTAATATTAATGAAACACCTAGGTGGAATGGGACTTGCTTGGATTATGTTGAGTGGTTACTCAGGGGCCATGTCTATGGTCAGCTGGTGTATCGCACTTATGGACAGCCACCCAGGAACAAAGAGATTGGAGACGTTCTTGTCACGAAGCTTCTAGTGTAGCCATATGGCATATGGGCTCTGCCTTGACCAACTAAGTTGCAAGAAGTCAACCAGACGGACATAAGGTGGTAGTTTTGATAGGATAGAACGCGTCTGTGGTGGTCTGAGGGATTGCTTCTAAAAAGACTCGTCTCGATGCATGTCGAGTCTTGTGGGGAAAGTGCACCACCTCTCGAGAGGGTAAAACTAAGTACTTATCCGTGTCCCCGGTTATGGACAATTTCTGAGCCTCAAGACAGTGAAGCAGTTCAATAATCTCCTCATCCAAATTTCTCTAAGTTAAAACTTGTGGGTGAACAAGGGTAGAGGTTCAGTGATGTCTATCATTGGAACCTTAGTGTTCTGAAAGAGAAAACTTACTCTTCAAAAACTATAAGATAAAACTTGCTTTTAGCAAAGTCAGCCGAAACTACACTTAGCCATATATTCATATAGCTCTTGAATTATACTAAGTATCTATGGTATCACTTGCCAATACAATTCCAAATGTATTGACCCTTTGTGGCTGTAACTTATTATGTTACAAGATACTCTGATGATGAGTAGGATTGTGGGTCTACACTCGACATGTTTGCATGTGGCGCATGAAGACAAAAGATTCTATTATTATACTATGTAATGTGAACCTTGAGTATCTTAGACTTGGGCTAAGAGAGTTGTAAGAACCATTATATTCCTGGATATGTGATGTAATAATGACCTTTGTTTCTGTGTACTTCATCTTAAACTGTGGGTGCTAGCATTTCGATCCAGGGACTAGCACTGCAATCACAAGGATCTTACGTTATTATGGTGAGATCTTACAAATGGTATGAGACCACTGTGTTTCCTATAGGTTCGTGACCCTAGATTGGATTAGACTAAGGAAAACCCTTAGGAGAAATAATTTATATTAAAACTTTACACTTGTCTTTTCATCTCATAAAACTTTCCCTGATCATCCTTTCTCATCTATTTTTGTAGATGTCCACCATCAATGAATCTGTCAAGGAGGGACCACTGATGACTATGACCCTTGAGTGTGAGACAGAATTTCCCAAGGCACTCAAGAACCTCATGATCGGCTTGGGAATGGATGGTGAAGCCGTGTACAAGGGATTTCCTGTGATAGACGAGGGACAAGAGTATTGGTGGGTGCAACTCCATTTGTATAAGAACAAGAAAGATGATCCCAAGAGTACTGGATTCTGCATGTTCACAAACTCTAAAATGCACACGTCATTCTTTGACTCTGCAAGGAATGCTGTGTGGAAAGCCATTGAGGAACTTGGGGAAAGACTCAAGTATAGAATGCTCAATACTCAGGAGGATCTCAAGGAGGAGAAACGTCTTGTCCAAGATTCAAAGGGAACTATAAAATGACTAAGTAAGGATATCATAGGCTTGACTTTGGAGCTATGCAACCAAGACAAGTAGATTGCTGCCAAGGATGCCTAGATTGCTACCTTGGTTAAGAAGGAGTGAGATACTAGTTGGACCACCACCCTTGGCATTTTATCACGTTAGTATCATGATCATACCGACCTATGTGGTATGGCAAAAATAAGTTGTCTGGAACCTTGACTGCTTTGAGTTGAATAATTTATTGCTACTTGGTATGAGGAATGTTTTGTTGGTTGATTTTATTTTATCTCTGCATATTTTGTGACTTGCGTTTTCTTTCTCTAGACTTGTGTTATTACTAATTTTCTCCATGCTATGCAAAAGATGTCGAATTTTGTCTACAGCACGGCCGAGGATTTCAAGGGAACTCGCTTTGGGACTCGTATGTTGGATCTCGTCCATCTGTTTGCTCTTCCAATCCCTACCATTCAGGGACTTCAGCTAAGGAAGTTTCAGAGGAAGGACTTATGGGGATTCAGAGTTACCCAGCCAGGAAGTGAGACAGAGCCCCAAACTGGGGAGACTGCCTTCAAGATGACATGGAGAGGGGCCTCGACGTCGCGATGCAGGAGCTGTTGGGACGCCTATGTGGACGTCACTCTTCTAAGATCAGGAGCCACTACTTCCATTTCTTTGGGAGACGCGACGAGGATGAAGAGCATATTGTGTTGGACGATGCCACTAAGGAGTCTATCAAGCCCGTGCGTCACCACCTCCAGGACTTAGAGAGCCTTATTAAAAACCTTGATACTGATAGAACTAATGTGATGCTTAGAAACGATGAACTATGAGTCCAACTTAAGGAGAAGGAAAAGGCCTTCCAGGAATAGGAAAATTGAATCAAGGAAATGGAGAAGAAGTTTGAAGACCAAGAGAAGAAATTCAAGAGCCAAGAGAAGAGGGTTCAGGAGAAGAACAAGAAGACAGAGACTTGGAGACCGAGTTAGAGCTTGAGGACATTGAGCTGGAAGCGGATCACGAGGTGATAGAGAGGCTACGCACACAGAAGAGAGAATTGCAGGCAACGATCAATGCTTTGACTACAAGCTTGGAGGAATACAAGGCAGGATTCGCCGCAGCAGGACTTGCACTAGTGGAGGAGGAAGTTGACATGGAGGAGTAGTGATACTTATCCATATATCTATCGTTTTATTATCGAGTTGCCTAGATCATACTGACTTGTGGGTGACTATGCTAGTATGTTTATTTTCGCAAACTCTGTTTTGTCATGATGTTGAACCTGCATGTGCTTGTTTGATTGATTGTTGTTATTTTATTTGGGTTATCTATCATTACTTACCCTTATTGAATCCACAGATGCCTCCCCGACGCAACAACGAGGATAACAATGACAATGGCAATGGAATGCAGCAAATGATGGTTGCACAGACTCAATTGATGCAAATGATGACTCAATTCATGGCAAACCAGAATCAGAACAACAATAATAACAATAACAACAACCAAAACAATCCACCACCTCTGGATATGCTTACAAGATTTCTAAGGCTGAGACCTGCTAAGTTCTCTGGTACTACTGACCCCATGGTAGAAAATGATTGGCTACGCTCTGTGAATAAGGACCTAGTCATATTTTGATGCACGGATGCAGAAAAGGTCAGATTCACGGCACACTTACTGGAAGGTCATGCAGCTACTTGGTGGGACAATTTCCAAGTTACTCACCCTATTGAGGAAGTAACTTGGGAAATGTTTGAGGATGGATTTCGTACCACTCACATATCTTCTAGAATAATGGGGTTGAAGAAAAAGGAGTTTCACAACCTCAAGCAACGCCACCGTAGTATTTCTGAGTACATTGAAGAGTTCAACAATCTGTCACGTTATGCACCAGATGATTTTGACACTGGCGCAAAGAGAAAGGAGAAGTTCATGGATGGGTTGAATGATGAAATATCTATGCAACTATCTGTTGCTTATGTTCCAACCTATCAATCTTTGTGTGATAAAGCTACCATCCTAGAAAACAAGATGAAGCAAGTGGAAGGTAGAAATAGGAAGCACCATTTTGACAAGTTTGGATCAAGATCACCTCACAAGCGTTCTCATGGTGAAGGAAGCGGGAGTTCAGGATTCCACAAGAATGGGAATCATAACAACCATCATAACAATAACCACCACCATGATGGAAACAATCATCATGGACATAACAAAGGGGGATTCAGGAACAACCACAATGGTCATGGCCATGGGAATCAAAATAGTCAGAATCATCACAATCAGCCAGCAAAGAAAGACATCAGTCAGGTGGAATGTTTCAAGTGCAAGAAGACAGGGCACTATGTTAATGAATGCCCAGAGAAGAAGACTGATGGGGCTAAGCCGAACCCATTTCAAAAGGGTCATGTGAATCACATCAACGTGGAGGAAATTCAAGAAGTATCCGATGTCGTGATCAGTAAGTTCAAGATTAACTCCTTTCCTGCACTTATCCTTTTCGATACCGGCGCATCGCATTCATTCATTTCAAGAGAATTTGTAGTCAAAAACGAACTCTTCACTGAAACCATTGGATGTCCCATTAAGGTAAGCTCCCCGGGTGGACAAATGATAGTAAATTATGGGTGCCAACAGATAACCCTAGAAATTGGAAAGAACAAGTTTCCAGTTAATTTAATAATCCTAGAGTCCTAAGGATTAGATGTAATATTAGGGATGGACTGGTTGACCCGTTATGAAGGAGTGATTGATTGTGCCAAACGAACTGTTATGCTCACCACCCCAGAAAAGAAAAGGATCAGGTTCAAGTCTAACTTTGAACCCAAGGGGAGCAAGGTTAATTCTCTTAAGGGGGTTAGCCTAGACAGTGTGCCAATAGTGAAGGAGTATCCAGATGTGTTCCCCGAAGAATTACCTGGCATGGCACCAGATAGGGATGTGGAGTTTCTGATAGACCTACTACCAGGAACTGGACCTATAGCAAAGAGACCTTACAAAATGTCGGTGGACGAGTTAAAAGAACTCAAGAAACAGCTGAGAGAACAGTTGAAAAAGGGATTTATCCAACCAAGTTCTTCATCTTGGGAAGCACCAGTTTTATTTGTTGAGAAGAAGGACCGAAGCCAAAGGCTATGCATAGACTATCGATCACTTAATGAAGTGACCATAAAGAATAAATATACCCTGCCTAGAATAAATGATATCTTCGATCAGCTAGAAGGAGCATGTGTGTTCTCAAAAATTGATCTTTGATCAGGATACTTCCAACTAAAGATTAGAGAACTTGATATACCAAAGACTGCATTTACCACTAGATATGGGTTGTATGAATATACAGTGATGCCGTTTGGATTGACTAATACACCGGCCTATTTCATGAACATGATGAATAAGGTATTCATGGAATTTCTTGACATGTTCGTCGTGGTATTCATCGATGACATATTGGTATATTCCAAGAGAAACAAAAAACATGAAGAACATCTATGCTTGATTCTAGAGAAACTCAGGGAACACAAACAATATGCCAAGTTCAGTAAATGTGAATTTTGGCTGAATGAAGTGGGTTTTCTTGGGCACATAGTATCTGGAAATGGTATAGCCGTTGACCCAGCAAAAGTGGAAGTTGTGACAGAATGGGAACCTCCTAAATCGGTTAAAGAAATCCGTAATTTTCTAGGCCTAGCAGGGTACTATCGGAGGGTCATTGAAATTTTCTCTAAGATAGCAAAGCCTATGACTGATCTACTAAAGAAAGAGAAGAAGTTTAAGTGGACAGAAGCATGTGAAACCATCTTTCAGGAGTTAAAGAAGAGACTAGTGTCAGCACCAGTGTTATGTTTTCCATACCTTGAGAAAGACTTGCAAGTATATTGTGATGCATCTCACCAAGGACTAGGAGGTGTACTAATGCAGGAAGGTAGAGTTGTAGCTTATGCATCAAGGCAACTCAAAAATCGCGAAGTGAACTATCCTACTCATGACCTGGAGTTGGCATCAGTTGTGCATGCCTTAAAAACATGGAGGCATTATCTTATGGGAAAACATTGTGAAATTTTCACCGATCACAAGAGTCTGAAATACATTTTTACACAGAAAGAACTCAACATGAGACAAAGAAGATGGCTAGAACTTATCAAAGATACGACTTAAGTTTGCAATACCACCCTGGAAAGGCAAATGTCGTAGCCGATGCATTAAGCCGCAAGGTTTATGTAAATGGCCTCAACAAAGGAGAATTGCCGGAAGAGTTATGTGCCCAATTTAGGGAGTTGAGATTAGAGATAGTGCCTGAAGGATACCTTGCATCCTTGGAAGTGCAACCCACACTGATGAACAGAATTCAAAAAGCCCAAAAGATGGACAAAGAAATAGAAGAAATCAAAAGTAAGGTTAGTGAAGCCAAGGCAAAAGGATTTCATGTAGACGAACAAGGAACCTTATGGTACAAAACACGTATCTGTATTCCGCAGGATCTTGAACTTAAGAAGTTGATCTTACAAGAAGCTGATAACTCACCATATTCAATTCACCCTGGCAACACCAAGATGTATATGGATGTTAAGGAAAGATTCTGGTGGGATAAATTAAAGAAGGATATAGCAGAGCACATTGCCTTGTGTGACGTGTGTAGTCGTGTAAAGGCAGAACATCAGAAAACGGCGGGATTATTCCAACCACTGCCAATACCCGATTGGAAATGGGATAAAATCGGTATGGATTTTATCACCGGACTGCTAAGGACTAAATCTGGATACGATTCTATATGGGTCATCGTTGATCGCTTGACAAAAGTGGCTCATTTCATACCGGTGAAGACCACTTACACAAGTGCCAAGCTAGCCAAGATATACATGAATAGAATTGTATGTTTACATGGGGTGCCTAAGAGTATCGTGTTAGATAGAGGAACTCAATTCACTTCAAACTTTTGGCGACAACTTCATGAGTCATTGGGAACTCGACTAGAATTCAGCACTGCGTTTTATCCACAGACTGATGGGCAGACAGAAAGGACCAATCAAATATTGGAAGATATGCTAAGAGCTTGTGCGTTAGATTATGGATGTAGTTGGGATGAAAGTCTGCTATATGCGGAGTTTTCTTACAACAATAGCTATCAATCAAGCATAGGAATGGCTCCATTTGAATTAGTTTATGGAAGGAAGTGTACCACACAGTTGCTGTGGAATGGAGTAGGAGAAAGAAATTTGTTCGGGCCAGACCTAATCAAGGAGGCTAAAGAGAAAGTCAAGATGGTGAGGGATAGGCTAAAGGTAGCCCAATCTCGGGAAAAGAGCTATGCAGATCCAAAACATAGAGAGGTCACCTATGATGTTGGTGATAGAGCTTATCTCATGGTATCACCACTTCGTGGTGTGAAGAGATTTGGAATCAAAGGAAAATTAGCACCACGCTTTGTAGGACCCTTCAAGATTTTGAGCTGCAAAGGAGAAGTGGCATATGAGATAGAATTACCAGAATCTCTGTCAGCAGTTCATAATGTATTTCATGTCAGTCAGCTAAAAATTGTCACCCAGAGATGGAAGAAACTTCGTTGAAAGACACTATACCGTTAGAAGAAGTTCAGCTAGAGAATGATCTCACTTATGAAGAGAAACCTATTAAGATTCTAGAGACAGCAGAAAGAATTACCCGTACCAAGACAATCAAATTCTGCAAAGTACAGTGGAACCATCACACTGAATCAGAAGCAACATGGGAGCGAGAGGATGAACTTCGGAGAGATCACCCTCACCTATTTGCTAGCCAACCCGAATCTCGAGGGCGAGATTCATCTTAAGGGGGTTAGATTTGTAACATCCCAAAAAATTTCATCTGACAACCATCATCATTGCATTCATATCATCATGGCATGTACTACTTTGCATTTAGTTTCTCCTCCAAAAATTTGGTGAATTTAGAGGCAATTTGGAGCCCTTTTGCTAAAACCAAAACCTAGAAAAAGAAATGTAAAAAGAAAAAGAGAAAAGGGAGAAAAAAATTTAAGAGCAACATCAATTCTGGCCATTTCGGCCCAAACTAGCCCAGCAAGCCCACCCGGGCCACTCTCCCCCTCTCTTTCTTTTCTCACGCCCCCACTGCACACCCCCACCCACTTACCTCCTAGCCCCACATCCACGTCACCGCCACCTCATCTTATTCCACGCGAACGGGTTGCACCTCCTCCCCTCCTCTGCCGTTTCCAAACCCGGCCAAATTCTGGCGTTTCCGCGATTAAATTGCCATTACGGCCACCCCTACTTAACCCCCTCTCACTCCTCTTCGGTTTCCCCAGCCACTACCCCCGTAGAGCCCCTAGGCTCTAGCTCGAACCGCCGCCGTCTGAAGCAACTCCGGCGACAATTTCGGTGAGCTCCGGCCACCTTGCGCCCTCCTCTCTGCCCTATTTACTTTGCCGTGTCCTGGCACGTCTTTTAACCCCGGCCGCTTGCCTTCTCTTGCCCCAGGTCGACGACACGGTCTTCTCCGGCGAACTCCCTCTGCCCCCGCCATCCGTCGAGCTTTCCGGTAAGGTTAGGGTTTTCGCCGCCCCTTTTTAGCCCCTGTTAGACCGTGCTGACCCAGGAGCGTCTCACTGACCCCTTTTCTTCCTTGTTCGAGCCCCAGATCGATGACACCGATGCAGAGAATCGAGCTCCGCTGTCGATGCAACTCCGGCGCGGGATCGAGATCGAGGAAGAGCACCCCCACTCCATTGTCACCTCCATCGAGACCGCCACGACCGCCTCGACCTCTGGTAAGTTTCCACGGACCCCCTACCCCTGTAGAACCACCGGAGCGTCACCGCCCGACGCGCTGCCGCCGCGCGTGGTAGGTCAACGCTGCCCGTTTCCAACCAGGCCCTAGGAGCCGTTAGATCTATCGCCAGCGGCTCAGATTAGACCACTAATCAAAAGGGTACGGGCTGATCCGATCCATTTGTTTGCCACTTAAAATCTAGCGGTCCGCAACGGTCGATTCGACCAAACCGGTACGGACCAATAGGGTTGCGCCATGTCGCCCAGGTTATCTGTTTAAAAAGAAAAATAAACAGATTATGTATTAAACTTAGAAATTCAATAACTTTTGATCCACAATTCAGAAAAATGCAAATTTGGTGTCTATGGATTCAGAAAAATGAGACATTTATTATAGAGGCATTGTTTCACACGTTTGCTTCTAAAACATTGGAATTATAGGCAGAACCTTTTTAGGAGTACTTTGCTCATAAAAATTATTCCGTAAATTGTTTTTGGGTATTCCTTATGCCTTTAGATAGAGTATTATAACCTCTGTACTATAGAATCTGTAAATTTTAGAGTTGTGATCAAATCATTGCATTTGCATGCATTCATATTTTGTGATGCTATATTGATTGAATTATTGTTATTGTATTGTTCTTGGTGTAGATTGTGTGGACTGTGAAGGTTGTTGCTGTGAGGATTGCACATATTCCCCTAGCTACCAAGGCAAGTGATATTTAATCTCATGTCCTATTATTTTCACTATTGCACTAGTGTTATTTTGGTAGATCTTAGCATGGTAGGATTATTTATTTGTTACTATACTATGCTATGCTATCCTATAGATTATATCTTGGTAGCATTTCCTAGTTGAAAGACTTCGTATATTAGAGTGCTTAGCCTTTCTATTAGAGTTCGTGGGTGGAAATTCACATCAAGATAGTATGGAAGGATATTATTTTGTTTGACTAAGAAAACAACTAATATTAATGAAACACCTGGGTGGAATGGGACTTGCTTGGATTATGTTGAATGGTTACTCAGGGGCCATGTATATGGTCAGCTGGTGTATCACACTTATGGACAGCCACCCAGGAACAAAGAGATTGGTTACGTTCTTGTCATGAAGCTTCCAGTACAGCCACATGGCATATGGGCTCTGCCTTGACCAACTAAGTTGCAAGAACTCGGCCAGACGGACAGAAGGTGGTAGTTTTTATAGGATGGAACGCGTCTGTGGTGGTCTGAGGGATTGCTCCTGAAAAGTCTCGTCTCAATGCATGTCGAGTCTTGTGGGGAAAGTGCACCACCTCTCGAGAGGGTAAAACTAAGTACTTAGCCGTGTCCCCGGTTATAGACAATTTCTGAGCCTCAAGACAGTGAAGCAGTTCAATAATCTCCTCATCCAAATTTCTCTAAGTTAAAACTTGTGGGTGCACAAGGGTAGAGGTTCAGTGATGTCTATTATTGGAACCTTAGTGTTCTCAAAGAGAAAACTTACTCTTCAAAAACTAAGATAAAACTTGCTTTTAGCAAAGTCAGCCAAAACTACACTTAGCCATATATTCATATAGCTCTTGAATTATACTAAGTATCTATGGTATCACTTGCCAATACAATTCCAAATGTATTGACCCTTTGTGGCTGTAACTTATTATGTTGGAGGATACTCTGATGATGAGTAGGGTTGCGGGTCTACACTCGACATGTTTGCCTGTGGCACATGAAGACAAAAGACTCTATTGTTATACTATGTAATGTGAACCTTGAGTATCTTAGCCTTTGGCTAAAAGAGTTGTAAGAACCAATATATTCCTGGATATGCGATGTAATAATGACCTTTGTTTCTGTGTACTTCATCTTAAACTATGGGTGCTAGCATTTCGATTCAGGGACTAACACTGCAATCACAGGGATGTTATCTTATTATGGTGAGATCTTACAAGTGGTTCCCCATTTAGTTGATGGGGGATTATCTATACTTAAATATGCAGACGATACAAATCTTTTTATGCAATCTGACTTGGAGAAATTTAAGAATCCAGAAGTTATATTGTGAGCATTTGAGCAATTATCCGGTCTCAAGATAAATTTTCATAAGAGTGAATTGTTT
The DNA here is from genome assembly GCA_910589775.1 of Avena eriantha. Taxonomy (NCBI): domain Eukaryota; kingdom Viridiplantae; phylum Streptophyta; class Magnoliopsida; order Poales; family Poaceae; genus Avena; species Avena eriantha. The sequence continues at coordinate 453,160,962 of OU342741.1, read as the reverse complement.
TGTTTGGCAGAAGCCCAAGACGAGGCCAATCTTTATGCGGAGCTTTTTGGATGCGAGCATGGACAACTTTCAATCAACTATTTGGGGATCCCCATACACCATCGGAGACTTATAAATGCTGAATGGAAATTAGTCGAGGAAAGGCTCCAGAAAAGGCTCAGTAGTTGGAAAGGAAAATTACTATTTCTTGGCAGGAGAATGTTGCTCATTATTTCTGTACTTATCAATATGGTACTATATATGATATCTTTTTTCTCTCTTCCCAAAGGATTCTTGAAAAAATGGATTATTTCTGATCAAGATTTTTTTTGCAAGGAGATAGTGAGAAAAAGAACTATCGACCGGCAAAATGGAGTGTGGTTTTCCACCCAAAGGACCAAGGGGGTCTAGGTATACATGACCTTGAGGTCAAGAATACCGCCCTTCTAGGTAAGTGGTTGTTCAAACCACTTACTAAATATGGTATATGGCAAACCCTCCTTTGGAGGAAATATGTTGGTTCGAAATCGTTATCTCAAGAAGTCAGGACACTCACACTTTTGGACCGGGTTGATGAGTACAAAGAAACACTTCTTCCGATTTGGTACTTTGTCCATTAAGAACGGATCAGAGGTGAGGTTCTGAGAGAACAGGTGGCTAGATAATGCCACACTCCGAGAACAATACCCTTCTCAACATTGTACGACATAAAAGGGGTTACCATTGCCTCAGTGCTGGAATCTTCCCCACCCTAATGTGTTGTTCGGGCGGAGTTTGATTGGATGCAGATTTGCATCTTGGAATGCTTTGGTACATCGTTTAACTACGATGCATCTATCGACTGGTTCTAGTGAGTTTCGGTGGAATTTACTTGAGTACGAGAAGTTCTCCGTAGATTCCATGTATAGAGCGTCGATTATGCCTTTTTGTGCCAGTTGATAATTAAAAAAATTGGAAGATGAAGATACCATTGAAGACGAAAATATTCGCATGGTATCTCCGTCAAGGTGTCATTCTCACTAAGGAAAACCTTATTAGAAGGAATTTTCAAGAAAGTAAACAATGTGTTTTTTATCATCATAATGAGACAATCAAACATCTATTTTTCCAGTGTAAATTCGCTAGAACTATATGATTACGTAGCTTCTTGGCTAAGTCCCCCTTGTAGTGTTGCAAATATATTGGCAATTGGCTCAATGTGGTAGACGCTGAGTACATAACTCTTCTTAAGATGAGAGCGTTTGCCGTTATTTGGTCGGTTTAGCTATGTAGAAATAACAATGTTTTTAACCAAAAAAAATCTACTCTTATGCAGGTTATCTGTTGATGCACATATGCGCTCCGTTTGTAGTTGCCTCTTCATCAGGAGGAGTTTCGAGGCCTATTTACGCAGGTTTGTATACGTTTGGAGGATACGGCGAGAGATATTTTTTCTCCAACATGGGTGGCAACATGATCTTCGCATTGGCCGTCTTAGTTTTGTTGTAGGCGTTTTGTTATTTCAATGATGTTCTACATGTAATTCGCCTTCAGATATCTTTTGGAGACTCGTGGCATGTGTATGCAAAGGTTAGGTATAATATTTTTTATTAAATAATAGATCACCCATTTCAAAAAAAAAGTTGTTCCAACCATAAACAAATTTGAGGGAGTAACTGCCTCTCGTGTTTCCTCCCAGTCATGGATTTATTTATTTTCCTTTCCTAAAATTTTACTTCTAAAAGGAGTGTAAATTGCTGAAATTTTGCTGTTGCAAATCAAACGTGTTGGTTGATCGTCTCCTAGAATAGCAAAGCTTGTGAACGCAATTAAAAAGGCTGTGCTTGTGAAACGAACTTGTGCGAAAGCAATCTCACTCAGGCCACGTTGATTCGCATAATGTGCAAGAGAATGCATGTGGGCATCGTGGCGTGACGCATTTGCTACACGAAAGAAGATCAAGATCATATCGGCCAGTCCATTTATCGGAGGAGATTGACACTTGACAACAAACAAGCACTAGTAGAAAATGATGCTTTCGTCCACCTCAATTTAAAGCATTAGTCTCGGTTATGGTTGTAACCGGAAATAATGCTCACAAGTCTCGGTTCAAACGAAACATTAGTCCCGGGTCAAACGAGACCTTTAGTCCCGGTTGGAGTGACGGCAGCCTACGGCCGGTGCCGACCACCAACCGGGACTAAAGGGCTGACCTTTAAGTCCCGGTTCGTATTACCAACCGGGACTAAAGTAAATAGACAAAAGAAATTCCTAAATGGCCATAACTTTTACATACGATGCCAGAAAAAAGTACAATCTATCAAAACGTGCAGAAAACAATTTCCTCTTCGATTTCAACAGCTTTAGGCCGTTTTAGATTCTTAAAATTTGAAAAGAAATAAAAAATATTTCAAAAATTAAAAAAAATTAGTAATTTTGTATGTCATATTTGAATTTCTCACATTTTTTTATAATAATGGATATACTATTTTTCAAATTTTGATTTATATATTTGAACATATTATTTATATCATATTAAATGAATAAATGGTAAAAATGAATAAAATATTAATTTAATTAGTTTTTTAGTTTCATATGAATAAAATATTATTATTACTTATTTATTATTGTTTACTTAAATAGTTGTTCGTAATTTCAAAAAATAAAGAAGGTTGACATATTGATATGAGTTAATAGGATTGATACACTAGTCCTGACAACAAGGTATAATGGTCCTTCGCGCGAGGTGGAAAAGATAGAATGAGAAACTTAAGCGTGATGGGGGTGGAGTAGTGATAAGATGGATGACCGACCGAGAAGTTTGACCATAAGTGTAATTTAAACTAAGATTAAGTATAGTTACTGTTAAAAATGAGAGATATGAGAGATTAAAGAGTTAGATAATTTCAAAGTTCAAGAAAAATTTGAAAAAAAAATTAGATTTTTTTTGAAGAAATAAGTCTTTAGTCCTGGTTCGTATATTACGAACCGCGACTAAAGGTCCCGCTCGCGACCTTTAGTCCCGCCTTCGTAGTCCCGGTTGGTAAACCGGGACTAACGGACCTTACAAATAGGGACTAAAGGCCGTTTCCACTAGTGAAGGCAGGTGAAAAGCGAGAGGAGAGAAAGCACGCGTATGTATGCAAAATATTTTCCTGTGCAGTTTTCACACAGCCGTGCGATCGATCGGGTAGGCACAAACTGGTGGCGGGTCGTTGAGATCCGTCACGGTCAGAGACGTGGATTACAACATTTCATCGGACAAATAATTCAATCCTGATATAGCTAATGGTGCATGATCTAGTTAATGATCAAGTAGTTGGTCAGATTAAATTAAGTAGCAGCTGTCGGGCTGAGACCCCAGAGAGATAGAGACGGGCTATATCAAGAGTGACGACACATGTGTCTGAAAAAAAGAACGACGACACGTGTGCGTCCAAGAAATTCCTCTTTCTAAGAAAAGGCAAGCAAGACAAATCAAAGGTGGTCGGAAGTGTCACCGAATTAGTCGGAACTGCTGGAAAAACAAAGAAAGAAACACAAGAAAAGTAGTCGGAGATAACGAATGATTTTTATTTTTCTCTCAAGTTTTCACAAGTTTCCGTTCTTACGATCGATCAGTGTCACCAAATTAAGGCGATGAGAACGTACGTTACAATAATGCAAAAGCTGCCAGCTAAACTGCCTGAGAGTGAAATATGCTTGCATGTATGTGTGTCAATAAAAACAAAATTAACAGGGATCGATCATCTATCGCACTCACCTAACACGGTATAATCATCAGGCTACTAATGGTAGCTTGCCTTCGAAACTACACTCATCAGCCAAACTAATTAAGAAGCTTAATTAACTTGGTACCCAAAATAGAACACATGATTTGTTTCTGGTAATAAGCATGAACCCTGGTCTCTACATTTTGTAGGTGTTAATTGGCATTGTACTTTTTAAGCTTTTTAGCTAAATTAGTCATACTCCCTCCGTCCGAAAATAAGTGACTTGAATTTGTCTATGTTCGAAATATGCCCTAGAAGAAATAATGTATGCCCTAGAGACCAATGGGCATTAGATCCTTCTTGAGGTCTTGAGACAAGATCTTAAGACAAGGTTTTGATGCGCGATCTATGATATAATTCTAGTTGTCCTAGTATGAATAACTGATATGTATCATTAAATATATGATTCAGTTATAAAACTATATATTCATGTTGTCTATACTAGATGTCCTTGGTCATTGAGATTGTGTTGGACACATAACCTAAACTAATGTGAAGGTCGGCTGATGACTAGGTTTCACTTGTCATGGGCATGGTGATGCTATTCGGACTTATACGGATTCAGCTAAAGAGTTTAACGAGCCGAACTGACCCATATTGAGATACATCAAGCAAATTATCATTTGTATGTCTCAATCAATGTAATCCTTAGACTTAAGGTTTCCGTACAATCTGAGTTGTCGATTAACCGACTTAGGTTCTGTCAAACGTTGTTCCGTAACATGACAGTTAGAAAGACAGAGTTCGGGTCGGCTGGGAATCAAACTACGTGATGTGGATAACTAAGATAGGATTTTTCCCCTCCAACTTGAGAGATATTGTCTGGGCTCTCTCATGTGATATGATTCGAAAACATGGCCATGCACGACTCAGTTAAGTGTTATCCTAAATAGTTAGTCAGATAAATCACATACCACATATCGAGAAGAGAGTTGAGCTATTAAAGGGATGATGGTATTTCACTGATAGCTTGACAAGGTATATCATGAGCAAAAGGGACTTAGATCTAAGTCACATTGAAAGGTATATTGTCATGACTCTATGACACTTGGGAGTCGACACATTCTGTTAGGAACCGCTACCAATTGATCGATTGCGAGTCGGACTCCAACCATGTCCAAATCGACATGAGCATGTGGGTTCACACACTTACAAGTGGAAGCAGGTATGTCAGTCGGATCGGTCCTTAACCAGATGATGACCCACAAGTATAGGGGGTGTATCGTAGTATTTTCGAGGGAAGTGAAACCCAATTTATTGATTCGACACAAAGAGAGCCAAAGAATATTTATAAGCATTAACAACTGAGTTGTCAATTCAGCTGCACCTGGAAACAATCTTGCTCACAACAGTTTATCAGTAGCAACAGTTTTGTAGTAGAAATAGCAAAGTAATAGCTGTAGTAAAGTAAAGACAGTAGTAACAATAGCAGTAAACAGTAGAATTCGAGTGCGGTAGTCATAGAGATAGATGGACGGGCGTTGCATGGACAGGACAATTCACATAGCAATCAGAACATAGGAAAATTGCAGATAAATAAGATAAAGCATCCAAGTACTAGATAATCCTAGGCATGTGTTCTATATATAGTCATACGTGCTCGCAATGAGAACTTGCACAACATCTTTTGTCCTGCCAGCCCGTTTGCAGCGGGGCCTCAAGGGAACTACTAGCAATTAAGGTGCTCCTTTTAATAGAGCACCGGAGCAAAGCATTAACACTCCGTGAACACATGTGATCCTCACATCAAAGTCATTCCCTCCGGTTATCTCGATTTCTGTCACTTCGGGGCTATTGGTTCCGGACAACAACGTGTGTATACAATTTGCAGATAAGACGAAAAATAATACTATCACAATGAATCAATAACATGTTCAGATCTGAAATCATGGCATTCGGGCCCTAATGACAAGCATTAAGCATAACAAGTCGCAACAAAGTCATAAAGCACTAATAAAAGATACTAGGCACCATGCCCTAACAATCTGATGCCATTACATGAACGATCTCATCCAATCCGTACCATCCCCATAGCCTACAGCGGGGGATTACTCACTCATAGATGGGGAAGACATGGATGGTTGATGGAGAAGCGATGGTGATGATGATGGCGATGATCTCCTCCAATTCCCCATCCCGGCAGGGTGCCAGAACGGAGTTTCTGGTGCTGTTTCGTGCAATATGGTGGTGGCGGCGGAGCGGAACTCTTTCTAGAAAAACGTCGACCCCCCCAGAGTTTTTAGGTCAGAAGGCTTCTTATAGGCGAAGAGAGAGACCGAGGGGGTGCCTGGGAGGCCCACACCACCCCCTGGCGCGGCCTAGCCTGGCCCGCGCCACTAGGTGGTGTGGCCACCCCTGGCTCTTCTTCGTCTCGTATTCTGGCTCCTAGAGTCTCGGGTGAAATATGATTTTTGGCATATTTTCCGGGATTTTTCCTAATAGTTGATTTTCTGCACAAAAAGTAGACACCAAGGCAATTCTGCTGAAAAAAGCGTCAGTCCACGTTAGTTGCATCCAAATCACACAAGTTTAGAGGAGAAACAATAGCAAATGTGTTCGGGAAAGTAGATACGATTTGGACATATCAACTCCCCCAAGCTTAGCTTATTGCTTGTCCTCAAGCAATTCAGTTGAAACTGAGTGCGATAAAAGAACTTTCATGAACACATTTCCTTCATATGATATAAATATTCTCAGCAATGTGATCAACTACTTAGACAGTTCATAATAAAGAGTATGCAACTAAGTTTACTTAATAGGCATTGTAAGTTATGAAGAGGTTCCAACTCAAAAATAATAAGTAGCATGAAGTAAAAACATGAGCAACATTACAATGCTCATAAAAAGGTATGATAGAGTGGTATCTCGATTACCTTTGATTATGAATATCAAGGCACCTTTGAAGTTCAAGTGATGACAAGAAGTAAAGATATCAAGGATACACGCATTAAAGTCATAACACAAGTAATCAAGTAATGGGACAAGCACAAAGAATGACAACTATGCTCTCAAGAAGGTGCTCAAAGAATAAATAGAGATTCAACAAGTAAAGGCAAAGGTTTTGAATAATTTTGAAAGGCTTCCAAATGCTGAAAGTATGATACTCATTAGCTTTGAGCTCTCATTGCCCCTATCATAAGCATTTTTAATGTGGTTAAGGTGAAAGTGAGGTCCAAACTAAGTTATATGCTTGACAGACTATAAACTGAAAATCCCAAGTCCCTTGAGTACGAGGGCTGCTCCTCATGCTACTCAACTTTAGTTACCGGTAAGTTCTTGTCATCGTAAGTATGTGCGTATCATAGAGAACCGCCAACGGGGTACCCCTTGCCCGATGATACGGAAGAATCCCCATATCAAAATGAGAAGGCAAGCCGACAATGAGTATCTCAGCAATCTTCTTATTTACCATGGGAAAATGGTGCTTTTTTTTCTCTTTCCTCTTTTCATGAATCTCTTTTTTTTCTTTTTCTCAATAGCTATCTCTCTCTTTTTTTTATAAGAAGAATACTTCATAGATATCATTATGGTTACGCTACAGGTTTCCACCATGTCAGCATGGATTAGACCAGCGGCCTAGGCGTTTCTCTAACACACATACCTAACTCCATGGATTTACAAGCTCCCCTTTTATTTCACACCAACGACATCCGCAAACAAAAGAGCAAGGTATCAATTGGGTATATATTTACAAGTGTTGAAGCATTCCCCGTGACAGCATAGTTCTGCTAATCCCCAGCCTATAATTTGCAAGCATATAACTTTCATGGAGAGTCACAATGGTTTAGATTTATTAAGTGCAGGAAATAAAGTGTGCCATCAAGTTCGTGAGAGCTTTACTAACTAAGTTTCTCATAACAAGCAAACATTTTATTCGGAAGAAAACAAGGCTGATTGAATATGCACGGAGGTAGCAAATGATGCTAATAGGTAGGTATGGTGGACACTTTGGCAATATTTGGTTTAAGGGAGTTGGAAACATGAGTAAAACACTCAGTGGAGATGAAGGCTAGCAATAGTAAGCGAGCGACAAACGAGAGAGCAATAGTTGTCATTATCATGCTTGGAACAAAACATGACTACTCATGGCATGAAAGTGATTCAAGATCAAGGCAAAATAATTCATCAAGGCTTAACTAATTATTACAGTCATGTGCATGCGTAAGCATGTGCCAAGTCAATTCAAATGAAACATTAAGAGGAGGATACCACTGTGTCATACCAATTTATGAATAGAGCAATGCAAGCAAACATTCATAAGACATGCTACAAACTATTAGCGAGCTGGAGCTAATCATAAGAAAGCAAGAACTACTAAGCATCCAAAGATAACATACACCTTACACGAACGAACTAAGCATGCCCATAGTGATGAGTATATGTACAAAAATGAAAACAAATAGAGTTCGTTACCAGCCTCTTACCACGCCTCAAGTTGTCATTAATCCTCATTATTGCTCTCCACTTGTGTGGCTTGAATAATAATATGAAACCAAATCCCATTGAGGACTGCTGAACCCTGCAACAAACTCACAAAGCCAAAGAAGAACAACAAATATTTTTGTTGTTTTCAATTTTTAAAGAACAAGAACCAAAGAGGAAAACAAGCAAAGCAAATTTTTTTGGGTTTTTCGAATAGTTCAAACAAAGCAAAAAGGAAAAAACAAACCAAGGAAAAAAGAAGAAGCAAACCAAAGAGAAACAACAGAAATATTTTTGGTCTTTTTGTGTTTTAGAAAGCAAAAGCAAATAAAGAACAAAAACTAAAAAGAGAACTAAACATGAATATACAAAGTACCGACGCAACAAGATATGGAGATGAGTGCGGTGTCGGCGTACCTCCCCCCAAGCTTAGGCTTTGGCCTAAGTGGGTATCAATCCCAAGCTGACCAGGATAAAGTGTCACCCTGGTACGACGAAGAGGTCCCCTCGTCCTGGTGCGAGCTCGAGTACGTCCCTTCGTAATGCGCGGGAGTAATCATAGGAGGGCACATCCTCCCAGTGCTGCTCGTGGAAACCCAGCAAGCGAAGCTGCTCGTCCACCTCCTCCTTGGAGCGCGACCACGGTCTCCTGTGAACACTAAACAAAAAAGGCTGTGGCAAAAGGATCTCCCTTTCATCCCCGTCAGTGAAAGCATCCTATATACTAGACTGTCCAAATCAGAAGTAGCGGTGACAAAGTGATGAGTTTTCATAGCAACAAGGTCAAGCCTCTATGGTGTCAGTATAGCATCATTGGGATCCACTAAAAGAACTAATGCATTGACTATACGCGAGGTAATGATACCCCCATAGATAGGCCCCCTAGCAGCTAGGCGGCGAGCAATAAGAGAGCCAAGATTATACCGAGTATCATTGTTAAGCGCAACAACAAGGAAGGCTAAATGATAGTTGGAGATATTACTTGTGTTCTCCCTACCCAGTACACTAGTAGCAAGATAATATGCAAAGTATCTAAGAGCAGGGAGTTGGATATTTCTTATCTTTCCGCGCTGCGCCACGCGATCATCATCATTGGTCACCCCTCGGTAAAGCTCCAACAAATCAGCGGGTCGCCCTTGAATTTTCTTCACGGTCCCTGTCATGCGTACACCTACAATACTGCAAAATCTTTCCAAAGGCATGGTGAAGGGCAGATTATAGATTTTAAAAGAGACAGTCGACTGATAGGATGTGTTAGTAAACGTGAAGCTCTCAACAAAAGTTTTGGTGAGCATAGCGTATTGCGCACTCTCATCTTGCATATATGAGGTCAAGCCAACCCTCTCAATCAGTAGTAAGAAATCATCAAGAATACCTGTAGCTTGTAAGAAAGTAAAACAAGAAAAAGAGGATGGGTGAGCATCCCCATCATCCCTTTCACTACGAATACGAGTTGAAATGAGATCTTCGTTGTATGATGGCCTAAACTGAGAGGCTGATCTTGAGGGCATCGACCTCCTAGGTGCATGACTATCAAATATCTCTCCAAAAGTATGGTTGTTCATGCTTGGTATTCTGATATTTAAACACCTATTAAGCAAGTGATTGCAAAGTAAATATAATGAAGGATTCTACTCATAGGGACTTGTAAGAGGCCTAAACATGCATCAAAACTATATCTCTAAGCATCAAACAAGCTTACAAGCTCTCATAACCAGTCACCTATAGTAGCAAATTACTCAAAATACAATCCACTAAACTCAAATCTATTTGGACAATGAGAGGAGTCACATACCAGGGAACAAATGCTCCAAATTTCAGTAAGAAAGATGGGCTGAGCAAGGAGATCGAAAAAATTGAGAGCAAGCACAGCAAGAACGCGATTTTGAGCAATGAACTGGAGCTTACTCGGGAGAGAGAAGAAAGTGGCAGGTGAGAGAGTTAGTGGGGGGCCAGGGGTGGCCCACACCAGGGCATGGCGCCACCCAGGGCAGGCCGCACCACCAGGTGGTGTGCCTACCTGGTGGGTCCCCCTGGTACCTCCCAGGTACTCCTCTGCCCCTTTTTTCATGTAAAAATTTAATATGAATTTTCTGGAATTTTTCGAGACACTTTATTTTTGGACATTTTTCAGGTAGAGAAGAATGATTTTCTGACAGATAGATTTTTTTAGAAACATGATGCAAGGACAAAACAAAGCTAGGACTACAGAAGTTTTAAGACACTCTAACATGCAAGCAACTAACAACAAAGAAAACTAAACGAAAACAAAAACTAAAATGGATAGTACTAGAAGTAAACGGAGATAATCATAGTGAAAACATTGTTTTGTTCAATGAAATCATTTTGTTAAAAAGGTTGATCAGGTCTTGCTACCAAAACAATTTCATATGAGACAAAACTTTGTATTCCACTAATGATTATGTTACCTCAACCTTGATAGCAATGGTCCCAATCATAATAGTTTCAAATTTTTCTCTTGGTATGGGACAATATATTTCTCCAACTTGAATGCCCCCAACCATTAGTCATTTCAATCTTCTTGGGGAAATAGACAGTATGTTCCTTGTCATTCACATTGAATGTTACCTTTCCTTGGTTACAATTGATAACAACTCCCGGTATTAAGAAAAGGTCTCCCAAGAATAATAGACATATTATCATCTTCAAGCATTTCAAGCACAACAAAATCAGTTAATATCAAGCAATTATGAGCCACTTGAATAGGTACATCCTCACATATACCCACAAGAATAGTGGTAGATTTATCATCCATTTGCAAAAATATATCAGTTGGTATTAATTTTTCTAGTTGAAGCCTCTTATAGAGATAAAAAGGCACAACACTAACTCCAGCTCCCAAATCACACAAAGCAGTTCTAACATAACTATTCTTAATAGAGCAAGGGATAGTTGGAATCCCTGGGTCTCCAAGTTTCTTAGGAACCTTACCATTAAAGGAATAATTAGCAAGCAAAGTAGAAATTTCTTCATTAGGGATCTTCCTTTTATTCGAGACAATATCCTTCATATACTTTGAGTAAGGAGGCAATTTAATAGCATCAGTTAAAGGAATTTGCAAGAATAAAGGTTTCATCCACTCACAAAACTTATTATAGTGTTCATCTTCCTTTGACTTGTGTTTCTTATCAGGGAAAGGCATAGGTTTTTGGACCGAAGGTTCTCTTTCACTACCATGTTTCTTAGCAATAAAATCTTCTTTAGTGTATTTAGTATTCTTAGTGTGGTTTTCAGGTTATTCTTCAACTTTTTCTTCATTAGGAACTTCGTTTTCTTCATTACCACTTTCAGTTTCAACATCAGAGATAGATATACTATTAGGATCTATAGCAGGTTCAGACGGTTCTACAACAGTTTTATGTTTCTTTTTTCCTTTTCTTACGAGTAGAGACACTATTTTCAGCTTGTTGAGAATCCTGCTCAATTCTTTTGGGAATGCCCCTCAGGATATAGAGGATCCTGGGTAGCAGCACCACTTCTAGTTCTAATTTCATAAGAATGTTTTTCTTTAGCAGCATTAACTAGCAAGGCTTTTTGCACTTTAATGAGTTGATCCATTTGAGTTTGAACCATTCGAAAATGTTTAACAATCATTTTAACATCATTAGAGGTTCTTTCCACAATATCTTTCAACTCAACAATAGCTCTAGTGTTTTCCATTATATGATTTTGCACCCTTTTATTAAAGTTATCTTGCTTAACAATAAATATATCGAATGCTTCTAAGCATTGATCAAGAGGTTTAGAGTAAGGGATATCGCATTCATCAAAGTGTTGGAGAGAGTGTACCTCAATAGTGGATGAGTAGGGAATAGGCTTACATAATTCTTCTATAGGAGGTAAATTTTTGACATCTGCAGCTTTAATTCCCTTCTCCTTAAGACATTTCTTAGCTTCCTTCATCACTTCATCATTTTATTCAATAACTCCCCTCTTCTTTGTTGTTGGAATAGGCACCGGAATAGTAGGTTCAGGTACAATTACTTCAGGTATAGCTTGTTTAGGAGGAGTCCAATCTTCATAATTCTTACTTATTTTAGCCATTAACTCCTCAGCTTCCTTAGGAGTCCTATTCCTGAAAACACAATTAGCACAACTATCTAGGTATGTCCTAGATTCTTTGGTTAGTCCATTATAAAATATATCAAGAAGCTCATTTTTAGGTAATGGACTTCCATCCTGTGCATGAATCAAAGCACAAAACCTTGCCCAAGATTCAGGCAATACCTCTTTTTCTCCCTGTTTAAAATCAAAAAGTTCCTGCAAAATAGCATGTCTAGCACTAGGAGGAAAATATTTCTGCAGGAAAGTACTAATCAAGCACTCAGGCTATCAATAGATCTAGGAGGCAAATTACTAAACTAAGTTTTAGCTTCTCCTTTTAGTGAAAAAGGGAAGATCTTGGCAACAAAGTAAGTACGCATCTTAATATCATTAGAAAACAAGCCACTCATGGTAGAAAGTTCATTCATATATGCTACCGCACTTTCATTCTTAGTCCCACAAAAAGGTTCTTTCTCGACAATAACTATGTAAGATAGATCGAGAGAGAAATCATAATCTTTATCTGTAATGTTTATGGGAGAAGCGGCAAACTTAGCAATAGGAGACAATTTGGGTCTAATAGTACACCTCTCAAGGAGACTCTTAGCAGCGCTTCTATCATGGGTGTTTTTACATTCTTTAATAAATTCATCGGTCATCTCAACATAACCATCTTCAATATCATAACTTTCACTAGACTAAGCTGAACTAACAGGTGTGGTAGTGTCTTCATTAGGAGTTTCGGTATTTCCAGCTATAGTTCTAGCAATCGTAGCATCTAGGAAATGACCTAATGAACCACTCTTATCAAGCACAGTAGAAGCAGCATCAGAAGTTTCAGATTCAGCAGTAGTAGCAGTGTGTGTAGCATGTGTATGTGGTGGTGTAACGAGCTTACTTGTAACATATGGTGAATCAAGAGCAGCAGAGGTGTTCAGAACCGTACCTCTTCTTGTAGTGGATGGTAAAATAGGAAAACTGCCATCACGAGACTTACCCATGATGGATGGATAGCAGCGATCTATAGAGAATCCAAGTGAACTTGATAAATAAAGCTATGCTCCCCGGCAACGGCGCTAGAAAATAGTCTTGATGACCACAAGTATACGGGGTGTATCGCAGTATTTTCGAGGGAAGTGAAACCAAATTTATTGATTCGACACAAGGGGAGCCAAAGATTATTTATAAGCCTTAACAACTCAGTTATTAATTCAGCTGCACCTGGAAACAATCTTGCTCACAGCAGTTTATCGGTAGCAACAGTTTTGTAGTAGAAATAGCAAAGTAATAGCAGTAGTAAAGTAAAGACAGTAGTAACAATAGCAGTAAACAGTAGGATTCGAGTGCGGTAGGCATAGGGATGGATGGACGGGCATTGCATGGACAAGACAATTCACATAGCAATCAGAAGATAGGGCAATTGCAGATAAATAAGATAAAGCATCCCAGTACTAGATAATCCTAGGATGTGTTCCATATATAGTCATACGTGCTCGCAATGAGAACTTGCACAACATCTTTTGTCCTGCCAGCCCGTTTGCAGCGGGACCTCAAGGGAACTATTGGCAATTAAGGTGCTCCTTTTAATAGAGCACCGGAGCAAAGCATTAACACTCCATGAACACATGTGATCCTCACATCAAATCCATTCCCTCCGGTTATCCCGATTTCTGTCACTTCGGGGCCATTGGTTCCGGACAACAACGTGTGTATACAACTTGTATATAAGACCAAAAACAATACTATCATAATGAATCAATAACATGTTCAGATCTGAAATCATGGCATTCGGGCCCTAATGACAAGCATTAAGCATAACAAGTCGCAACAAAGTCATAAAGCACTAATAAAAGATACTAGGCACCATGCCCTAACAATCTGATGCCATTACATGAACGATCTCATCCAATCCCTACCATCCCCATAGCCTACAGCAGGGGATTACTCACTCATATATGGGGGAGACATGGATGGTTGATGGAGAAGCAATGGTGATGATGATGGCGATGATCTCCTCCAATTCCCCGTCCCGACAGGGTGCCAGAACGGAGTTTCTGGTGCTGTTTCATGGAGTCTGGTGGTGGCGGCGGAGTGGAACTCCTTCTGGAAAAACGTCGAACCCCCCAGAGTTTTTAGGTCAGAAGGCTTCTTATAGGAGAAGAGGGACACCGAGGGGGTGCCTGGGGGGCCCACACCACCCCCTGGTGCGGCCTGGCCTAGCCCGTGCCACCAGGTGGTGTGGCCACCCCTGGCTCTTCTTCGTCTCGTATTCTGGCTCCTAGAGTGTTCGGGTGAAATAGGATTTTTGGCATATTTTCCGGGATTTTTCATGATAGTTGATTTTCTGCACAAAAAGTAGACACCAAGGCAATTCTGCCAGCGTCAGTCCACGTTAGTTGCATCCAAATCACACAAGTTTAGAGGAGAAACAATAGCAAAAGTGTTCGGGAAAGTAGATACGTTTTGGACGTATCACCAGGCACGTACTAGGTCGGTGAGTTGGACTCGCGATGACCTGTATAGGGCCTTAGTGTTTGGGCCACAAATATTGTGGACACTCCCTATATATAGTAGGGCGCGGGATGCCGGTAGAGGTTAGACCACTCCATGCGTTGGAAACCCTAGTCCCTTTTTAGTCTAGCCTCCGTACTAGACCGAATCCAATCTAGGATTTTGCCAACCTCTCTATTTGCGCCGCCACCGTAGCCTACTCCGTCCCGCTTGCCGGCGTGCACCGACGGACGGAAGAGCAGGTCTCCGGAACCACTCGCCTTTGTGATCCTGTACGGGAGAAGACAGATAGGGTTTTTGGGAAATGCTCTGCGCGACTGCTCGAGTTCTTCATCATGGGTCGTCTCCCATCCAAGTCGGGCGGTGCTGCCTATCGTCGTCTTCGCCGCCGTCTGCTTCGATCAGTCTTCCCCAATGTTACTGTTGCGACTACATCTGCAAGTGAACATGTCGTGTGACGTGCTGGTGTCTGGTTATTCATCATGTTCTGCGAGTACATGTTTAGCTGTTACTTGTTTCCGTTCACCTTGTTGTTTAATATATCTAATATGTTCGAGTTACATGTATTACTAGCTGGTTTTGTCATGTTTAATATTCTGGAATTAATTTATGAAAATTTTGCCTAATTATCCAATAGATCTGCCAAAAGATTATCGTAGCTAGTTGAAAGCAGGATCATAACATCTATCACCAATCTCTTTTCCAAGTGGGACAATGTTTTTGTTTACTCCTACTGCTTTTGTCGAACGATTATCCTGACATGAAATTCTTCGTTTATTTTCCACATGTATGACAACACCGCAGAACATTTTTTTTATAAGAAGAAGAAAACCCTACAAAATGGAAGTAAAACAACACTCACACCTAGAAACACCTAACATATCTCTAGCTTCAGGGAGATCGGATTTTAGAAATTTCACTAAATCATTTCAACTGAAACTGAAGATAACATCGAGATACATACAGATGTCTTGTATGTACATATAATTTTATATAGATTATGTTTCATATGTGGCCTAGACAAAACGACAAATGCATGTGAAGACCAAGTTTCAGTACCTACTTCTGCTCACATTTTTGTGTAATTTTTTTCACATACCTATAGAAAACATTATTATATATCTATCAAGAAGATGAGATTTTTCTAAAATTATTAAATACCATTTCATTTTGGGAAAATAGCAGGCTCTCTGTAGCCCGGGCTCGATATATCGCCGTGCTCCACTAAGATGATGTTACAAGCGTCTAGTCATTGTAGCCGTTTGCAGATCTCACAACTTCATGATCCTAACATCTTTCATAAATAATGTATGACAAACCGAGAATTTTATGTGTTTATTCTGTTCCATACATTCAAAAGGGTATGTTCTTTTAAGCTCCTCTTAGTCAAACATTTCAATGAATATTTTAAAATGTAAAAAAAAAGAACAAATATTTGCCTGTGCATCTGGATATTCTACGTTCGCACACAAGTTTTTGAGAAAAAGAATATTTTTCTGCCCCATGTAAATAGACAAATTCAGGTACTCCAACATGATTATTCTTTAGTTTTTTTTTGTCTTTTTACATAAGTTACATAAATATTCTTTTCTCCAAAAACTTGTTCACGAACACAAAATGTCTGGATTTACATGGGAAATTATCTTTCAAATTTTCTGACATTTGAAAAAAATTATACTCTAACCGCGAGCAAGAGGGAGTACATGCATGTGCTGAGATAACATAGACGATCGATGGTCTGTTGACTGTCAAGTTCGTTTATCGATCTTTTGTTTTCTTCCCCACGCTGGAAGCATCCTATCTTGTTTGTACCCAAATTGATGTGTCGAGCACCGGGCTTGTGCGCGCTTGCGTCAGGAAGATATAGTCATGGTTATCTTTTGGTGCTATACTACAGCCCGCAGAAGATTTAGTCTAAGCTATAGACGTGACTTTTGGCCGTGGAGAAAGATAAGAGTGAAAGACAAATGATGTTTATCCGTGAAAAGGGCTTCTGAGTGGTAAGCGGTGACTAAAAAGCAGTACAGTTTGTTTTCTGCTAGAATTTTCTCCTTCTCCTGTCAAGATGTGAGCGCTTAATTAACAAAAATCATTCTATCTTTCTATGGTAAATATTTTTCACTCAGCTTTCTGAACAATAAGGATCAAATCTATCTGTTATGTTTCTGCGGGAATCTTACTTTCATAAGGTGAAAAATGCTTTGCTGCGACAACACAAACTTTGACCTAAAATTGTACGAGTTGTTGTTTCCCCTTATTTTGGTGGAGGTTGAGCAGCCATAGTCGTGGCAATCAATCATTTCACTCGAAACTTGATCGAAGGGAGTGCCTTATTTTGGCTCCCAAGCATCAGTGAGCTTGGGATTGTTAAAATTTAAAATGATAGTTACTCCCTTCGTTTCATAATTCTAGAACACAACAAGGATTACGATAATGGAGGTAGTAAACGTTAACCTACGAAATTTGGTCGTGAATATGTTCTATTTAAATAATATGTTATATTTTAGACCACAAAAATCAAAAAAATGGAGGTAAACAAGCATCTTCTTACCCTGCGGATTAGTCTTTTTATGTATATATCACATATGAAAATATATTTCGATGATAATTTACCTTACATGCTAGACATCCATGTGTCTTTTATACCTATTTCATAAAATAATACATTATAAAATTTAAGATCTTGTTATATATCCGGTTTCCTTAGTAGAATCAAGAATTTACACCCATTAATCAAAATTACCTCTCAAGGAGCATCCTCTCACCAATCTCTCGTGTAAGTCGCGTCCACATCGGCATGGATTGCAGCGTACCGTAGAGGATCCAAACTCTACTGTGAATATCAGCAGGCATGGATTGCAACAGGTCACCTGTGGATATCAGCAGGCACCACTTGTCACTAGCCGGCCAGGCCGTATATCGCCTACTGTGAGCACAATGAGACCAATCCGATCCAATCTAATCCAAGTGGATTCTCTCTTGATCTATCTCTATTCACGGTGACAGCATAGCATTGTATGTTGCTCACTGCACAGGCCACTCATATGAGGAACACAGAGAAACCAGAATGCATGTGTGGTTGCAAATTCGGAGGAAATCAATTCGGAGGCACACAAATATCTTTCGGCGCCATTTGTGGGTAGCACAGGTTGACAGCAAACGGGGGAGGATGTGATGTAAGCCTAACAATAAACCGAACAATAGACGTCTACATCCAAGTAAAGCAGCGAGGGTTATTTTTCCAGGTCACTACACTGCAAAAGGGACAACAACCTCGTTTAATTTTCTGCGGGTTGCTCCAGTGCTACCCCTTCTCCCAAACTCGTACAAATCCGTTCATGATACGTGTACAAGCCCATATTCAAACCAGTATTTCCACGTATAAGTATACTTCATTATTCCCATAAGCCATACACGCACACATGTCCTGCCCACCGCCGTGCTTCCCGACCGCCGCCGCCGCCGTGGTACTTCTCCGCCGCCTTCAGTCACATACCCGTCGCCCTTCCACGCTGGAGGAGGTCGTCGGAGGAGGTAGTCCCTTTTCCTCATAGCCGTGTGGCAGATCACCATGTTAGTTGCTTTGACGGACTGTCCGGATACGACAAGCCCAGCCTGTCTGGCGCAGCCGAACAGTCCAGCGAACTAGAAGCCAGCCTGTCCAGCGCCGCCAGACAGTCCGATGAACCGGGTCCTGGCCAAGGTGGCGGCCCTCATGGGCGTCTTCAACACCGACAACACGGTCTACGACATGAAGGACCTGCTAGCCAAGCACGAAACCGACGGTAGGGCACTGGGCAATGCTAGAAGCTATACAACGACATGGGGTTCGCCTTCATGGAGGCGCATGGCGACATCAACCGTCACGACTACGCCGGGGGAAGGAAAAAGGTCGGGGAAGCCTCGGCTCTGGCGCACCAGTGCGACGACACCTTCGTCACGACCGGTGTCCCATCACAAGTAGAAAACGGGCCTTTGGTTTGGAGCTGCCATGGGCTCTAGTCTTGGTTGGGTTTGGGACCGGGACTAGTGTGCACACTAGTCCTGGTTTTTCCCGGTTCCAACGGCTAGAAGGCCGCACGTGACTAGTCCCGGTTCGATGGGGACCTCTAGTCTTGGTTGGTAATACCAGCCGGGACTAAAGGTGTGGGGCCAACAGCTAGGAGCCAGGAGACCCTATAGTCTCGGTTGGTGTTACAACCCGGGACTAGAGGTCATGAACTAGTCCCGGTTTGTAACACCAACCGGGACTAATTTTTTTATATATACACTGCTTCGTCCCTGCCTGAGCCCATGGCTATTTTGCTCCAAGCTAGCTCAAGTTCATTCCCATTGTTTGTTCAAGATTTGTCAAGATTTGGTGACACCCATCAATCCAGGGTTCTAAAAGGTTAACAACTTCATTCTTTCATCTCTCACTGTTAGTTTAGCTCAATGCTCTAGAAGTAGAGAGGGATTTCATGCTTTATAAGTAGAGGGAATTTTACGCAAATTTTGATTATGCAAAAAGTTACTGAAAATTGAGATGTGTAATTTTAGAGTTACGGATCTCATAATTGAATGAGGTTTTCACTGCTAGATCAATAATTAAAAACTCAACATTGTAAATGTTAACAGATTTATCCAATTCAAAAATTGGTGCATGTAAAATTATATATATGTTTTTAGTACACACTAAATTTTTACATTTCAACAAGTAAATGAAGTGAGAATGATCCAAACTTTTTATATGATCCAATATTTTAATTATAATGCAGATGAGCCGGCCATGGATGTACGGTGCTCCTCGAATGTCTGATGCGTTCATTAAAAGCGTGCATTATTTTCTTGATATGGTTGAGATAGACAAGCGGAATGGTTCCATGTGTTGTCCATGTCGTGTCTATCAGAATTAGAAGGATTACTCTTCCTCAAGAATCATTCACATCCACCTGACTCAGTTCGGTTTCATGTTTGGCTATAATTGTTGGAAAAAGCACGGAGAAAGAGGGGTTATAATGGAATACAACAAAGAAGAAGAGAACGATGACAACTATCCAATGTCCCCTGAATACGGTGATACTACAAAGGAAGACAATGAACAAGAAGATGGTGAAGAACGGGCATCAGATGAGACCGATGATGATCTTCGTCAGGCAATTCTTGATGCACGTAGAGAATGCGAAAATGAAAACAAGAAGAAGAAGAAGAAGAAGTTGGAGTGCATGTTAGAGGATCACAAAAAATTGTTGTACCCAAATTGCGAAGATGGCAACACAAAGCTTGGTACCACACGGGAATTGTTGTAATGGAAGGTAGAGAATGGTTTATCTGACAAGGGATTTGAAAACCTACTTAAAATAATGAAGAAGAAGCTTCCAAAGGATAACAAATTTCCTATCAGCACATACGAGGCAAAGAAGGTTGTCTGCCCTCTAGGATTAGAGGTGCAGAAGATACATGCATTGAGGATGTCTAACTCCTGCCAGTTATGCTCTTACCATAGAAGAGAAGGAAATATTTTTTGAAGTACTGAGTAGTATGAAGGTCCCGTCTGGCTTCTCGTTGAATATAAAGGGAATAATAAATATGGCATAGAAAATATCCAGAACGTAAAGTCTCATGACTACCACGTGCTTATGACGCAATTGCTTCTAGTTACATTGAGGGGGATTCTACCGAAAAATGTTCGACTACACATTGTGAATCTATGTGCATTACTCAATGCTATTTCTCAGAAGGTAATCAATCCATAAATACTACCAAGGTTACAGAATGATGTGGTCCAATATCTCGTTAATTTTGAGTTGGTGTTCCCACCATCCTTCTTCAATATTATGACACATCTCTAGGTACACCTAGTTGACGAGATTACTATTCTAGGTCTTATATTTCTACACAATATGTTCTCCTTTCACAGGTTCATGGGAGTCTTGAAGAAATATGTTCATAACCATGCTAGGCTAGAAGGAAGCATCTCCAAGGGCTATGGAACAGAGGAGGTCATTGAGTTTTGTGTTGAATTTATTCCTAACATTAAGCCGACTGGTGTTCCAAAATTGTGGCATGAGGGAAGACTGAGTGGAAAAGGCACGCTAGGAAGGAAATCAAAAATATGTAGGGACGGGCATTCTTTCGCTCAAGCATACTACACAGTTCTACAAAATTCCACCTTGGCAGCTCCCTATATCAAGGAACACAATAATATTGTACGCTCCAATAACTCGGCGAAGCCTAACTCCTAGATTAGAGATGAACAATGAAGACATTTGGCAGTTGGTTGCAAACATATCTCATGAATAATAACATTGTTGGAGATCAGCTGTACTTATTGGCTAGCTCACCATCTTCGATTATATGGACTTTCCAAGAGTACGAGATAAATGAGAATACATTTTGCACGATCACCCAAGATAAAAAGAGCACCAACCAAAACAGTGGTGTCCGCTTTGATGGAACAGACGACAATGGGTCAAAGGACACATATTATGATTACATAGAGGAGATATGGGAACTTGACTATGGACCTACTTTTAAGGTCCCTTTGTTTTGGTGCAAATGGGTCAAGCTGACAAGAGGCGGGGTAAAGGTAGACCAAAAGTACGGAATGACAATAGTGGATCTCAACAATCATGCGTACAGAGACGAACCATTCGTCCTAGCCGATGATGAGGCTCAGGTTTTCTATGTGAAGGACATGTCTACCAAATCGAGAAAAAGAAAAGATAAGCAAATGAATACATCATATGATGAGCCAAAGCACCACATAGTTCTTTCAGGGAAAAACTGTGAGAGTGGAGGACAAGACAGACATGTCAGAAGATTATGATAAGTTTCATGAAATTCCGCCCTTCACAGTGAAGGATGATCCAAGTCTCCTGTTAATTGATGAAGATGCTCCATGGTTACGGCGCGAAAGAAAACTCCAACACTAGATGGGGATGTTGGTGATGTGTAAAAATGTATTAAACCTTTATTTTTGGTGATCTTCTTATATGGATATGAACTGACTCTCAATAAGTAGTATTCCCTCCATCCCAAAATGTAAGGCGCCTATGCTTTAGTCAAAAGTCAACATATTTTAGGTTTGACCAAATTTATAAATAAAAATATAAACATTCACAATACCAAATGAATATTAATAGATTCACCAGAAAGTATAGTTTCACAAAGTGTCCATTTGATATTGTAGATATTTATATTTTTCATATAAACTTAGTCAAACTTAGAAGATGTTGACTTTTGGATGAAGATTAGGTGCCTTACATCTTGGGACGGAGGGAGTATTGAACTTGTTATGGCCAACACCCAAGACATTTATTAATATTAAATAAGAAATTGAGCACTTAAGCGAACTCACAAGAATACAACATCTTCCTAGTTCGGGAGGGTCATAGAGAGACAAATACGCAAGACATTTATTAATATTAAAAAATAAAAATTAGTTATAATCATGTCTAGCTCTATAGTACACATCTTCAGGGTCGTCTTCGTCATCGTCATCATCATCGTCGCTAGGCACACGTGATTGGATCCTTGGCCCTTCCCCAGCTTGTGCACGGGGGAACCGGGGACCATTAACCATGGAATATTTCGAGGGCACCTACCACTCTGGCCTCGGATTCATGATGCGCGAGGGAGGGGGCTCCCGGATGACGACGCTGCTACACCTGTGGCCTGCGCCACCGTCACCTTTCTTGTGGCTATCGAGCGGGTGAAAGTGCGGGTACCGAAGGAGAGGATGATCTCCCTCGGAAATTTAGTGCATCACGCTAGTGATAGTCCGGTTCACCCACCACTAGAAGTGTCCGTCTTCGTTGTGGTTCACTAGGGGCAGGCTGTCACCCTCGTACCTGGCGAGCTCCCTTTCCCATCAGTTAACGAAGAAGGCATTCCAGGTATCGTAGTTGTCAAGATCCGAATGGGGATCCATCCGCTTCTCCGTCGTGAGATCGAGGTAGAAGTGGTTCGTGATGGCCACCTGGTGGGTGGAACCTTGAGGAATAGGAGGGACAGGAACCCCTCCAGTGCTTAGCATCCAGTCGGCGGGCAGCCGGTACCCCGGCGAGCATGGGAAGCTGGAGGCACACAACGCCTCAGTCTCCGTGAGGGTTAGAAAGGCCCAGTATGCGGTGTCCATTATTGTGAGAGAGGAAGGTGTGGATGGCCATGGCGGTTGGCCTAGATATAGAGGGTAAGGGCGAGAAAACATGGTGGGAAGCGGAAGGAAATAGCAGAAACGCATGGCGCATGGCTTGCCGGCTCTGAGAATGGCAGGAAATATCTTTAGTCCCGGTTAGTGGCTCCAACCGAGACTAAAGGCCCCCTGAAATGGTAATTTCCCCTATGTGTGGTTTTGGTGATGAATGACAATCCATATGGACTAATGTTTCATTGAGTTTTATATGAAGGAATATTCCATAGGTCATGCTTGCAGCCCATGTGTTGGATTCAAGTATGGTTGCCATGAAGATAAGGATATACCTTGAGTATTGGCATCGGATCATCGAGTTGAAGAAGAATATGATATGATCAAGTTCTTGATACTGTGATCTCAATAGAAGAATTCAAGATATGGCTCTAAGTTGGTGTCATGATAGCCACATTAGTTGAGCTATGGTTGACTAAGATTTAGGGCATGTAATCAAATGAAGAGTTCTTTATGTACCTCGAGATATTGAGATGGAGCATGAGAATATACATGGTTGACCAATACAAAGAGTGAAGATTAGATTCAAGTTTGGTCAACACATGAAGCATAAAGAATGTACCGCATGGATCTTGTGGTATGGTAAGCTTGTCAAATATGCTTCCTGAACTAACCCATTATATATGTACCTTTGTGTTATCTATATTGGTTAGGTATATTTTCATGGGCATGCATCAAAAGTAAAGATCTCATATAGCCCATGAGAGGATGACATCAAGTGGTGATCATCATCAAGGTTGAGAAGGGAAAGTTCAAGATAAGCATATCGAGAATATCATTTGCTTGAAGCTTGCCGTCCATATTGGTGATAATGGATATGTGAAGATGTGTCTTAATGAAGCTATCCCATAGTGGTGTATGGGGGAGAAAATTATGAGTCTTCACGAAGCAACAATGATCAAGTGATGCATTCTAGCTTGGATGGAGCTTGAAGCGTTGTCATCAACATCAAGAGGGATGCACAAGGCAAAGGTATGGCCTTGCTAGGTTTTCCTTACTGGTCTCAAGGTAGTTGTTGGGTGACCGGGTTATAGGATAAATAGCCGCACTATCAACAGGGGCTTTCGGTTGGGTAACTTGATCACATTGTCTTAGGAAGCTCAATCCTTTGCATACTTTGCATATTCCAGTTTTTTTGCTTCTTGGTGTTTCTCCATGTGAGGTTCTTTAGCTTGTTTCTATCTCTTCAACAAGCCCAAGTTCATCGAAAATAGAATTCATATGCATCTTCTATTGCGTTTTCGAGTTTGGAGGTTTTACCGGTTCTTCTCATAGGGAGGCTTCATACATTTTTTTCATTTGGTTCTATCCTACTTTGTTGGACTACGATGTTTCTTTGCACGAACTTGTAGAGCCTTTTGTCCTCATCAAAACAAGCCCAAGATCATCGAACTTGGAGTCTGGATGCAAAAGTTATTGCGTTTTTTGTGAAGTGTGTTTCATTCCCGTTGTGGATCTGGTCCAACTGGTTCCCACGCCGGAAGGTCCTACGCCAGCACCGGTCGACCGGATCTTCGACCGGATTTTCCAGTTTTCGCGACCGAGTCTATTCCAATTTGGTAACAGAGCCGTTCTGGTTTCTAGGCCGGTCCATCGGCCTAGGGACCGAGTTTCCCGGTCCCAGGGCCGGTCCAACCGACATTTAAACTGGGTTTTCGCTAGAATCCTCCCAACAACCATATTTGCTTTCCCCAATATAAGGGGATTCTTCTGTTGAAAATATCCCCTAGAGACAAATAATAATATGGATTATTATCATCTTTCATAAAGTTTATGATTAAGTTTTATATCATGCTATAACTGTACTGAAAGGAAACGTCAATACACATGTGATATATAAACAACCAAGAGTTCCCGGTGAAGCTCTACACTGGTTCATTGGTCAATAGATGATCAAGGTTTCCTGATCATGTGGCATTTCTGCCTATTGACAATGGATTCACCTCATTGCGAGAATGTGATGATGAGCTATAACCAACCTAAGCATCGTGACCCGATCATGTCATGAAGTTCAAGTTACGATGATTAGAAAAGACCTAGTGTCCTATTTCTTAGACTGTAAGACAATATCCATCACTGTTACCTGATGATACTTAGATAGAATCAAATGTCACCTAGTGATATGGTGATCATAAAGGTGTGTTCAGGTATTTGTAAGAACATGTAGAGGAATTATGCATCAAGAGAGGAATTTGTTCATCCACGTGATGGAAAAGATACTCGAGGGCTCACTCGGAGAAGTTATATCCAATAGCTGCGCATCGTGTGATTTGATCACGAGGATATAACTTGTCGGTCAATGCTAGTATTGATATAACAAAGGAATTTGACACGGCGTTCATGGTTCAGCGACGAAAGATTCGTGGAATGCACAGGGGCCAACATGGCCATACACGTCCCTCTGATGATCATTGGTACGGGAGGGTCCCGACCATGTTTGGAGTGTTCCCGAACTATGGTGTATCACGCTTAAGGGCTTGATGATACTCAAAGAGTGTTTTGGTATCGGCAGAATCACCGAAGAAAAGAGAGAGAAAACTGGAAGGGTTTCAGTAAGTCCGGAGGATGTCCGGAGTGCGGTGGAAGGAGTTCCATAGCCATGGGGATTGAATAATATGTAAGTTAATGTTGAATATTGATTTAATGATTCATTTATATTTATTCAATAAAAGAAAAAGAAATAAAATGGTCGAAATACCTAATTGGCCAAAATGCCTAGGGAAAAGGGCCCATGAGGGAAAGACCAAAGGGAGGAAGGAGGAGGGGTGGCCGGCTGGGCCTTGGGCACCACGTGCGAGGCCCACTAGGGCCTTGGCCGGACATCCAAGCCCCTCCTCTCCCCTCTCCTTTGTTTAGACCCACATGGCTAAGGCAATTGCCTATATAAAGAGCGGTATTTTGAAAAATTAAATACACAGTAATCAATTAAAGGTTTCCTCTCTTTTGGGGAGACCTCTAGTTGATTCTCTCTCTCCCGTGACCATGGTCCCAAGTGCGGATCGTGCGAGCAGGAGTCTTCATCACCACAGAGCATCGTCGCGCTGTGGGATTCGGATCTAGAAGCTCTACTTCCACAAGTGCTACTAGATCGGAGGAGTGAGAGTCATCGTCAGGCACGAAACATGTGTAACTCCCACAGAGGTGCAACACTTGGGGCACTAGAAGTTGTTGGAGCCACATGAGCCACCAGAACTTCAACACGACCTCGAGGTCGGCTTCAGTACGACTACATCAGCCACTCTCTCCCAAGCATTGACAATGCTTTTCGGTCTTCAAGGGTAAGTTTGCGAAAAGCCCATACCATTATTGCATTACTAATAGATAGGTCCTGGCATTAGGGTTCTTGGCATAGGGAAATTTATTGTTTTCATGCACGAACTCCTACAGTGGTATCAGAGATAGATCTCTACGTAGTATTGCTTGTATGGGTAGAACACACGAGTTGTAGTGTGTGGGTGTTGATATTTTAGTTATTATCCTCCAATATGTACTTGTGTATACCACACTAATGCTTGATGAAGTGGCCCCCAACTGACTTTACGTGTTCATTCGCAAGACTGGTCCACGCTTTACATATGGCTTGTACTGTATAAAGTGGCTTTGGGAGGTGTATGTATCTCTTGCATTAGTTGGTATGCCATTTGTAAAGGAGGGCCCGAAAGGGGTGTAGTATAGACAACTACTTGATCAGCATTGCGGTGGAAGTTTGCACGTAAGAATTGGTTCTTGTACGAAAGCCCTAATAGCCACGTAAAACATGCAAAGATAAAGTAGAGGCGTCTAACTTTGTTTTGCAGGGGCGTTGTGATGTGATATGGTAGTGGTTAAGGTGAAGTAGTTTACTTTATGTTGCTAAGTAGTAGTAATGGTGACGATGATGTTGGACTACCACGTCGGAGGCACCGTACCCTGGATCCTACGACGTCGAAACCCTGGCGCTAGAATCCGGAGGTGCAGGATGGAGATCACAACGTGAAGGACCATATTACATCACACTTACATTCAATGTTTATTGTTTGTGCATCTTATTGAGTGCTAGTATTATATACTCAATGGTAGCCTAATAAGATGATCCCTAATAAAAATATCAATGAAAGTGTTCTCCCTTAGTGACGAGGGTTTAACTCATCAATGCCCATTGTTATGGACTTGGGTTTTGGAGAAGGAGGGAGCGCTAGAGACATCTATCGGCTAGCAAACAAGCACACAGGGAACTCAAAGATTTACCCAGGTTTAGGCCTCATAGAGGTCCCTACTCCTGCTTGTCTGCTCGTGGAATTATCAAAGGAATCGAGAATTACAATGGCGCGCAGATGCAATCTGGTAAGGGTTGTGGAAACTAGGGTTGCGTGTGTCCTCCTCGCTGCCCCCTCCTAGCCTTTATATAAAAAGCCTAGGTCTCGGGTGACAGATCGAGTCAGTTACAGGTTAGGGTTTTCCCCTTTGAACTTTCTATCTTTAGAATTGTCTTGTTCTTCAAGCAATCGAGAGTCCGTAGGCCACTCAAGTTCTCTCTTTAGGCCTTGGCGACACCGTGGGCTTCGCCATATCTGGACCGTATATGCCAAACTCGAGTACCTGTAGGGTATACCCATGTCAGTAGCCCCCGAGTGTCCAGTGGAATCGTAGATTTGACTGGAGACTTTATGAAGCCTTTCGAGTGCATAAATGAGTATATTTTTTGGCTGCTTTGCCTGTGTCATAGGGAATGTTGATATGCGTGCCTAATTCATCCGATGTATCGGTTTCAGTTAACTACCTTAGGGTAAAACAACGCAATCTACTCGAACTCGAGTCCCCGGACTCGAATCTGGAAAAGTGCTGGTGTAATTCGACTCAAGCCACAGAGGTCTTATAGGAGTCGAATTCCAGTGTACGGGTGTAAGCACTCGACGCATCCATCAAGGCATGTTCATCGTGCCTGTAGGCATGGTTATATTTCTGGTAGTGCACAGCAAAATGGGTTGCCAGGCCTTATTCAGGTCTTATCTTCACGCTGTAAGCGCGGCATCCGAAATTTGTCATCCCAGAGACGATTCTGGTGACCCAGGAGACGCAATCTCTTTGTAGGGAAAAATCATGAGGCGGTGTCGCCATAAGCTTCGAGTGTGGATGTTACATAGTACTTTGTTCAAATAATCATAGGTGGCGCGCGACCAGTGCTCCCTATGGGAGTAGCCCCCGAGTGCCTGGTTGAGTCGAAGACTCAGGCAGGGACTAAAGAACTTTTTGCGACTGCAGTCGCCTTTTGTTTGCTTGTTTCAGTCGAATTTGCTTCCGGCGCTCCCTATGGGAGTAACCCATGTCCATAGTCGAACCGTGTTTCGAGTGGTTGGGTTAGCTTTGATTGTTCATGTTCCTGCAAAAAGAAAAAGGAAAAATCATAGGGTGCGCGACCAGCGCTCCCTATGGGAGTAGCCCCCAAGTGCTTGGTGGAGTCGAAGACTCGAGCAGGGACTAAAGTAGTCGAAGTCTTCTGCTACGTAGTTTTGATGACGTCAGTGTTGACGATCCATAACCTCAGTTGCCCGCGTGAGCGAGTTTGACGGGATGTGACGAATGGTGGGTCCCATTCTCTGACTCTGATTTGACCGGGCATGCGTAATCTTTATTTTAACTGCGCCTCCTCGATTTCCATGCATAATGGGAGTAGTGGGGGACGGTTCGCGCTTCAGGTTCTCCACGTGTCGAGCGCGATGAACGCCACGCGTCTGGTAGGGTTTTTCTTAGCCGTTGGATTGCATCTTCCAGGGGGTTAAGTAGCGATGCGAGGATGGTGAATTTCTCATCTACTTCTTTCGCCCTTTGCCTCCATCACCATTACCGCTGCTCCTCTGCTTCCTTGATTTTCTTTCCTTCGCGGCGCTGGACCAGCTCCGCATATTTCCTAGCTACTTCCTCCGGTCACATCGCCGCCGCGGAATGGGGAAGAAAAAGGGAGGTGCTGCAGCCGATTCCGCTGCTGCCACTGCTGCGATGAAGAAGAAGGGTGGCTTCACCGCTGCGGGCACCAGCACCGCCACCGGTGGAAAGAAGAAAGGCACAGGCACTTGGGTCACGAATGGCGCGTGGCGTCCATCTGTGATCAAGTCCTCAGAATTTCGTCTTCTTCGCCAAGACGGGGTTTTGTCATCCGCGGTCGCCGACGCGCGCGTCCTTGGCAGTGAGGTAATCCCCTCTCCTCGTGCTGGCTTTCGGGTGATGTTCCTTGCTTTCATCATCCGCGGCCTCTCGTTGCCCCTGCATCCTTTCTTCAGGGGCCTTCTCTGTTTTTACGGGCTCCAGCTCCATCAGCTGTCCCCCAATTCCATCCTCCATGTAGCTTGCTACATTACCCTTTGTGAGTGCTAGCTCGGAATCGAGCCGCACTTCGGCCTCTTCAAGCGCCTCTTCTAGTTGAAGCGTCAATCCGCGTCTGGCTCCGTAGTCTACGATGTAGGCGGTTGCAGCGTCGACTCCTCTGCTACATACTTTTATATCAAACTCACAGCGTCCGTCCAAGGGTGGAGGGACACGTGGTTTTATGTCCGCGACCTCAAGGCCGACGGAGACCACTTCAGACTCGCGCCCTTCGATCCCACAATGCCGTGCAAGAGGAGGCGCTCCTGGAAGAACGTGATCATGCCCGATGAGTCCGTGGAGATAGATGTGCTGTACAAGCGCGTCTGCGACCTCGAGAATCGCATGGGCAAAGAGGAGGGAGGCTGCGCCCTCATTCGCACATGGCTGCACCGTCGCGTCCATCCCCTGTAGGCCAGATTCCACCCCATGTTTCAGTGGGCTAGCGCGGACGATGTCACTCGCGTGTCTGCCAATGGCATGTCCGCGAGTGAGGTAGACAAAAGGGTACGACTGGTCACCAAGTACACCGCCAAGGATGTGCTCCCCAGTGAACTATTCGTTCTTCCGTTCAATGCTGCTAACCCTCCTTCTGAGGTGTAGTTGTGCTACGTAGTATCTTTGTTTGTCGATTGGTTCTTTGTTGTTTCTTGACTTTGTGTTATATTTTGTTTTCTGTATGCAGGATTGGGCGGTGTCACCCTGTATGCCCCCTCTTCTTGAGGGGGTTATCCCTCGTGAAGCCTTGGAAGAGGACGAGTCGGAGTCGACCGTCCCATCTGATGTGGAGGAGGAAGCCCCCGAGTCGAGTGCTCTGGACACTCACAAGCGTTTCCGCAGCAAGGATTTAGATGCATCGTCTTCTTCGACTCTGGAGAGTGCAGATGTAGGTGCCGAGTCACCAATACCTGCCATTCCCGTGAGTGCCGTGGCGCCATCTTCTCACAAGAAGATGCGGTTGCCGAAGAAGTCATTGTTAGAGTCGGGGGATCAAACCTTCGACTTTGATAAGTTTGATTGGTAAGTATTCTAATCTTTCCTTTTTTTGTTCTTCTTTGTAGTTGCCTTTTCTTGATGTTGATTTGATCTTGCAGTCAGCAGGCATCGTCATCTTCTGGCGACATCCAATTTTTGAAAGAATCTGGCGTCGCGACCTCCAGAACCAGGAAAAAGGTTGAGTGTGCTCCTTCTCCTCCATTGGCGGCCCACTCCGGGCATAATTCATCAAGCTCTCAACATGATGGGGAGCATCGAATGGTTGCCCGGATGACTGCAGACCAATCGACTTCGGAGTCACTGGAGGGTCATGTGTGTGTAGTATCTTTTCTTCTCGTGTTGCAATCGATTTTATCTATGGCATTTGTTGATCCTTTGTTGTTTTCTTTTTTGCGATAGCTCCTTGTGAAGGAAGCCACTCACCTGGCAGAGCAGGTGCTTGCGATGGGCCGTCAGCATGCAATGCTGGATACGAGCTATCGCGTGGTGGAAAGTAAGTGCCCTTTGCTTCTTCTTTTTCTGCATCGTTGTTATATAGTCGACTGATATTCTATCCCGTCTGTTTTGTTTTGCAGCTGAACATAATGCCCTTCTTCGCGACCCTGCCGCCATGGAAAAGACGCTCGCCGCGGCTGTGAAGAGTCATGATGAGGTAATCGCGGCACGTGACGAGGCGCAAAAGCGCGAAGAGGATCTGCGTGCCTCCATCACAGCCAGGGAGAAGTTGTTCGAGGAATAGCTTTTCTTAATTGCCAAGGCTCTCTCAGGTATTCCCTTGTGTGAATTTGTGGTGCTTTCTTCTTCTTTCGAATTTGTTATTAGTGCTGACTCTTGTGCCTCTGCTTGATTGTAGATGCCAGCGGTTTGAGCTTTGACCCTCAGTCTCTCCGCCGTGACGATGCCTTGGTGGGTGCTCTTTCAGCAGTCGAGGATCGTAGCTCTACCGTGCAAGATACGCTCTCCAAGGCCAAGGGCGTGCTTAGTCGCCTCTGGGAAGAACTGGTGCCCAAGGCTTAGCTAATTGAGAACATGGACGAGCTAGTGGAGTCTCTTGCTGGGGGCGTTCCTGCAAGCTTCAAGAACTCGCTCCGTGCGGCTGGTGTGTCAATGTCACTCACCATGGTGTAGGCCCACAGAGTCGAAGTTGATCCTGCAGCGGTCTCAAGGGCGATGCCCATCGGCGCGGACGGCAAGCAGGTAGTCTTTGCTCCTTTCGCGACTGCTTGTGGCAAGTATGGGCCGCAGCTGATCAGCACAGTTGCAAAGTAATCTTAGGAGCTACAGCGATCCAAGAAAGCGGCGAAGGCTGCGGCGTCAGGGGCCGGCTGAAATTCAGTGGCATCTGATACTGCCACGGACTCGATGAGGCCCCTCAAGCCAAAGTCCAAGCCGAAGAAACCAGTTGCTCCTCAGTAGCTTTGTAATAGTTAGATGCCTTTAGTCGAAAACATGCCTTTTGGCGAGTGTATCTATTGATACGTTTGCTAATCTTGAATGCACTCGAATCTTTTGTCTGTGCATCGCTTTTGTCTTCTTATTTTCTTCTTGCTTGGCTTGTGATAGGGCACGTCGAGTGAACCATTGAGGGAACCTCAGGATTCGCCACCCCTTGATGACACTTTGGCACCGCCGTGCTCAAGGGTGGATGAGCTGTCTCTGCTCTCGCGACTTCGTGATCGCGTGAAGCAGCTGGAGCGTGAATTACCCGTACTCCGCGGTAACGAAGATGTATGGAAATTGAAGGCAGAGAAGGCCACCGCCCGGGAACAATATCTATTGGGGGAGGTGACGCAGTTGGGCGACCAATTTAAATGTTAGCTTTCTTACTCTTTTCTTGTCCTTGTAGTCGCTCGCGATGGTGTGCTGTCCTCATACTTCCGCTTTTTCCTTGTATAGTTGTCAGCGCGCGCCATCCGCAGGGAGAAGGATAGGATTGCTATTCGCATGAATGAGCTGACCCAAGAGCAGCTTCAAGAGAGTGGGTATTTCTCGGTGGATCATGATCATGCAACCGCATTGGCGACCCTGGAGGATCGTGCGTCGCGAGTGCTGCACTTCCTGATGAAGTCATAGTCATGTTTGAAGAATATTTATCGGACGATGTTTCCCCTGGATGTTGCTCCATCGAGCCTGCTGGCCCTCCTTGCCAAGTTCCAAGACCTGGCTGCAGTTCACGAGTGTGTAAGACAGCAGTTGGTGGCTGGTGCCAAGGCCGCTATGTCGCTAGTGCGACTGCATAGGCCTGATGTAGACGTTGCGGCTGGTTCACCTGCGCCACCAGCGGGTTCTGCTTGGAATATGGTGCCGCACTATCAAGCGGTGGATCGCCCAGCAGAGGATATCGTCGACTTCTTCGAGGAGAAAACCAATGTTCTCTTGTTGCAGTAGTAGCTTAGTTTGTATCCTGCACATAAGTGTACCAATGTTGTAAAGTTCGTATATATGCTGTGTATAATTGATTGTCGATGATGTATAAAGAGCTTGTTAGCGTGTATATTTTGTGAGTGCGTTACACTATGCGACTCCTTTTCATTAGCCTGGCCATGCGTTTATCTCAGTCCCTTGTCAACCTGTCAGGTGCGTTGCAACTGGGTTGATGTGCGCCAAGGGTTTTGATTGGTGTGCCAGCTACTCAGGATATCGCATATTAAGTTCGTAGAACATATGTGTGCAGGGTGGTGTAGCCCTCGAGTGGATAAGTTGCAAAGAATAAAGGAAAACATAGAGTTTTGGGGCACTTAGCTTTATTTATTCGCGGGACAGTACGAAGTACAATGTGTGGCTAAGTAGCCTTGGCTAGGTAGCCTTATTTGCAATGTAAAAGTTAAAACGACTAAGGGTAGAAGCGTCGCAGCTGCGCGACGTTCCAGGGGTTGGAGTATGCGACTCCTGTCTCTAAATCTTGAAGGCGATAGGCACCACCTAGGATTACTTCTGTAATCACGTGTGGTCCCTCCCAGGGGACTCGAGCTTGAGATGCCCTTGCTGCTTCAGTCGTAGGACCAGGTCACCTTCGACGAAGGATCTGGGGCGTAGCCTCCTACTGTGGTAGTTGCGCAGGTTCTGCTGGTAGATCGTTGATCTTTCCGCGGCGATTTCCCTTGCTTCGTCAAGGAGGTCGACGGAGTCTTCGAGTGCCAGATTTGACTCTTGCTCGCTGTAAGCGATTATGCGCGGTGCTTTGTATTGTACCTCGGCGGGTAGCACCGCTTCAACCCCGTGCACCATAAAGAACGGGGTGTATCCTGTAGCACTATTTGGAGTTGTGCGTAGGCTCCAGAGTACTGACTGTAGTTCGTCTGGCCAGCAACCCGCGCCTTGTTTGAGTGGCTGGAGGAGTCGCTTCTTGATGCCACCGCAAACGAGCCCATTTGCTTTTTCGACCTGACCGTTGGTCTATGGATGTGCCACTTAGGCGTAGCTGATGTTGATTCCCAGATTCTCGCAGAATTCTTGGAATTCCTTGGACGTGAAGTTCGTCCCATTGTCGGTGATTATGTTGTGTGGCACTCCAAAGTGGTAGACGATGGACTCGAAGAACTTGACTACGCTGTGCCCTGATTGATTGGTTATTGGCATGGCCTCTATCCACTTGGTGAATTTGTCGACTACGACCAAGAGGTAGACGTAGCCTCCTCGTGAGGACCTTGGGAGTTTGCCAACCATGTCGAGTCCCCATTGCACGAAGGGCCAGGCCAATGGAATTGGCCGAAGCTCTGAGCCAGGTGTGTGAGGCTTGTCCGCGAATCGCTGGCAAGCGTTGCATTTCTGGACGATGTCCTTGGCGTCGCGCATGGCCATAGGCCAGTAGAATCTAGCTCGTAGAGCTTTGGCAATGAGGGCGCGACTGCCAGCGTGGTGCCCGTAGGTCCCCTCATGGATGTCGAGGAGAACAGCTCTTCCATCGGCCGTGGAGACACATTGTTGGAGTACTTCTGTGATGCTGCGTTTGTACAGTTCGCCGTTGATAATAGCGAATGCCTTGGATCGCCACGCGATGTGCCGTGCATCAGTCGGATCGTCCGGTAACCTCTTGCTGAGGAGGTACGTGATGTACGGTTGAGGCCAGGATGTTTCGATCATCATGACGCTCATTGGTCCTTCGAGTCCTGTGTCCAGCTCCAAGTCGTCGAGTGCCATTGGCTCATTGGGCGGCGTAGCCCCCGAGTCCGTTGCTACGCTTGTTTTCTTCTCTACGGCCTTGGGCTTGATGGAGCGTTCGTAGATGCGCTTGAGAAATACCCCACGTGGTATGGGGGCGCAGGTAGAGCCTATGTTGGCGAGTGCATCCGCCTCTTCATTGCTTTCGCGACCTATGTGCCGCAGCTCGCAGCCGTCGAAATCCCCTTCGAGTGTGTCGTAGAGGTCGCGGTAGGCGATCATGTTGTCGTTCAGTGCATCGCACTCGTGCATTGTCTGGTTAACCACCAGCTTGGAGTCGCCATATATTATGAGCCTTTTGGCGCCACACGCTTTTGCCATCCTCATCCCGTGGAGCAGGGTCTCGTATTCAGCTTCGTTGTTGGAGGCGGTGAACTACATTCGCAGGATATATTTCAGCTTATCCCCTGGGGTGATGTTAGTATGACACCTGCGCCAGCTCCGTCCTTCCACTTGGATCCATCGAAGTGCATTGTCCAGAGGTAGGGATATCTGGTTTTTCGGGGAGTTGGTTCTCCATCCAGTGCATGAGGAAGTCAGGGAGAACTTGCGAATTGATTGCGTCGCGCTTTTCGTATGTAATGTCTCATGGATACAATTCGATTCCCTAAAGCGCGACTCGCCCCGTGGCATCGGGGTTATTGAGGATATGCCCAAGCGGGGCGTCATTGACGAGAATATCATTTTGCGGCCCGAAAGTTGGGGTGTCCAGGCAACGCGGTACACGAGTTCCCTGATATCATCCGCGATGACTATAGTTGACGTGCCAAATACTCAGAGGGTCTTTTTTGGCATGAATTCAACTTTATGTTTCAATACAGAAAATCAGGCTAACGGCTGTCAAGTTGGGCCCCTCCTATCAGCTGTCGCCGTTATGTCGCTCATGTTGCTGCCGTCGCTTAGGTGTCAATTAAGCTTGCAGCGTTGGCGCCTGGATCCATTACGCGTCTTCTTCTTCCCCGGAGCGGCAATCTATGGGGCGTCGCAGCCATGGCATGGAGCTAGGACATGGTCGAACCTGCTCGGCCCAGCTCTCCTCCCTGTAGGCTTGCAGCGTTGGCGCCTCCATTACTCGTCTTCTTCCCCGGAGCGGCAATCTGTGGTCGCGGCCATGGCGCAGAGCTAGGAAGTGATGAAGCTGCTCGGTCCCGCTCTCCTCCCCATCCTGAGTCGGAGATCACCCTCACCATGGACGCACCCATGGCATGGTCGGGGACGAGAATTGGTTCCCGGTGAGATCTATCACCTTATCGACCATGCTCGGTTCTGTTTTCCTCCTCTAGAATCCGAGCTCGCCGTCGCCGTGGTTGCACCCGCACCAATTCTGCCACCTCTGCCGAGATCTATGTGGTAGCTCAAGTTCTGGGGCTCTCCAAGTTCTGCCATGTTGGGCATGTAAGTGTTGTTGTATGTTAAACTAGCAAATCTCGTTTGTTCAAATCTCTTGGGTTGTACCAACTTCATTATGCTTAATTATGAAAGAAAAAATATAAATGACTTCTCTCAATTTCTCGCATAGAAAAATGCACAGCTAATTTCATATTCTCACAGGAACTGGCCCCACTCGTTGAACCGGCAGCAGTGCCACGATATCCACGTAACCACGGTGAGTTCTCGAACCGAAAGTTGCAGTTACCACGTTTCTTCTGCAGTCATTCCTCTTCCTCAGTCATTCCTCTGCAGTTTTTCCTGGGCGCTTCTTCTTCCTCTGTTCTGGAACCGTCGGTTCATCTTCTTCTTCCTCTCGAAGGCAGTTCCTTTCGCCCATTTCCTTGCAGGCATGGACGATGGGAAACGCACAACAGAGACCCACTTGGTCCCTGCCCATGGCACCACGACTTTGGCAGTGGTGTACACAAATGATGAAGCGACTGTGGAGACAACTCTCGCCAGGTTTGAGCAATTGCTTGAGAAAGAGAAGCACAAGTTTGTGGGGCTAGACTTGGAGTACACCCGTGCAAATAAGCGAAAAAAATCCTCCACAAGAGATCGCTCTCGTGCAAATCGCCATACATGAGGAGGTCCTCGTTTACCACTTCTGCAGGTATGTGAAATTTAAATTTGAGATCACCACTTCTGCATCCCTTGTTCCCTTACATCCCTAGAACCATCTAAGTGCAGGAGTAAACCAACTGAGATGCGTTTTCCGGCTCTGGTCGAGTTCTTGTGTAGGAAAGGGATAACTTTCACTAGCGTCGATATCACAAATGACACAATTATGCTTTCTCGTGCGTTGATAAAAATCCCAGAGGGGCACCACATCGACATCCAAAATCTGTACAAGATCAAATCATACCCAGCGAAGGATGGCATGGGTGATCTGGCAGCGGAAATCATCGATAAATCCTATGAAAAACTAATTGAAGTAACTCGATCATGACTACTGGGAGTGGAAGCTGATGAGCCAGGCGCGACTCGAGTATGCATCCAGAGACGCCTACATGGCGTACGAGTTGTACAGTAAGCTCATTACCATGAAAGATGGGATGGTTAAGGCGGGGGTTTTCGTGAGAGAGCTATGCCCTGGTTGCAAGCTAGCCCAGGAGAAGAAGAGCGAGGAGGACATAAAGCGGTTTCAGGACGAGCAGGAATCTTGGGACGGTGGCGACATCAAGCGGCTGAAGGGGAAGCAAGTCAAGGACGACAACAAGTGGTGGTGATACATTATGTGTTTGAACTAGATTTTAGATTCTAGTTTATTATGTGTGTGATACATTTAGTTACTTCAATACAAAATTTGAACCAATTTAACTTGTTGATGTATTTCTGGACAATTATAATATAATCGAGCACTAGAAATATTGTGTAGTGTGCATGAGCATGATCAGTAAATATAATTTAACACTAGAAACTTTAA
Organism: Avena eriantha; assembly: GCA_910589775.1. Lineage (NCBI taxonomy): Eukaryota > Viridiplantae > Streptophyta > Magnoliopsida > Poales > Poaceae > Avena > Avena eriantha. The sequence continues at coordinate 453,123,692 of OU342741.1, read as the reverse complement.
GGCACTCCATATAAAGGAGTAAATTAATATATAAGGTTCACCAAAGACACCACGGATATATTGTCTTACATGCCACACACATGTAATAATTAACTAGAACAAAATACAAGCAGGGGCTACAGCAGGAGGCCGGGACACGGAGACGCCTAGCAGGGCAGGGGTTTATCAGCAGGAGGCAGCGATAGCCTAGTCGATGGGATACAGGCCAGTCCTGACATACTTCTGGAGGAATTTTCCGTAGGCTGCGTGCCGCGCCAAGGTAATCGGCCTATGGCTTCTGCCTCCGCCTCTGCCAATGCCCTCCGCATGCTGGATCATGCTGTTGAGGTCCACGTTGATTGCTCTGCCACAGAATGGGCAAAACAGTCTCCCCCTACGGTGGAAACGGATTAGCCCACACCGTAACCGCCTCAGCACGTAGCAACTCTTGTTGTCCCTGGATTCCTTGCTAGCGTCCACTTCATCATCATCCTCCTGTTGATTTTTAAGAACATAACTTAGAACTCGTACATATGATTTGAATTGTATTACAACTCAAGAATTCACAACGTGTACATGTAAGACAATATATCCGTGGATATCAAAGATAAAGGATCTCAGCAATAGTTTGATCGGTTCATATATCATTTCATCTCAACACAATGACAAATAATTGCATCAGATTGCGGCCTCATAAGTTTATTCAGGGACGGCGTGAGTTAACCAAGTAACAATTGCACAGCCTATATTGTTGTTGTACATCGCCCCAGGTTCACTAACTCGTCCCTAAAAAAATCTGACACCAGTGTGACTGCCTCTCTTTTGGGACAAATTTGAATCATTGGCCATAACAAGAAATTGAAATGTAATCGTACAAACCATTATTCAGGGATATACATAGTCAGGTACAAAAACAAGCATAAATATTGTAATTATAAATAAAAAACCAAACAATTAATCTTCAGGTGCATGTTAAAAATACTTATGATCAAAACCATTCATATACATATGCATCATACCAATCATTAGAAGATCAGAAACAATTCAAGGATCATATATGTAGTTCCATATGAGAATAAATCTAGGGCCTCAAAATTTGTTTCAGAGATGGAGTTGGGGAACCAAAGTACCAACAACACAACCTATGTTGTTTGTGTGCATTGCTGCCTCAGGTTCACCAACCCATCCCTAAAACACGACACCATCATACGTGTCTCCACTTGAACTCTTTTGGGGCAAATTTCAATCATCGGCCTCGGTGACAAACTAAAATGTAATTCTTATACACTATGAATGCATGGAATAGATAATTCAAATATCATAGTTCTATGAATGTAGAATAAAGATTGCATCCTCATAAGTTTCTATAGAGATGGCGTAAGCGAACCAAGTAACAATTGCACAACTTATATTGATCTTGTACATGGCCTCAGGTTCGCTCACTGATCCCTGTAAAAATTTGACACCAATGTGTTTGCCTCTCTTTGGGGCAAATTTGAATTATTGGCTACAATAAGAAATTGAAATGTAATCGTTCCAAACAATATTCAGGGATATACAAATGCATCATACAACGCATTCATAGATCAGAAACAATACAAATATTATATATTTAGGTTCCATATGAGATAAAAAATTAGGGCCTCATTTTTTTCAGCGATGGAGTCGGAGAACCAAAATACCAACAGCACAACCTATATTGTTTATGTGCATTGCTGCCTCAGGGCCACTAACCATCCCTAAGAAAATGAGACCATCAGATGCCCTTGCACTATTTTGGGGCAAAATTGAATCATTGGGCTCAGTAAGGAATAGAAATGTAATGTTATAGGCCTGCCGTGTATCGAAATCAACACTCAACTAGCAAACTCAACTAGATGGTAGATGAGCAGATTGGGGTTTTATGACTAGACGGATTGGGGTTTTGTGACTAGATGGCAGATGCATCAATCAACCGATCGAATCATATATATACTACCCTACTTCAAGAGCAAAAGAATCTGCACACGATTGAGCAAATCCTATGTATGAACAGTGAAAACTGCGGCTGCAACTAGAGAAGCTAGTAATGTAGTACCTCGGACTCCTCATCAGGGACCTCCTCCTCGAACTCATCATTCTCCGCGATTGCGTTGAAGATTTCTTGAATGGCGATGGGGTCATCGATGTAGATCCCCGGATTTCCTCCGCCTGCCGCCTGCCCCCATCCAGGTTTGCCGCTGGCACCACGACGTTGTCGGCCATGACGTTGTCGGCCACCTGCTGCTCGGTGGAGATGGCTACTACCGGCTGCTCGGCGGCGATGGCTACCACCTGCTGCTCGGCGGCGATGGCTACCAACTGCTGCTCGGCGGCAACGGCTACCACCTGCTGCTCGGCAGCGACGGCTACTGGCTGGACGGATGAGTTCGCACCCTCGACAGCGCGGCGATGAGCGGCGTTCGTGCCCGGAGAAGACGCCTCCGTCTGCTTGGTGACGACCGAGCCATTTGCTGCTTCGCCTTCAAATGGCTTCACCTCTGGATCTTCTCCACGCGTATGCTTCATGGCGCACCAAGGGAATGAGGTAGTGCAAACGAGGGAGATTCGGCGCGCACGGCAGGTGTAGATTGGGGTCTTGGGACTAGACAGACTGGGAGGAAATGACACGAGCTCATGGAGGAAGAAGGTCGAGGGGGTTATAAACACCGGACCGTTCGTAGTCCTCGAGTGGACACGTGCGGTGGGGGGGGGGGGTGGGGGGGTGGGGGGCTACCACGATATCCACCCTTTTTTCGGTTCCCTTTTTTTGAAACAGCCATGATCTCCACTTTAGAGCTGCATTGAAAACACGCTCATGGCAGACCTCGATTCCACTGCATGCAAGTGGCCGGGAACTAATTTCTAGCAAAGTTAGATCTACTCGAGGGGGGCCCTTGACTCATGGAATTTACTAGCGGTAGGGCCCAGTTGGAAGTGAGATTGAGAGCACTGCGTATAAATGGGACATGGATGATTAAAATCAAGTGGCAATAAATTGCAGCGTCCCATCGACAACCGTGCACTCGATGACCCCGTTGCCCTGTGCATGAGTTGTAGTAGTAGTAGGCTTTTCAGACTTGATTAAACTTGACATGAACGCTCGACGACATTTCGATGGACGCCATCGTGTTCCTTCCTGTAGAAGGCTCGCGGAGGGAGACGTCCGTGCTGTCTCACGCTATACCGTGAAGGGCACGAGGTGTGCAATGATCATCGTTGGATCACACAGAATCAATGGTTGGTGCACACGATCCGCGTGACAACTGTGACAACCAATCAGGGAGTAGCAGACAGGGTGAGGACAGTTTTGGGCTTCTACGAAAGATAGAGAGGGGGTGGGCAAAACTAAGTAGTACGACATAAAAGCAAGGGCAAAACTGAGTAGTATAAAAATGGAAAGTGTCTTGTACAATGAAATACATCAAATTATGCCAAGATAGATCCACTAGAGTTCATTGGATGTGTGTTCTTCTCATAAACAACACCCAGTGTCATTGCATGTCTGTTCCTCTAAACAAACCACATAAGGATCCACAAGTGTCATTGCGTGTGTGTTCTTCTCATGAACCACATAAGGATGGGCCCACCAGTGTCATTGCATGTCTGTTCTTTTCATGAACCACACCCAGTGTCATTGCATGTGTGTTACTTCCATAAACCACATGTGGATCCACCGGTGTGATTGCATGTCTGTTCCTTCCATAAACCACATAAGGATCCACCAGTGTCATTGCATGTCTGTTCTTTTCATGAACCACTCCTAGTGTCAGTGCATGTCTGTTCTTTTCATGAACCACACCCAGTGTCACTGCATGCCAGTTCTTTTCATGAACCACATAAGGATCTACTAGAGTCATTGGATGTGTGTTCTTCTCACGAACCACATGTGGATCCACCAGTGTCATTGCATGTTTGTTCCTCTAAACAAACCACACAAGGATCCACTAGTGTCAATGGATGTGTGTTCTTTTCATGAACCATACCCAGTGTCATTGCATGTGTGTTCTTCTAAACAAACCACATAAGGATCTACTGGTGTCATTGCATGTCTATTCTTTTCATGAACCACATAAGGATTGGCCCACCAGTATCATTGCATGTCTGTTCTTTTCATGAACCACACCCAGTGTCAGTGCATGTCTGTTATATTCATGAACCACACCCAGTTTCACTACATGTCTATTCTTTTCATGAACCACATAAGGATCTACCAGTGTCATTGCATGTCTTTTACTTCCATAAACCACATGTGGATCCACCGGTGTCATTGCATGTGTGTTCCTCTCAACAAACCACATAAGGATGCACCAGTGTCATTGCGTGTGTGTTATTCTCATGAACCACATAAGGATGGGCCCACCAGTGTCATTGCATGTCTGTTCTTTTCATGAACCATACCCAGTGTCAGTGCATGTCTGTTCTATTCATGAACCGCACCCAGTTTCACTGCATGTCTGTTCTTTTCATGAACCACATAAGGATCTACCAGTGTCATTGCATGTCTTTTACTTCCATAAACCACATGTGGATCCACCGGTGTCATTGCATGTCTGTTCCTCTAAACAAACCACATAAGGATCCACCCGTGTCATTGCGTGTGTGTTCTTCTCATGAACCACACCCAGTGTCATTGCATGTGTGTTCTTCTAAACAAACCACATAAGGATCCACCAGTGTCATTGCCTGTCTGTTCTTTTCATGGACCACATAAGGATCCACCAGTGTCATTGCATGTATGTTCTTTTCATGAATCATAGCCAGTGTCATTGCATGTCTGTTCTTTTCATGAACCACACCTAGTGTCATCACATGTGTGTTACTTCCATAAACCACATGTGGATCCACCGGTGTCATTGCATGTCTGTTCCTTCCAAAAACCACATAAGGATCCACCAGTGTCATTGCCTGTCTATTCTTTTCATGAACCACTCCTAGTGTCGGTGCATGTCTGTTCTTTTCACGAACCACACCCAGTGTCCATGCATGTCAGTTCTTTTCATGAACCACATAAGGATGTACCAGAGTCATTGGATGGTTGTTCTTCTCATGAACCACACGTGGATCCACCGGTGTCATTGCATGTATGTTCCTCTAAACAAACCACATAAGGATCCACCAGTGTCATTGCCTGTGTGTTCTTTTCATGAACCACTCCTAGTGTCAGTGCATGTCTGTTCTTTTCACGAACCACAGCCAGTGTCACTGCATGTCAGTTCTTTTTCATGAACCACATAAGGATCTACCAGAGTAATTGGATGTGTGTTCTTCTCATGAACCACACGTGGATCCACCCGTGTCATTGCATGTATGTTCCTCTAAACAAACCACATAAGGATCCACCAGTGTCATTGCGTGTGTGTTCTTTTCATGAACCACACCTAGTGTCATTGCATGTGTGTTCTTCTAAACAAACCACATAAGGATCCACCAGTGTCATTGCCTGTCTGTTCTTTTCATGAACCACATAAGGATCCACCAGTGTCATTGCATGTCTGTTCTTTTCATGAATCACAGCTAGTGTCATTGCATGTCTTTTACTTCCATAAACCACATATGGATCCACCTAGTGTGATTGCATGTATGTTCCTCTAAATAAATCACATAAGGATCCACCAGTGTCATTGCGTGTCTGTTGTTTTCATGAACCAAACCAAGTGTCATTGCATGCGTGTTCTTCTGTAACAACCTCGGCCCCTACGCTCTAAGTTCAAGCCTGGATGAACGAAAAGTGGTTAAGGGTTTTACAGCGGAGGCCCAGGGCCACCCACGTGTAGGCCCGTCGGTCGTCCTAACCACTTCCAAGAACATCGGGACAAGAGCGAGCGGCGTAGGCAATAGGCGAAGAGATCAAATACATACACACATGAGTATGTATGCAAGCTACCTTACAACAGTTCTCAGAGCCATTCCATCTAAAAGAAAATAGAAATATTGCAACGCCATACGGCAAGATCCAAATATCCTAGATCGAGATAATAGTGTAGGATAGCTCCTCATACATCAATCAGCAGAGTATCAAGCGGAAGCGGGAAACAAGATCCGAGTACGGATAAGAAGCAAATCGGCATAAGATGCCACATAAATAAGCACATCCTGCCCACAGATCTCATGGACCCCCATCCCGGGAATCTCTACACCGAGTGATCGTTGCCAACATCATATGTTTCCTCCACCCAGTATCCATCTTGCGGGTATACCTGTTCATCTAAATCAAACAATTTATCGTGTGAGACCCTAGGGGTACTCAGCAAGTCTTTATGCCTCTAAAGGGGACATATACCTGGGGTGACGCAATTGCAGCAAAAGTTAATAACTAACAAGCCTATAGATACTCGCTAACCATCCGCCTAACCAATGATAGACAGATGTCTGTTAATTAGAAACAACAATTATAACAGTATAAAGTAACAGATCCATCCTCCTTCTCGCTTACCAACGAGAAAGCGGACGAACAACCCATCCGTTAGCAGTTTTATTAATCATTCCATGAATATCGCACTATTTACTAATCAGATATTTAGTCAAATTAAAGACGGTACTTTAGTTATACTTGTCTATGATCGAGAAACTGTGCTCCAAGTCGTCCATAACCGCGGACACAGCTTTCAGAAAGATTTACCCTGCAGGGGTGCACAAATAGCAACACACACATGATCGACCTCGGAAAAACCAAATTAAAACCCAACGAGCCTTTCACGACAAAGCGATCACATGATTCGTAAAATATTTCAGGGGGCCACTCCATTAAGCTACCCGCAACGAAGTTGGCCGGCTCCGAGACGGACCTAAGGTTTGTGTGGACGGCTGTAAACGACTGGGAACCCGAAAGTGTGACTGGGCTTGTCGATACAACAAAAACGTGTCACGATCCAAAACAGTACAGGTGCTCCACACACAATCTTAAATAAGGCAGTAAATCATGGCATAAGTACAGGATAGTAGTAAAGCCCCAAACTACTTTGTGGCCCCAAGAAATAAAGTACAAATCAAGATTATGCAAAAGAGGATTCATAGAGTCTCCCGTATGTGGATAGTGCGGATAGTCAAGGAACAAGTATTAAGTACTCGGGGTCCTACGGGACACAAGTGAGCATGAAAAACCAAATAACAGATATTGCTCACCGGTGCCTCTTTCATTAGTTATCCCATAACTACTCAGGTTAAGTTGTTTAGGTACCTCGTTATCCAACAGACACTCACAAACCCTACACATGCAATTCTACGACTCGTAAGGCTCAATCAACTCGTGTAGTACTGGCTCATAGGATGGAGGAACAAGCTTCAATGGGGTTTAAAGGTAAAGGCTATGCAATACTTGGGATTCAGTTTAATGCAATCGCGACTCAATGATGCAAGTATAAGATAGAGGCAATAGGTACTATATGTATGCAAGCATGTGGTAGTGCTTCCCTGGAAGCTCAGTTGAAGCGAGGGATGGATCTGGGTAGTACTCCTAGGATGCCTGATAATTCCCCTGCTCGGCGTCTATTCGAAAGAAGAACCAAACAAACAAGGGCCAACATATATAAAGTTCACAAGCATATAGATAAAATGCGTCAAGCAACCAAGCATGCCATGATGAATGATGCACATTTTACATGGCCATAATGTAGCATGGCAGGGGTGAGGTGTGGGGACAAGATTAAATCATTTTGTTAATTATTTGGTCAAGTTTTATTACCATAAACAGTTCTGAATATTTAATATTTATACGATGCCTTCAATTCATATCATGGAATGCGTAGTTAGAACGGGCTCGTTGCGCTGATCGATTTAGACGTATTATTTGTCAAATTTGGAGTTACAGAATTAAAGTTATTAATTAATTAAGAAAAGGCATTTGTATTGCAGTTAAACAATTTCGAAAATTTAAATTAGTCAAACATTATTTTGGATGGCATATTTGAAATCCTTACATTTTTCTGATTCAAAAACATATATTATTTGTATTATTTGGATTTATTAATTAAAAGTTATTAATTTCTGGATTTAAAATCATATTAAACATTTCTAGAAAACATTTTTATTAAACAGAAGAGGACACAGACTTTTGTACTGAGAGAGATCTAGCCACAGCCACTGACGGGTGGGGCCATCGCTGACTCAGCACAAGGTGGGGCGCAGCAGCCAGGGCCGGCTTTTCTCACCGCGGGTTCAGCCAGCCGCAGAGACGGACGGGTGGGCCAGCGTATCATGGGGCCACCGCGCGGGTGCGCCAGCCGGGGTCGGACACGTGGCGGATCCGAGGGAGCGCGGGTTGAGGAACCAAAAAGCCTGGGTATCTTTTTATAAAAGTGCAACCGCAGCTGACAGGTGCGCCTAGAAAGGACCGCGGGTTGAGAACTCAAAAAAAACAAGGGGCTAACTGCAAAAGGAAAAGTGGCCCTGTTCCTCTTCTTCGTTTCCTAACAAAACTGACGACGCGGGGAAAAACTAGGCGCGGCTGGGGATCGATCCCGCGACGCGACGCACACGCATGCGGCTGCTACCGCTACGGTGGGCGGAGGTTGATGTTGGGGAACGGCTGGGCGGCCAGAAGTGCAACCAGAGGGGTGACGGCAGAAGAACACCCGCGAACGTCGGTGCACCGAGAGCGTTCGATAGAAAGATCGGCGCTACCAGGAAGAGACGACAAGGAGAGATTTGTCTGGGAGGCTCAGCGGCTCACCGTGGTTGTGCTGGCGGCGTTGGATCGGGTCGGGGCGTAGGCAGACGACGACGACGCTGACGCACGGCGGCCTAGGGTTTTGCTTCGGGCGTGGCGGTGGTCTCCGGCTCCGGTCCTTCTCCTCCTCGACGACGGGTATAGGCAGCCTCCTAGGGTCCTCCTCAACCTTCCTCGACGACCAGACTCCACACCCACTTCGCCAGCGTCGACGACCGGAGGTAGACCGAGGTGGCGGTGGTAGATGGAGGCGGTGGCTAGCAGGGTGGTGGGGAGCTGGGTGGTGAAGGGCAGCGCCCAGGTGAGATCTGGAGAGGCTCCAGGCAGGCAGGAGAGGGAGTAGATAAGGACAGAGGAGAGGGGAAGATGCACATTGGGGCTCGGGTGGGGAAAAAAGGTGGTGGTGTCCACCTTGCTCTTCTCCCTCTCTCACGCGTGCTGCGAGGCGCGGGATGCCAGGGTAGGTTGCACGGGTGGGACCAGGTGGAACAAGGCGCAGGAGCTCGGGTAGGGTAGGATTGGCAGCGAGGAAAAGAGAGAAAAAGGGAGAGGGAATGGCTCGGCTAGGGTTTAGGTTAGGGGGTGGCTTGGTCTGGGTTCGGTGTAGCCAAGGCCAGCTAGGGCAGGGCCAGGTGGTGCTGGCCAAGGGAGGCTCGGCCTGGTGGAGTGGTGATTAGGGTAGGAGGGATAGAATGAGAAGAGGGTGTATCTAGGGTTTGGTGTTGTGTAGGTTTATGGTTAGATAGGGGGTGAGGGTGAGGTTTAGATGATGGTTCCAACATAGATGAAGAGAGGGAGAGAAGCTAGGTTAGATCATGGGGGAAAACCCATGCCCCACTAAAAACCGAATAAAAACCAAAGAAAAAGAAAAAGAAAAAGAAAAGAAGATAATCTTGCATGGCCCATGCATAATTAGTAAATGCCATATTTATTATTGTGAAAACAATTGTAAATGACCATGGGCATTTATTAACACATGCATGTAGCATCCCAGTTGTCTAACAATTGTAATGCTACTTGGTCTAGTAATATAATGGCTACTTCCTATATATAATTGTTGCATCATAATCATATCATGCTCATGTCATCATGCCACCTTGCATTTGAGCATCATATAAAACCCTATTTCTATGGTTCTTCTCTCATATGCATTATTAATTGTATTTGCCTCTTGATATTGTATTTGATGATTGATATATTGTTTAATGCCCAAGTTGAGTTGGGGGCATATCTTTTATTCACCTCCATCACCTTTCTTTTCACCACCTTATAATTCCACCATCCTATTAACCATGAGCTTGTATTTCTTTTTCTTTAGATCTTTACTCTAGCTCATGTGGGTTCGGGTGGATCTAATTCTATAATTTCTTTTGCTTGGCATGTATTCCACTTCTTGAGAATGCATAAGAATAATGCCATATTATTAATATTGTTTTCACAAGAATAAAACATGGCATTATTCATTTTTGCATGGGCCATGCAACTACCACCACCATGTGTTTCTCTTTTGGTTATGATTTGATTTTTATGTGGACCATCTTCTTGAGCTCTCTTTTTCTCTAAACCCCTTACACCTTGATCTTGTATCTTGGCCATGTGCATCATCCCTTCCTCCTCTTTTTCTCTCACAAGTGCATGCCCTCATGCATGGACATGTGGGACCTTTTCCCTCACCACCTTGTCCCCCATCCCTACCTCCATGTTGTGACCACACTTGGTGGCTTGATTTTATACATGCCAAACCCTAACCCCTACCCTCTCTCTAATCCCTCACTCTAGCCATCTCTCCAAACCCTAACATCTAACAAAAACCCTAACCCCTCTCTATTTTTTACTCTAACCCTAGATCTAATCTAAACCGTAAACCTTAACCTCACCTCACCCCTCTCCTCTCACCATGCCGAGGTGTCCCCTCTCTCTACCATGCTGGACCCACCCAGCTACCCTCCTACCCTAACCCTAGCACCACCCTAACACGAGCCACTACCCCATATCTAACCCTAGCCTAGCTCACCCGAGCCCCTCTCTCTTTTCTCTCTTTCTCTCTACCTGTCGTGCCAGCCCCACAACCACGCCGTCCCCACCTGGCCCGCCTGTCAGCACCACCCCACCTACCCCTGCCTCGCTCCAGCTCGAGCACGTGAGACGAGGAGGAGGAGAAAGGTGGCCGAAGCCACCTTTATCTAACCCGAGCCTCACAGGCACCCCACCCTCTCTCTCGCTTTATCCTCCGCCCCACGTCTCCTCTGCCTCGCCAGATCCACCCCCAAGCCCCGCCTCTCCTCCCCTTCTTCTTCACCGTCGCCAGATCCTGCCGCCGGTCACCGCCAGTACCACCGGCGTCTCCTCGTTCCGGCCAGCACGCGCGTCGTGGAGGTGGTCGAGGAGACCAAGGACGTTCCTCTACATCGCCCTGTACACGCCGACGTGGAGGAGAAGCCCCAGGATCACCAGTACGAGCGCCGCCCGGCGCAAACCCTAGATCTCCGGCCGCCAGCCTCGTCGTCGCCCTGCTGCGCCCCAAGCCGATCCGCCGCCGTCAACCACCCCGCGGTGAGCCCCTCTACCGCCTAGACAACCTCCGCCCCTCCGTAAAGCCCTAGCCGCGGTAGACTTTTCGCCGAGCGCTCCCAGTGCATCGTGGACGCGTGCGTCTGCACGTTGTCGCGTCGCGCAGAGACCTATCTAGCGCCCGCCTGCTTCCCTGTCACCACCCCTCGCTTAGCCGCACTGGTCACCGACGCCTAGCGCGAGCCCCAAGTCCCCAGATCGAGTCCCCGTGTCGCCGCTCCGTGCACCACGCGCTGTCCCCGTCAGATTCGTTAGACCGAGAGGAAGATCCACAGTGCGCCTCCCCTTTTGCACTTACCCCCCTGTTTCTTTTACCGCTCAACCCACGGTCCAGCCGACCCCACCTGCCAGCCGCTGTACACTTTTTGCAAAAACGCACCCGTAGTTTCGTAGCCCTAACCCGCGGTCCAGTGCGTCCCCACCGGTCAGCCGCTGCGTGCTCAGCAGCTATCACGTGGGCCCGTAGCCGCTGGTCCCGCCTGTCAATCGCAGTAGCTAGGTCAGGCCGCGGCGAGAAAAGCTTTTCCGCGCGCGTGTGTCCCTGCCAGCAGCTGGCCCACCTGTCAGCGACTATGGCTGGGTCGGTCTGAGTAATAAAAGTTTTCATGTTTAGCTGTTTAAACAAAACAAATTCAAATCGTTTAAATTCAAATTCAAATCAGATTTTAAATAACTTTTAAAATACAAATCCAAATAATACAAATGATATATGTTTTTGAATCAGAAAAATGTGAGGAATTCAAATATGCCATTAAAAATATTGTTTGAACACTTTAAAATTTCGAGATGATTAAAATTACAAATAAATGCCCTTTCCTTAACAAATTAATAACTTTAATTCTATAACTCCAAATTTGGCAAATAATATGTCTAAATCGATCAGCGCGACGAGCCCATTCTATCTATGCAGTCCTTGTTCTGAATTGAAGCATGCATCATGTCATTATTAAAAATCTGAACTGTTTATGACAATAAAACTTGGTTAAATAAATAATAAAATGCTTTATTTCTTGTATCCACACCTCACCCTTGCCATGCTACTTTAATGCCATGTAAATTGTGCACCATTCATCATGGCATGCTTGTTTGCTTGTCGCTTTTTAATTCATATGCTTGTGCACTTTATTTATGTTGGCCCTTGTTTGTTTGGTTCTTCTTCGAATAGACGCCCAGCAGGAGTATTACCAGGAATCACAGGAGTACTACCCAGATCCATCTCTTGCTTCAACTGAGCTGCCAGGCAAGCACTACCACATGCTTGCATACATATAGTACCTATTGCCTCTATCTTATTCTTGCATCATTGAGTCGCGATAGCATTAAATTGAATCCCAAGTACTGCATAGCCTTTACCTTTAATCCCCACCGAAGCTTGTTCCTCCATCCCATGAGCCATTACTACAGGAGTTGTTTGAGCCATGCGAGTCGTAGAAAAGCATGAGTAGGGTATGTGAGTGTCTGATGAATCATGAGGTACCTAAACAACTTAACTTGAGTAGAAATGGGATAACTAATGAAAGAGGCACCGGTGAGAAATATCTGCTATTTGGTTTTTCATGCTCACTTGTGTCCCGTAGGACCCCGAGTACTTGATTCCTGTTCCTTGACTATTCGCACTATCCACATCCGGGAGTCCTTATGGACCCCCCTGAGCCAGAGCTTGATTCATTCTTATTTCTTGGGGCCACAATGTAGTTTGGGGCTTTGTTAGTATCCTGTACTTATGCCATGCTTTACTGTTTTATTTAAGATTGTGTGTGGAGCACCTGTACTGTTTTGGATGCGGAATGTTTTCGCGGTATCGACAAGCCCAGTCACACTTTCGGGTTCCCAGTCGTTTATAGCCATTGACGCAAACCTTGGGTCCGTCTCGGAGCCGGCCAACTTCCTTGCGGGTAGCTTAATGGGGTGGCCCCCTGAAATATTTCTGAATCCTGTGATCGCTTTGTCGTGAATGCCTCGTTGGGTTTTGAGTTGGTTTTTCCGAGGTTGATCGAGTGTGTGTTTCTATTCGTGCACCCCTGCAGGGTAAATCTTTCTGAAAGCCGTGTCCGCGGTTATGGACGACTTGGAGCACAGTTTCTCGATCATAGACAAGAATAATTAAAGTACGGCTTTTAATTTGACTAAGTACCTGACTAGTAATTAGTACAATACTCATGGAATGGTTAATAAAACTGCCAACGGATGATGGGGGTTGTTCGTCCGCTTCCTCGTTGGTAAGCGAGGAGGAAGATGGATCTGTTAATTATACTGTTATAACTGCTGTTCTTAATTAACGGACATCCGTCTATCATTGGTTAGGCGGATGGTTAGCGAGTATCTATAGAATTGTTAGATATTATCTTTTCCTGCAATTGCATCACCCCAGGTTGTGTCCCCTTTAGTGGCATAAAGACTTGCTGAGTACACCCAGGGTCTCACACGATAAATTGTTTGATTCAGATGAACATGTGTACCCACAATATGGATACTGGGTGGAGGAGACAGATGATGTTGGCAACGATCACTCGGTGTAGAGATTCCGGGAACGAGGATCCGTGAGATCTGTGGGCAGGATGTGTTTATTTATGTGGCATCTTATGCCGATTTGCTTCTTATCCGTACTCGGATCTTGTTTTCCGCTTCCGCCTAATACTCTGATGTTTGTTGTATGAGGAGCTATCCTAAAATATTATCTCTATCTAGGATATTTGAATCTTGCCGTATGGCGTTGCAATATTTCTATTTCTTTTAGATGGAATGGCTCTGAGGACTGTTGTATGTGGCTTGCATACATACTCATTTGTGTATGTAGTTGATCCCTTCGCCTGCCGATTACGCCGCTCGTTCTTGTCCCGATGATCTGAAAGTGGTTAGGACGGCCGAAAGGTCTACCGTGAGTGGCCATGGGCCCCACCGTACTATTTTAACCACTTTCGTTCATCCAGGAATGTAACTAAGAGCGTAATTCACCGAGGTAGTTACAATTGGTATCAGAGCCATCCCGCCCTTCAGGGTCTCAGCCAAAATGGTCATTGTCAGTCTAGCAAATATTTTGGTAGTTATGTATACTAGGGAAAAACAAACGTGAGAGTAGGAGTGCTTCCATTTTTCTTCTTACTCACCCACCCACCCTTTTCTAGTAAGGAAGTGTAACGTTTTCTTTCCTCTTATAAAATTCAAACTAGGATTCACATGTTCTGGGTTCCGTAGTACCATAGGTTGTGTGTGTGTGTCTGTGTAAATTCCTTGTCTATCTGTTGCATCCAAATGTTATCACCATCTGCCTTTTGGTTATCAACTGTTGGTACATTCCATACCGACAGGCCTTTGTAAACCGACGTGATCTATTCTGATTCATTGTATACCGATGCGATCTATCTTACTCTTTGTTATCCGACGTTATCTTGTTGGGGTGTTCTTTTTCGTAGTTACCAATCTTTAGGTTCATCTTAAGAAGAAGGTGTTGGGATATGTGTTTTACTTGTTCATGTGCGGAGTAATGATTTGAGTGCGGGATGGAGTCGCGACCATACCACTACTGTTATCATTTGCTCTTGTATATTGAACTAGTAGAGTTACTAATCTTGATTCGTTAAGTGGTTTTGCGCATATAGTGGTATTTTAATGCCGAAATTTGCGGAAATTTTTTCTTTGTTAGTTGTGTACCACACTCCTTGTTCAGTCGTGTGCGTTATGCTTAATATCTTCTAGTTGCCTTGAACTTTGTTGATATTTTAATATCATCTCAGTGAATTGCATCATTTAATCTTGGTTAATTCCATTTTGGTACTATTTTGGATTATTATCATTCTCCATTGTAGTACTGACTTGTGTTTTATATCAATCACAGGATGGCACCACCACGCCGTTCTGAGGAGGACATACCACCTGAACTTGGGGCTGCTTTGGCAAGTATTGCAAATGCTTTGGGCACTATGCAGCAGAACCAGCAGCGCTTCGAGGAAAGCGTGAGGAGGAATGAGTTTGTCCCGCTACCTCCACCTCCCAAGCGAGGAGACATCAAGAGTTTTCTCAAGTTCAACCCACGCCAATTTGAGGTGTCTGATCAACCACTTTATGCGGATGATTGGCTTCATGAAGTGTCAAGGTTGCTGATGACTGCGGATGTTCCCGAGCAAGAATGGGTCAAATGTGCCACTCACCTTCTGAAGGGAGATGCAGCTCTGTGGTGGGAAAATTACCTCAAGGCAGACCTCTCTGGTTTTCAGCCTACTTGGGAGCAATTCACTAGGGCTTTCAAAGAGCAATATCTGTCAGAAATTGTCATGGAAAGGATGAAGGAAGTGTTTCTCAACCTCAAGCAGGGCACTGACAATGTCAATACCTACATCAGAAACTTCATGAACCTTTCTCGGTATGGTGGCGATGAGATCTCTGATGACAAGAAAAAGCAAAAGAGGTTCCGACAAGGCCTCAATGCTTCCATCAAATATGCAATCACTCATGCAAGGCCGACGTCGTTTCTGGAACTCCAACACACAGCTCTGCAGGAAGAAGCAAGTAGGCAAGTGTTTGAGGAGTCAAAGAAACACAGCCGTGATACAGCAAGTTCTTCTGCTATGACAGCTCCTTCTAAGCGTCGTGTCTGGGTTCCTAACACCCCACCGTCACTCCCTGCTCCACCAAGACCATCAAGCTACGCAGCAAGGCCACCAAACTCCTTCACTGCGGCTCCCAGGGGCTACAACCACAACTACCATGGAGCGCCTGGCGGAGTCCCTGGCTACATTGCTCTACGTCCACCTGGTGCTTGCTATACTTGTGGAAACACTAGGCATCAGCACTGGAATTGTCCAATGAACAACAAAGCTCTTCCACCACCACCTCCAAGACCTGCGGCAAGTGCTCCTATGATTCGTGCATTTCCACCTCGGGCTCTCAACATCAACACCAAGCCTGGGTCTACGGTTGCTCGTGCCAACTGTGTCAACGTCGCTCAAGCTGAGCATGCTCCTGGAATTGTGATGGGTATGCTTCCTGTTAACTCAGTTCCTGCACGAGTTTTGTTTGATTCTGGTGCTTCACATTATTTTGTTTCTCACAAGTTTGCAAATGGGAATGAGTTAGCAATGGATCCTCTCCCCAAGCGTTTAATGGTTCTTTCTCCTGGAGAAACAATGGCATCTTCTAAAATCAGCCATGGCAATCAAATTGAGATTGGTGGTTCTTCGTTTCTGGCTTCCTAAATTATTCTGGGAAATTCTGATATTGATGTCATCTCGGGCATGGATTGGTTAACAGCAAATGCAACTGTGATTGATTGTGCTGAACGTTCGGTTTCTTTGAAAATTCCTGAAGGCCATATAGTCTATTCTCCAAGTCTGACTCCTACAATTCAGCTTTATTCTTTGGCGGCTCTGAATGATGATGCTATGGAAGGTATTCAGAGTGTTCCTGTAGTCTGTGTGTTCCCAGATGTTTTTCCTAAAGAGTTTCCAGGTATGCCTCCGGATCGTGAGGTTGAGTTTGTCATTGAACTTGAACCTGGTACCGCTCCTATCTCCAAGCAGCCTTATAAAATGGGTCCTGGTGAGTTGGCTGAACTCAAACGCCAGCTGGATGAACAAGAAAAGTTGGGTTTCATTCAGCACAGTACTTCTTCCTGGGGTAGTCCAACCATCTTTGTGAAGAAACGAGACAAGACTGATAGACTTTGTGTTGACTATCGGGCACTCAATGCTAAAACAATCAAGAATAAATATCCCCTTTCGCAGATTAATGATCTCTTCGATCAGCTAGCTGGAGCTGTGGTATTCTCTAAGCTTGATTTGAGAAGTGGTTATCATCAAATCAAGATTCGCAAGGAAGATGTTCCCAAAACAGCTTTCACCACTCGCTATGGCCTATATGAGTACACAGTCATGTTTTCGGTCTCACCAACGCACCTGCCACTTTCTCAAGGCTTATGAACTCGGTTTTCATGGAGTATCTTGATAAGTTCGTTGTGGTCTATCTGGATGACATTCTAGTCTATTCTAAGTCAAAAGAAGAACATGAAGAACACCTTTGGTGTGTCCTAAACAAGCTTCGTGAGAACCGCCTGTATGCAAAGTTCTCCAAGTGTGAGTTTTGGCTGCCTCAAGTCACCTACCTTGGTCACGTCATCTCTGCCAAGGGCATTGCCGTCAACCCAGAAACTATTAAGACAATTATGGACTGGCTTCCACCCATAAATGTCAAAGAAGTCCGGAGTTTCCTCGGTTTGGCCAGTTACTGCCGTCGCTTCGTTCAAAATTTCTCGAAGATTGCGAAGCCTCTTACCGATCTCCTCAAGAAAGGCAAGAAATATCTTTGGACTCCTGCATGTCAAGCAAGCTTTGAAACACTCAAAGAGATGCTCACTTCCACACCAGGCTTGGTTCCTCCAGATACATCAAAGCCTTTCCAGATTTTCTGTGACGCTTCATTGCAAGGATTGGGTGCGATCCTTATGCAAGAAAAGCAAGTTGTTGCTTATGCCTCTCGACAGTTGAAGACGCATGAGATCAACTATCCTACACATGACCTCGAACTCGCAGCAGTTGTCTTTGCTTTGAAAGTATGGAGGCATTACTTGCTTGGCAACCGTTGTGAGATCTTTTCTGATCACAAGAGTCTGAAGTATATATTCACACAACTTGATCTCAACCTTCATCAGAGGAGGTGGATTGAAACAATCAATGATTTCGATTTTACCATCAACTACACTCTGGGCAAAGCCAATGTCATGGCCGATGCTCTTAGCCGAAAAGCTTATGTCAACAATCTCATGGTGGAAGAACAACAACCTCTCTTGTGTGAGGAATTCCGCAAGCTCAACCTTGAGATTGTGGATCAAGGGTATCTTCTGAACCTTCTAGCAACACCTCTCTTGGAAGAAAAGGTCCGTTCCATTCAACTTGGTGATCCTTACACTAAAAAGGCTTTCCAAAGTAGCTCACTTCTTTCCAGTCACGGAAACAATTTATGCAATTCAGTTGGCTGAGCTCTATATCAACAGAATTGTCTCTCTGTATGGAGTTCCTCTTGAGATCAGTTCAGACCGTGGAAGTATCTTCACTTCCAAGTTCTAGGGAAGTTTCCAAAATGCTTTGGGAACAAAATTAAACTTCAGCACAGCCTACCACCCTCAGTCGCAAGGACAAGTTGAAAGGATCAATCAGATTCTGGAAGATATGCTCCGTGCTTGCATTATCTCTTTTGGCATGAAGTGGGAAGAATGTCTTCCTTATGCTGAATTCTCTTACAACAACAGTCTCCAAAAAAGTCTAAAGATGGCACCATTTGAGGCTCTCTATGGTTGCAAATGCAGAACTCCAATTGGTTGGTCGGGCGCAGGTGAAAGAATATTGTTTGGCCCCGACATTGTAACTCAAGCGGAGGAAAAAGTTCACATCATTCTTGAAAACCTGAAGATTGCTCAAAGTCGCCAGAAGAGCAATTATGACAGAAAGCACACGGACATGCAGTATGTTCCTGGTGATCTCGTTTACCTTCGTGTCACTCCCATGAGAGGCACGCACCGCTTTGGTATCAAAGGAAAGATGGCTCCTAGATACATCGGTCCTTTCAAAATTCGTGGAAGAAGAGGAGAAGTTTCTTATGCTCTTGAGCTCCCTGAACAACTCAAAGTCCATGATGTTTTCCACATCTCTCAACTCAAGAAGTGCTTCAAGCATCCCGGCAGGACCGTGGACCATGAACTCATCAATCTCCAAGAAGATCTTTCTTATCAAGAACACCCCATAAAAATTCTAGAAGTCGCAGAAAGAAGGACTCGCAACAAGTCCATCAAGTTCTGCAAGGTGCAGTGGTCGCACCATTCCGTTGATGACGCCACTTGGGAACGTGAAGGTGAGCTCCGTGCCAAGTATCCTACCCTCTTTGAGTCTTCTTCTTCTTCCTAGAATCTCGGGGCGAGATTCCTGTTTAGTGGGGGAGAGTTGTAGCATCCCAGTTGTCTAACAATTGTAATGCTACTTGGTCTAGTAATATAATGGCTACTTCCTATATATAATTGTTGCATCATAATCATATCATGCTCATGTCATCATGCCACCTTGCATTTGAGCATCATATAAAATCCTCTTTCTTTGGTTCTTCTCTCATATGCATTATTAATTGTATTTGCCTCTTGATATTGTATTTGGTGATTGATATATTGTTTAATGCCCTAGTTGAGTTGGGGGCATATCTTTTATTCACCTCCATCACCTTTCTTTTCACCACCTTATAATTCCACCATCCTATTAACCATGAACTTGTATTTCTTTTTCTTTTGATATTTATTCTAGCTCATGTGGGTTGGGGTGGATCTAATTCTATAATTTCTTTTGCTTGGCCTTTATTCCATTCTTGGGAATGCATAAGAATAATGCCATATTATTAATATTGTTTTCACAAGAATAAAACATGGCATTATTCATTTTTGCATGGGACATGCAACTACCACCACCATGTGTTTCTCTTTTGGTTATGATTTGATTTTTATGTGGACCATCTTCTTGATCTCTCTTTTTCTCTAAACCCCTTACACCTTGATCTTGTATCTTGGCCATGTGCATCATCCCTTCCTCTTATTTTTCTCTCACAAATACATGCACTCATGCATGGACATGTGGGACCTTTTCCCTCACCACCTTGTCCCCCATCCCTACCTCCATGTTGTGACCACACTTGGTGGCTTGATTTTATACATGCCAAACCCTAACCCCTACCCTCTTTCTAATCTCTCACTCTAGCCATCTCTCCAAACCCTAACATCTAACAAAAACCCTAACCCCTCTCTATTTTTTACTCTAACCCTATATCTAATCTAAACCCTAAACCTTAACCTCACCTCAACCCTCTCCGCTCACCATGCCGAGGTGTCCCCTCTCTCTACCATGCTGGCCCCACCCAGCTACCCTCCTACCCTAACCCTAGCACCACCCTAACCCGAGCCACTACCCCATATCTAACCCTAGCCTAGCTCACCCGAGCCCCTCTCTCTTTCTCTCTACCTACCATGCCAGCCCCACAAACACCCCGTCCCCACCTGGCCCGCCTGTCAGCACCACCCCATCTGCCCCTGCCTCGCTCTAGCTCGAGCACGTGAGAGGAGGAGGAAGAGAAAGGTGGCCGAAGCCACCTTTATCTAACCCCAGCCCCACAGGCACCCCCTCCCTCTCTCTCGCTTTATCCTCCGCCCCACGTCTTCTCTGCCTCGCCAGATCCACCCCAAGCCCTGCCTCTTCTCCCCTTCTTCTTCACCGTCGCCAGATCCTGCCGCCGGTCACTGCCAGTACCACCGGCGTCTCCTCGTTCCGGCCAGCACGCGCGTCGTGGAGGTGGTCGAGGAGACCAAGGACGTTCCTCTACATCGCCCTGTACACGCCGACGTGGAGGAGAAGCCCCAGGATCACCAGTACCAGCGCCGCCCGACGCAAACCCTAGATCTCCGGTCGCCAGCCTCGTCGTTGCCCTGCTGCGCCCCAAGTCGATCCGCTGCCGTCAACCACCCCGCGGTGAGCCCCTCTACAGCCTAGACAACCTCCGCCCCGCCGTAAAGCCCTAGCCGCGGTAGAATTTTCTCCGAGCGCTCCCAGTGCACCATGGTCGCGAGCCTCTGCATGTTGTCGCGTCGCGCAGCAACCTATCTAGCGCCCGCCCGCTTCCCTGTCACCACCCCTCGCTTAGCCGCACTGGTCACCGCCGCCTAGCGCGGGCCCTAGGTCCCCAGATCCTGTCCCCGTCTCGCCGCTCCGCGCACCGCGCGCTGTCCCCGTCAGATTCGTCAGACCGAGAGGAAGATCCACAGTGCGCCTCCCCTTTTGCACTTACCCCCTGTTTCTTTTACCGCTCAACCCGCGGTCCAGCCGACCCCACGTGCCAGCCGCTATACACTTTTTGCAAAAACGCACCCGTAGTTTCGTAGCCCTAACCCGCGGTCCAGTGCGTCCCCACCGGTCAGCCGCTGCGTGCTCAGCCGCTGTCACTTGGGCCCGTAGCCGCTGGTCCCGCCTGTCAATCGCAGTAGCTAGGTCAGGCCGCGGTGAGAAAAGCTTTTCCGCGCGCGTGTGTCCCCGCTAGCAGCTGGCCCACCCGTCAGCGACTATGGCTGGGTCGGTCTGAGTAATAAAAGGTTTCCTGTTTAGCTGTTTAAACAAAACAAATTCAAATCGTTTAAATTCAAATTCAAATCAGATTTTAAATAACTTTTAAAATACAAATCCAAATAATACAAATGATATATGTTTTTGAATCAGAAAAATGTGAGGAATTCAAATATGCCATTCAAAATATTGTTTGAACACTTTAAAATTTCGAGATGATTAAAATTACAAATAAATGCCCTTTTCTTAACAAATTAATAACTGTAATTCTATAACTCCAAATTTGGCAAATAATATGTCTAAATCGATCAGCGCGACGAGCCCGTTCTATCTATGAAATCCTTGTTCTGAATTGAAGCATGAATCATATCATTATTAAAAATCTGAACTGTTTATGACAATAAAACTTGGTTAAATAAATAATAAAATGCTTTATTTCTTGTATCCACACCTCACCCTTGCCATGCTACTTTAATGCCATGTAAATTGTGCACCATGCATCATGGCATGCTTGTTTGCTTGTCGCTTTTTAATTCATATGCTTGTGCACTTTATTTATGTTGGCCCTTGTTTGTTTGGTTCTTCTTCGAATAGACGCCCAGCAGGAGAATTACCAGGAATCACAGGAGTACTACCCAGATCCATCTCTCGCTTCAACTGAGCTGCCAGGCAAGCACTACCACATGCTTGCATACATATAGTACCTATTGCCTCTATCTTATTCTTGCATCATTGAGTCGCGATAGCATTAAATTGAATCCCAAGTACTGCATAGCCTTTACCTTTAAACCCCACCGAAGCTTGTTCCTCCATCCCATGAGCCATTACTACAGGAGTTGTTTGAGCCATGCGAGTCGTAGAAAAGCATGAGTAGGGTATGTGAGTGTCTGATGAATCATGAGGTACCTAAACAACTTAACCTGAGTAGTAATGGGATAACTAATGAAAGAGGCACCGATGAGCAATATCTGCTATTTGTTTTTTCATGCTCACTTGTGTCCCATAGGACCCCGAGTACTTGATTCCTGTTCCTTGACTATTCGCACTATCCACATCCGGGAGTCCTTATGGCCCCCCCTGAGCCAGAGCTTGATTCATTCTTATTTCTTGGGGCCACAAAGTAGTTTGGGGCTTTGTTACTATCCTGTACTTATGCCATGCTTTACTATTTTATTTAATATTGTGCGTGGAGCACCTGTATTGTTTAGGATGCGGAGTGTTTTCGCGGTATCGACAAGCCCAGTCACACTTTCAAGTTCCCAGTCGTTGACAGCCATTGACGCAAACCTTGGGTCCGTCTCGGAGCCGGCCAACTTCACTGCGGGTAGCTTAATGGGGTGCCCCCCTGAAATATTTCTGAATCATGTGATCCCTTTGTCGTGAATGCCTCGTTGGGTTTTGAGTTGGTTTTTCCGAGGTTGATCGAGTGTGTGTTGCTATTCGTGCACCCCTGCAGGGTAAATCTTTCTGAAAGCCGTGTCCGCGGTTATGGACGACTTCGAGCACAGTTTCTCGATCATAGACAAGAATAACTAAAGTACCGCTTTTAATTTTACTAAGTACAATACTCATGGAATGGTTAAGAAAACTGCCAACGAATGATGGGGCTTGTTCGTCCGCTTCCTCGTTGGTAAGCGAGGAGGAGGATGGATCTGTTAATTATACTGTTATAACTACTGTTCTTAATTAACGGACATCCGTCTATCATTGGTTAGGCGGATGGTTAGCGAGTATCTATAGAATTGTTAGATATTATCTTTTGCTGCAATTGCGTCACCCAAGGTTGTGTCCCCTTTAGTGGCATAAAGACTTGCTGAGTACCCCTAGGGTCTCACACGATAAATTGTTTGATTCAGATGAACAGGTGTACCCGCAAGATGGATACTGGGTGGGGGAGACAGATGATGTTGGCAACGATCACTCGGTGTAGAGATTCCGGGAACGGGGATCCGTGAGATCTGTGGGCGGGATGTGTTTATTTATGTGGCATCTTATGCCGATTTGCTTCTTATCCGTACTCGGATCTTGTTTTCCGCTTCCGCTTGATACTCTGATGTTTGTTGTATGAGGAGCTATCCTAAAATATTATCTCTATCTAGGATATTTGAATCTTGCCGTATGGCATTGCAATATTTCTATTTCTTTTAGATGGAATAGCTCTGAGGACTGTTGTATGTGGCTATACATACTCATTTGTGTATGTAGTTGTTCCCTTCGCCTGCCGATTACGCCGCTCGTTCTTGTCCCGATGATCTGAAAGTGGTTAGGACGGCTGAAAGGTCTACCGTGTGTGGCCGTAGGCCCCACCATATTATTTTAACCACTTTCGTTCATCTAGGCATGTAACTAAGAGCGTAATTCACCGAGGTAGTTACAATGTACTCCCAAAAATATGGAATTGAGGCCAAGCAAAAACAAAAGAGTTGTGTCCCAAGTGGAGTAGATGGAATATGCTCATCTTTGAAAATAATTTGGGCATGCTAGTGTGTATGTCCCACTAGGTGCATAATAGCCTCAAAATATTCCAACATGAGCATACATTCAAAGCAATCCATATGGAAGCTTGACAAGGGGTTCCACTCACATAGCATGCAAAGGTGGCCATGTGGCTATCCACATATCAATAATGTAAAAACAACATGATGCATATATGGGAGCATGTGGAATTATAAGTGGATCCATCCCAACCCACATGAGCTAGAGGTAAAACCAAATAATTTGCAAGGCTCACATATAGTGGGATGGTGGAATAATGGGGTGGTGACAAGAAAGTTGGGGGAGTTAATAAAAGATATGCCCCCAACTCAACTTGGGCATCAAGCATTTATTAAGAATCAAATACAATGTATCAAGAGGCAAATACAATTAATAGTGCATATGAGATAAGAACCAAATGAAAAGGGTTTTATATGATGCTCAAATGCAATGTGGCATGATGACATGAGCATGATATAATTATGATGCAACAATTATATGTAGGAAGTAGCATTTTATTATTAGACCATGTAACATTACAGATGTTAGACAGATGGGATGCTATAACTCTCCCCCACTAAACAGGAATCTCACCCCGAGATTCTAGGAAGAAGAAGAAGACACGAAGAGGGTAGGATACTTGGCACAGAGCTCATCCTCGTGTTCCCAAATGGCTTCATCAACGGAATGGTGCGACCACTGCACCTTGCAGAACTTGATAGACTTGTTGCGAGACTTTCTTTCTGTGACTTCTAGGATTTTTGTGGGGTGTTCTTGATAAGACATGCCTTCTTGGAGATTCATGAGCTCATGGTCCACGGTCCTGCTGGGATCCTTGAAGCACTTCTTGAGTTGAGATATATGGAAAACATCATGGACCTTGAGTTTTTCAGGGAGCTCAAGAGAATAAGCAACTTCTCCTCTTCTTCCACGAACTTTGAAAGGACCGATGTATCTAGGAGTCAGCTTTCGTTTGATACCAAACCGGTGCGTGCCTCTCATAGGAGTGACACGAAGATAAACAAGATCACCAGGGACATACTCCATGTTCGTGTGCTTTCTGTCATAGTTGCTCTTCTGGCGACTTTGAGCAACCTTCAGGTTTTCGAGAATGATGTGAACCTTCTCCTCCGCTTGAGTTACAATGTCGGGGCCAAACAATGTCCTTTCACCTGCGCCCGACCAACCAATCGGAGTTCTGCATTTGCGGCCATAGAGAACCTCAAATGGTGCCATCTTTAGACTCTTATGGAAGAGAACTCAACATAAGGAAGGAATTCTTCCCACTTCATGACGAAAGAGATGACGCAAGCACGGAGCATATCTTCCAGAATCTGATTGATCCCTTCCACTTGTCCTTGCGACTGAGGGTGATAGGCAGTGCTGAAATTCAACTTTGTTCCCAAAGCATTTTGGAAACTTCCCCAGAACTTGGAAGTGAAGATGTTTCCATGCTCTAAACTGATCTCAAGAGGAACCCCATACAGAGAGACAATTCTATTGATATAGAGCTCAGCCAACTGAATTGCAGAAATTGTTTCCTTGACTGGAAAGAAGTGAGCCACTTTAGAAAGCCTGTCGATGACAACAAAGATAGCATTGTTGCCTTTCTGTGACCTTGGAAAACCAGTTATGAAGTCCATCTCTACTTTCTCCCATTTTCATTCTGGAGGCTTCAATGGTTGAAGAAGACCAGAAGGTTTTTGATGGACAGCTTTAAATCTGCGGCAGACATCACACTCGGAGACATACTTGGCACAATATCGTTTCAACCCAGGCCAACAATATTGTGCTTTCAGATCCATGTACATCTTAGTGCTGCCAGGGTGGATAGAAAGAACAGAATCATGAGCTTCTTTAAGAACTTGCTCTCTCAAACCCGGATACTTCGGAACGAACATCCGGTGCTTAAATAATAGAGTGCCTTGGTCGTCAAGGTGGAAAGGTTCATACTTCGGAAGCTGAATCTTGGAGATGATGTTTTTAGTGTACGGATCACCAAGTTGAATGGATCGAACTTTTTCTTCCAAGAGAGGGATTGCCAGAAGATTCAGAAGATACCCTTGATCCACAATTTCAAGGTTGAGCTGGCGGAATTCCTCGCACAAGAGAGGTTGTTGTTCTTCCACCATGAGGTTGTTGACATAAGCTTTTCGGATGAGAGCATCGGCCATGACATTAGCTTTGCGAGGAGTGTAGTTGATGGTGATATCGAAGTTGTTGATGGTTTCAATCCATCTCCTTTGGCGAAGGTTGAAGTCTGGCTGAGTGAAGATATACTTCAGGCTTTTGTGGTCAGAAAAGATCTCACAACGGTTTCCAAGCAAGTAGTGCCTCCATACTTTCAAGGCGAAGACAACCGCTGCAAGTTCAAGATCATGTGTTGGATAGTTGATCTCATGTGTCTTCAACTGACGAGAGGCATAAGCAACAACTTGTTTTTCTTGCATGAGGACCGCACCCATTCCTTGCAAGGAGGCGTCACAGAATATCTGGAAAGGCTTTGATGTATCTGGAGGAATCAAGACTAGTGTGGAAATGAGCTTCTCTTTGAGTGTTTCAAAGCTAGCTTGACATGCAGGAGACCAAAAGTATTTCTTGCCTTTCTTAAGGAGATCGGTAAGAGACTTCGCAATCTTCGAGAAGTTCTGAACGAAGCGACGGCAGTAACTAGACAAACAAAGGAAACTCCGGACTTCTTTGACATTTTTGGGTGGAAGCCACTCAACAATTGTCCGAACAGTTTCTGGATTAACGGCAATGCCCTTAGCAGAGATGACGTGACCCAGATAGGTGACTTCGGGAAGCCAAAATTCACACTTGGAGAACTTTGCATACAGGCGGTTCTCACGAAGATTGTTTAGGACACACCGAAGGTGTTCTTCATGGTCTTCCTTTGAATTAGAATAGACTAGAAGGTGATCCAGATAGGCCACGACGAACTTATCAAGATACTCCATGGAAACCGAGTTCATAAGCCTCGAGAAGGTGGCAGGTGCATTGGTGAGACCTAAAGACAAGACCATGTACTCATACAGGCCATGGCGGGTGGTGAAAGCTGTTTTAGGAACATCTTCCCTGCGAATCTTGATTTGATGATACCCACTTCTCAAGTCAAGCTTAGAGAATACCACAGCTCCAGCTAGCTGATCGAAGAGATCATTAATCCGCGGAAGGGGATATTTATTCTTGATGGTTTTTGCATTCAGAGCTCGGTAATCAACACAAAGTCGATCAGTGCGGTCTCACTTCTTCACAAAGATTGGTGGGCTACCCCAAGAAGAAGTGCTGAGCTGAATAAAACCCAACTTCTCTTGTTCATCAAGCTGACGTTCGAGTTCAGCCAACTCAGCAGGACCCATTTTATAAGGCTGCTTGGAGATAGGAGCAGTACCAGGTTTAAGCTCAATCACAAACTCGACCTCTCGGTCAGGAGGCATACCTGGTAACTCTTCAGGAAAAACATCTGGGAACTCACGGACCACCGGAACACTCTGAATAGCATCCATAGCATCATCATTCAGAGCCGCCAAAGAGAAAAGCTGAATTGCAGGAGTCAGACTTGGAGAATAGACTATATGGCCTTCAGGAATTTTCAGAGAAACCGAGCGTTCAGCACAATCAATCACAGCTGCATTTGCTGTTAACCAATCCATGCCCAAGATAACATCAATGTCAGAATTGCCCAAAATGATTAAGGAAGCCAGAAACGAAGAGCCACCAATCTCAATTTGATTGCCATGGCTGATGTGAGCAGCCCTCATGTTTGACCCAGGAGATTGTACCACGAGACGATGCAATAGAGGACCCATAGCCAAATCATGCTCATGTGGAAACTTGCGAGAAACAAAAGAATGCGATGCACCAGAATTAAACAAAACTCGTGCAGGAACTGAGTTAACGGGAAGCATACCCATCACTGCTCTAGGTGCATGTTCAGCTTGAGCAAAGTTGACACAATTGGCACGAGCAACAGTGGCCCCGGGCTTGGTGTTGATGTTGAGAGCCCGAGGTGGACGTGCACGGACCATAGAAGAACTTGCTATAGGTCTTGGAGGTGGTGGTGGAAGAGCTTTGTTGTTCATGGGACAACTCCAGTGTTTATGCCCAGTGTTCCCACAAGTGTAACAAGCACCAGGTGGACGTGGAGCAGCGTAGCCAGGGACTCCGCCAGGCGCTCCAGGGTAGTTGTTGTTGTAGCCCCTAGGAGCATCGGTGAAGGAGTTTGGTGGCCTTGCCACGTAGCTTGAAGGTCTTGGTGGAGCCGGGAGCGACGGTGCGGTATTAGGAACCCACACGCGATGCTTAGGAGCTGTCATAGCTGAAGAGCTTACTGCATCACGACTGTGTTTCTTGGACTCCTCGAACACTTGCCTACTGGCTTCTTCTTGTAGAGCTGTATGTTGGAGTTCCAGAAACCTCTTTTGTTTCTTCTTGTCATCAGAGATCTTATCGCCACCATACCGAGAAAGAATCATGAAGTTTCTGATATAAGTGTTGACATTGTCATTGCCCTGCTTGAGGTTGAGAAACACTTCCTTCATCCTTTCCATGACAATTTCTGACAGATATTGCTCTTTGAAAGCCCAGTGAACTGCTCCCAAGTAGACTAAAAACCAGAGTGGTTTGCCTTCAGGTAATTCTCCCACCATAGAGCTGCGTCTCCCTTCAGAAGGTGAGTGGCACATTTTACCCATTCTTGTTCAGGAACATCAGCAGTCATCAGCAACCTTGCCATCTCATGAAGCCAATCATCAGCATCCAGTGGCTGATCAGACACCTCAAAGTGGCACGGGTTAAACTTCAGAAAGCCCTTGATGTCTCCTCGCTTGGGAGGTGGAGGTAGCGGAACAGACTCATTCCTCTTGACACTTTCTTCAAAGCGTTGTTGGTTCTGTTGCGTTTGCAATACTTGCCAACGCAGCCCCCAGTTCAGGTGGTATGTCCTCCTCAGTCCGGTTCACCCACCACTAGGAGTGTCCTGCTTCGTTGTGGTTCACTAGGGGCAGGCTGTCACCCTCGTACCTGGCGAGCTCCCTTTCCCATCAATTAACGAAGAAGGCATTCCAGGTATCGTAGTTGTCGAGATCTGAATGGGGATCCATCCGCTTCTCCGTCGTGAGATCGAGGTAGAAGTGGTTCATGATGGCCACCTGGTGGGTGGAACCTTGAGGAATAGGAGGGACAGGAACCCCTCCAGTGCTTAGCATCCAGTCGGCGGGCAACCGGTACCCCGGCGAGCATGGGAATCTGGAGGCACACAATGCCTCGGTCTCCGTGAGGGTTAGAAAGGCCCAGTATGCGGTGTCCATTTTTGTGAGAGAGGAAGGTGTGGATGGCCATGGCGGTTGGCCTAGATATAGAGGGTAAGGGCGAGAAAACATGACGGGAAGCGGAAGGAAATAGCAGAAACGCATGGCGCATGGCTTGCCGGCTCTGAGAATGGCAGGAAATATCTTTAGTCCCGGTTAGTGGCTCCAACCGAGACTAAAGGCCCCCTGAAATGGTAATTTCCCCTATGTGTGGTTTTAGTGATTAATGACAATCCATATGGACTAATGTTTCATTGAGTTTTATATGTAGGAATACTCCATAGGTCATGCTTGCAGTCCATGTGTTGGATTCAAGTATGGTTGCCATGAAGATAAGGATATACCTTGAGTATTGGCATCAAGATCATCGAGTTGAAGAAGAATATGATATGATCAAGATCTTGATAGTGTGATCTCAATAGAAGAATTCAAGATATGGCTCTAAGTTGGTGTCATGATAGCCACATTAGTTGAGCTATGGTTGACTAAGATTTAGGACATGTAATCAAATGAAGAGTTCTTTATGTACCTCGAGATATTGAGATGGAGCATGAGAATATACATGGTTGACCAATACAAAGAGTGAAGATTAGATTCAAGTTTGGTCAACACATGAAGCATAAAGAATGTATCGCATGGATCTTGTGGTATGGTAAGCTTGTCAATTATGCTTCCTGAACTAACCCATTATATATGTACCTTTGTGTTATCTATATTGGTTAGGTATATTTTCATGGGCATGCATCAAAAGTAAAGATCGCATATAGCCCATGAGAGGATGGCATCAAGTGGTGATCGTCATCAAGGTTGAGAAGGGAAAGTTCAAGATAAGCATATCGAGAATATCATTTGCTTGAAGCTTGCCATCCATATTGGTGATAATGGATATGTGAAGATGTGTCTTAATAAAGCTATCCCATAGTGGTGTATGGGGGAGAAAATTATGAGTCTTCACGAAGCAATAATGATCAAGTGATGCATTCTAGCTTGGATGGAGCTTGAAGCGTTGTCATCAACATCAAGCGGGATACACAAGGCAAAGATATGGCCTTGCTAGGTTTTCCTTACCGGTCTCAAGGTAGTTGTTGGGTGACCGGGTTATAGGATAAATAGCCGCACTATCAACATGGGCTTTCGGTTGGGTAACTTGATCACATTGTCTTAGGAAGCTCAATCCTTTGCATACTTTGCATATTCCAGTTTTTTTGCTTCTTGGTGTTTCTCCATGTGAGGTTCTTTAGCTTGTTTCTATCTCTTCAACAAGCCCAAGTTCATCGAAAATAGAATTCATATGCATCTCCTATTGCGTTTTCGAGTTTGGAGGTTTTATCGGTTCTCCTCATAGGGAGGCTTCATACATTTTTTTCATTTGGTTCTATCCTACTTTGTTGGACTACGATGTTTCTTTGCACCAACTTGTAGAGCCTTTTGTCCTCGTCAAAACAAGCCCAAGATCATCGAACTTGGAGTCTGGATGCAAAAGTTATTGCGTTTTTTGTGAAGTGTGTTTCATTCCCGTTGTGGATATGGTCCAACCGGTTCCCACGCCGGACGGTCCTACGCCAGCAACGGTCGACCGAATCTTCGACCGGATTTTCCGGTTTTCGCGACCGAGTCTATTCCAATTTGGTAACAGAGACGTTCTGGTTTCTAGGCCAGTCCATCGGCCTAGGGACCGAGTTTCCCGGTCCCAGGGCCGGTCCAACCAACATTTAAACTGGGTTTTCGCTAGAATCCTCCCAACAACCATATTTGCTTTCCCCAATATAAGGGGGTTCTTCTGTTGCAAATATCCCCTAGAGACAAATAATAATATGGATTATTATCATCTTTCATAAAGTTTATAATTAAGTTTTATATCATGCTACAACTGTATTGAAAGGAAACGTCAATACACGTGTGATATATAAACAACCAAGAGTTCCCGGTGAAGCTCTACACTGGTTCATTGGTCAATAGATGATCAAGGTTTCCTGATCATGTGGCATTTCTGCCTATTGACAATGGATTCACCTCATTGCGAGAATGTGATGATGAGCTATAACCAACCTAAGCATCGTGACCCGATCATGTCACGAAGTTCAAGTTACGATGATTAGAAAAGACCTAGTGTCCTATTTCTTAGACTGTAAGACAATATCAATCACTGTTACCTGAGGATACTTAGATAGAATCAAACGTCACCTAGTGATACGGTGATCATAAAGGTGTGTTCAGGTATTTGTAAGAACATGTAGAGGAATTATGCATCAAGAGACGAATTTGTTCATCCACGTGATGGAAAAGATACTCGAGGGCCCACTCGGAGAAGTTATATCCAATAGCTGCGCAGCGTGTGATTTGATCACAGGGATATCACTTGTTGGTCAATGCTAGTATTGATAGACCAAAGGAATTTGACACGGCGTTCATGGTTCAACGACGAAAGATTCGTGGAATGCACAGGGGTCAACATGGCCATACACGTCCCTCTGATGATCATTGGTACGGGAGGGTCCCGACCATGTTTGGAGTGTTCCCGAACTGTGGTGTATCACGCTTAAGGGCTTGATGATACTCAGAGAGTGTTTTGGTATCGGCAGAATCACCGAAGAAAAGAGAGAGAAAACTGGAAAGGGTTTCGGTAAGTCCGGAGGATGTCCGGAGTGCGGTGGAAGGAGTTCCATAGCCATGGGGATTGAATAATATGTAAGTTAATGTTGAATATTGATTTAATGATTCATTTATATTTATTCAATAAAAGAAAAAGAAATAAAATGGTCGAAATACCTAATTGGCCAAAATCCCTAGGGAAAAGGGCCCATGAGGGAAAGACCAAAGGGGGGAAGGAGGAGGGGTGGCCGGCTGGGCCTTGGGCACCGCGTGTGAGGCCCACTAGGGCCTTGGCCGGACATCCAAGCCCCTCCTCTCCCCTCTCCTTTGTTTAGACCCACATGGCTAAGGCAATTGCCTATATAAAGAGCGGTATTTTGAAAAATTAAATACACAGTAATCAATTAAAGGTTTCCTCTCATTTGGGGAGACCTCCAGTTGATTCTCTCTCTCCCGTGACCATGGTCCGAAGTGCGGATCGTGCGAGCAGGAGTCTTCATCACCACGGAGCGTCGTCGCGCTGTGGGATTCAGATCTAGAAGC
The DNA here is from genome assembly GCA_910589775.1 of Avena eriantha. NCBI lineage: Eukaryota > Viridiplantae > Streptophyta > Magnoliopsida > Poales > Poaceae > Avena > Avena eriantha. Next base: position 453,091,455 of record OU342741.1, on the reverse strand, counting down.
TCTACTTCCACAAGTGCTACTAGATCGGAGGAGTGAGAGTCATCGTCAGGCACGAAACATGTGTAACTCCCACAGAGGTGCAACACTTGGGGCACTAGAAGTTGTTGGAGCCACATGAGCCACCAGAACTTCAACACGACCTCGAGGTCGGCTTCGGTACGACTACATCAGCCACTCTCTCCCAAGAATTGACAATGCTTTTCGGTCTTCAAGGGTAAGTTTGCGAAAAGCCCATACCATTATTGCATTACTAATAGATAGGTCCTGGCATTAGGGTTCTTGGCATAGGGAAATTTATTGTTTTCATGCACGAACTCCAACAGTGGTATCAGAGATAGATCTCTACGTAGTATTGCTTGTACGGGTAGAAGACACGAGTTGTAGTGTGTGGGTGTTGATATTTTAGTTATTATCCTCCCATATGTACTTGTGTATACCACAGTAATGCTTGATGAAGTGGCCCCCAACTGACTTTACGTGTTCATTCGCAAGACTGGTCCACGCTTTACATATGGCTTGTACTGTATAAAGTGGCTTTGGGAGGTGTATGTATCTCTTGCATTAGTTGGTATGCCATTTGTAAAGGAGGGCCCGAAAGGGGTGTAGTATAGACAACTACTTGATCAGCATTGCGGTGGAAGTTTGCACGTAAGAATTGGTTCTTGTACGAAAGCCCTAATAGCCACGTAAAACATGCAAAGATAAAGTAGAGGCGTCTAACTTTGTTTTGCAGGGGCGTTGTGATGTGATATGGTAGTGGTTAAGGTGAAGTAGTTTACTTTATGTTGCTAAGTAGTAGTAATGGTGATGATGATGTTGGACTACCACGTCGGAGGCACCGTACCCTGGATCCTACGACGTCGAAACCCTGGCGCTAGAATCCGGAGGTGCGGGATGGAGATCACAACGTGAAGGACCATATTACATCACACTTACATTCAATGTTTATTGTTTGTGAATCTTATTGAGTGCTAGTATTATATACTCAGTGGTAGCCTAATAAGATGATCCCTAATAAAAATATCAATGAAATTGTTCTCCCTTAGTGACGAGGGTTTAACTCATCAATGCCCATTGTTATGGACTTGGGTTTTGGAGAAGGAGGGAGCGCTAGAGACATCTATCGGCTAGCAAACAAGCACACAGGGAACTCGAAGATTTACCCAGGTTTAGGCCTCGTAGAGGTCCCTACTCCTGCTTGTCTGCTCGTGGAATTATCAAAGGAATCGAGAATTACAATGGCGCGCAGATGCAATCTGGTAAGGGTTGTGGAAACTAGGGTTGCGTGTGTCCTCCTCGCTGCCCCCTCCTAGCCTTTATATAAAAAGCCTAGGTCTCGGGTGACAGATCGAGTCAGTTACAGGTTAGGGTTTTCCCCTTTGAACTTTCTATCTTTAGAATTTTCTTATTCTTCAAGCAATCGAGAGTCCGTAGGCCACTCAAGTTCTCTCTTTAGGCCTTAGAGACACCGTGGGCTTCGCCATATCTGGACCGTATATGCCAAACTCGAGTACCTGTAGGGTATACCCATGTCAGTAGCCCCCGAGTGTCCAGTGGAATCGCAGATTTGACTGGAGACTTTATGAAGCCTTTCGAGTGCATAAATGAGTATATTTTTCGGCTGCTTTGCCTGTGTCATAGGGATTGTTGATATGCGTGCCTAATTCATCCGATGTATCGGTTTCAGTTAACTACCTTAGGGTAAAACAACGCAATCTACTCGAACTCGAGTCCCCGACTCGAATCCGGAAAAGTGCTGGTGTAATTCGACTCAAGCCACGGAGGTCTTATAGGAGTCGAATTCCAGTGTACGGGTGTAAGCACTCGACGCATCCATCAAGGCATGTTCATCGTGCTTGTAGGCATGGTTATATTTCTGGTAGTGCGCAGCAAAATGGGTTGCCAGGCCTTATTCGGGTCTTATCTTCACGCTGTAAGCGCGGCATCCGAATTTTGTCATCGCAGAGACAATTCTGGTGACCCAGGAGACGCAGTCTCTTTGTAGGGAAAAATCATGAGGCGGTGTCGCCATAAGCTTCGAGTGTAGATGTTACATAGTACTTTGTTCAAATAATCATAGGTGGTGCGCGACCAGTGCTCCCTATGGGAGTAGCCCCCGAGTGCCTGGTTGAGTCGAAGACTCAGGCAGGGACTAAAGAACTTTTTGCGACTGCAGTCGCCTTTTGTTTGCTTGTTTCAGTCGAATTTGCTTCCAGCGCTCCCTATGGGAGTAACCCATGTCCATAGTTGAACCGTGTTTCGAGTGGTTGGGTTAGCTTTGATTGTTCATGTTCCTGCAAAAAGAAAAAGGAAAAATCGTAGGGTGCGCGACCAGCGCTCCGTATGGGAGTAGCCCCCAAGTGCTTGGTGGAGTCGAAGACTCGAGCAGGGACTAAAGTAGTCGAAGTCTTCTGCTACATAGTTTTGATGACGTCAGTGCTGACGATCCATAACCTCAGTTGCCCGCGTGAGCGAGTTTGACGGGATGTCACGAACGGTGGGTCCTATTCTCTGACTCTGATTTGACCAGGCATGCGTAATCTTTATTTTAACTGCGGCTCCTCGATTTCCATGCATAATGGGAGCAGTGGGGGACGGTTCGCGCTTCAGGTTCTCCACGTGCCGAGCGCGATGAACGCCACGTGTCTGGTAGGGTTTTTCTTAGCCGTTGGATTGCATCTTCTAGGGGGTTAAGTAGCGATGCGGCGACGGTGAATTTCTCATCTACTTCTTTCATCCTTTGCCTCCATTGCCATTACCGCTGCTCCTCTACTTCCTTGATTTTCTTTCCTTCGCGGCGCTGGACCAGCTCCGCATATTTCCCAGCTACTTCCTCCGGTCACATCGCCGCCACGCAATGGGGAAGAAAAAGGGAGGTGCTGCGGCCGATTCCGCTGCTGCCGCTGATGCGATGAAGAAGAAGGGTGGCTTCGCCGCTGCGAGCACCAGCACCGCCGCAGGCGGAAAGAAGAAAGGCACAGGCACTTGGGTCACGAATGGCGCGTGGCGTCCATCTGTGATCAAGTCCCCAGACCTTCGTCTTCTTCGCCAAGACGGGGTTTTGTCATCCACGGTCGATGACGCGCGCGTCCATGGCAGTGAGGTAATCCCCTCTCCTCGTGCTGGCTTTCGGGTGATGTTCCTTGCTTTCATCATCTGCAGCCTCTCGTTGCCCCTGCATCCTTTCTTCAGGGGCCTTCTCTGTTTTTACGGGCTCCAGCTCCATCAGCTGTCCCCCAATTCCATCCTCCATGTAGCTTGCTACATTACCCTTTGCGAGTGCTGGCTCGGAATCGAGCCGCACTTCGGCCTCTTCAAGCGCCTCTTCAAGTTGAAGCGTCAATCAGCGTCTGGCTCCGTAGTCTACGATGTAGGCGGTTACTGTATCCACGTCGACTCCTCCACTACATACTTTGATATCAAACTCACAGCGTCCGTCCAAGGGTGGAGGGACAACTGGTTTTATGTCCGTGACCTGAAGGCTAACGGAGACCACTTCAGACTCGCGCCCTTCGATCCCGCAACGCCGTGCAAGAGGAGGCGCTCCTGGAAGAACGTGATCATGCCCGACGAGTCCGTGGAGACAGATGTGATGTACAAGCACGTCTGCGACCTCGAGAATCTCATGGGCAAGGAGGAGGGAGGCTGCGCCCTCATTCGCACATGGCTGCACCGTCGCGTCCATCCCCTGTAGGCCAGATTCCACCCCATGTTTCAGTGGGCTAGCGCGGACGATGTCACTCGTGTGTCTGCCAATGGCATGTCCGCGAGTGAGGTAGCCAAAAGGGTACGACTGGTCACCAAGTACACCGCCAAGGATGTGCTCCCAGTGAACTATTCGTTCTTCCGTTCAATGATGCTAACCCTCCTCCTGAGGTGTAGTTGTGCTACGTAGTATCTTTGTTTGTCGATTGGTTCTTTGCTGTTTCTTGCCTTTGTGTTATGTTTTGTTTTCTGTATGCAGCATTGGTCGGTGTCACCCTGTATGCCCCCTCTTCTGGAGGGGATTATCCCTCGTGAAGCCTTGGAAGAGGACGAGTCGGAGTCGACCGTCCCATCTGATGTGGAGGAGGAAGCCCCCGAGTCGAGTGCTCCGGACACTCACAAGCATCCGCGCAGCAAGGATTCAGATGCATCGTCTTCTTCGAGTCCGGAGAGTGCAGATGTAGGTGCCGAGTCGCCAATACCTGCCATTCCCGTGAGTGTCGTGGCGCCATCTTCTCGCAAGAAGATGCGGTTGCCAAAGGAGTCATCGTTAGAGTCGGGGGATCAAACCTTCGACTTTGATAAGTTTGATTGGTAAGTATTCGAATCTTTCCTTTTTTGGTTCTTCTTTGTAGTTGCCTTTTCTTGATGTTGATTTGATCTTGCGGTCAGCAGGCATCGTCATCTTCTGGCGACATCCAATTTTTGAAACAATCTGGCGTCACGACCTCCAGAGCCAGGAAAAAGGTTGAGTGTGCTCCTTCTCCTCCATTGGCGGCCCACTCCGGGCATAATTCATCAAGCTCTCCACACGATGGGGAGCATCGAATGGTTGCCCGGATGACTGCAGACCAATCGACTTCGGAGTCACTGGAGGATCATGTGAGTGTAGTATCTCTTCTTCTCGTGTTGCAATCGATTTTATCTATGGCATCTGTTGATCCTTTGTTGTTTTCTTTTTTGCGATAGCTCCTTGTGAAGGAAGCCACTCACCTGGCGGAGCAGGGGCTTGCGATGGGCCGCCAGCATGCAATGCTGGATACGAGCTATCGCGTGGTGGAAAGTAAGTGCCCTTTGCTTCTTCTTTTTCTGCATCGTTGTTATATAGTCGACTGATATTCTATCCCTTTTGTTTTGTTTTGCAGCTGAACATAATGCCCTTCTTCGCGATGCTGCCGCCATGGAAAAGACGCTCGCCGCGGCTGTGACGAGTCATGATGAGGCAATCGCGGCGCGTGACGAGGTGCAAAAGCGCAAAGAGGATCTGCGTGCCTCCATCACAGCCAGGGAGAAGTTGTTCGAGGAACAGCTTTTCTTAATTGCCAAGGCTCTCTCAGGTATTCCCTTGTGTGAATTTGTGGTGCTTTCTTCTTCTTTCGAATTTGTTATTAGTGCTGACTCTTGTGCCTCTGCTTGATTGTAGATGCCAGCGGTTTGAGCTTTGACCCTCAGGCTCTCCGCTGTGACGATGCCTTGGTGGGTGCTCTTTCAGCAGTCGAGGATCGTAGCTCTGCCGTGCAAGATACCCTCTCCAAGGCCAAGGGCATGCTTAGTCGCCTCTGGGAAGAACTGGTGGCCAAGGCTGAGCTAATTGAGAACATGGACGAGCTAGTGGAGTCTCTTGCTGGGGGCGTTCCTGCAAGCTTCAAGAACTCGCTCCGTGCGGCTGGTGCGTCAATGTCACTCACCATGGTGTAGGCCCACAGAGTCGAAGTTGATCCTGCAGCGGTCTCAAGGGCGATGCCCATCGGCGCGGACGGCAAGCAGGTAGTCTTTGCTCCTTTCGCGACTGCTTGTGGCAAGTATGGGCCGCAGCTGATCAGCACAGTTGCAAAGTAATCTGAGGAGCTGCAGCGAGCCAAGAAAGCGGCGAAGGCTGCGGCGTCAGGGGCCGGCAGAAATTCAGTGGCATCTGATACTGCCACGGACTCGATGAGGCCCCCCAAGCCAAAGTCCAAGCCGAAGAAACCAGTTGCTCCTCAGTAGCTTTGTAATAGTTAGATGCCTTTAGTCGAAAACATGCCTTTTGGCGAGTGTATCTATTGATACGTTTGCTAATCTTGAATGCACTCGAATCTTTTGTCTGTGCATCGCTTTTGTCTTCTTATTTTCTTCTTGCTTGGCTTGTGATAGGGCACGTACAGTGAACCATTGAGGGAACCTCAGGATTCGCCACCCCTTGATGACACTTTGGCACCGCCGTGCTCAAGGGTGGATGAGCTGTCTCTGCTCTCGCGACTTCGTGATCGCGTGAAGCAGCTGGAGCATGAATTGCCCGTACTCCGCGGTAACGCAGATGTATGGAAATCGAAGGCAGAGAAGGCCACCGCCCGGGAACAATATCTGTTGGGGGAGGTGACGCAGTTGGGCGACCAATTTAAATGTTAGCTTTCTTACTCTTTTCTTGTCCTTGTAGTCGCTCGCGATGGTGTGCTGTCCTCATACTTCCGCTTTTTCCTTGTATAGTTGTCAGCGCGCGCCATCCGCAGGGAGAAGGATAGGATTGCTATTCGCATGAATGAGCTGACCCAAGAGCAGCTTCAAGAGAGTGGGTATTTCTCGGTGGATCATGATCGTGCAACCGCATTGGCGACCCTGGAGGATCGTGCGTCGCGAGTGCCGCACTTCCTGATGAAGTCATAGTCATGTTTGAAGAATATTTATCGGATGATGTTTCCGCTGGATGTTGCTCCATCGGGCCTGCTGGCCCTCCTTGCCAAGTTCCAAGACCTGGCTGCGGTTCACGAGTGTGTAAGACCGCAGTTGGTTGCTGGTGCCAAGGCCGCTCTGTCGCTAGTGCGACTGCATAGGCCTGATGTAGACGTTGCGGCTGGTTCACCTGCGCCACCAGCGGGTTCTACTTGGAATATGGTGCCGCACTATCAGGCGGTGGATCGCCCAGCAGAGGATATCGTCGACTTCTTCGAGGAGAAAACCAATGTTCTCTTGTTGCAGTAGTAGCTTAGTTTGTATCCTGCACATAAGTGTACCAATGTTGTGCTGTGTATAATTGATTGTCGATGATGTATAAAGAGCTTGTTAGCGTGTATATTTTGTGAGTGCGTTACACTATGCGACTCCTTTTCATTAGCCTGGCCATGCGTTATCTCAGTCCCTTGTCAACCTGTCAGGTGCGTTGCAACTGGGTTGATGTGCGCAAAGGGTTTTGATTGGTGTGCCAGCTACTCAGGATATCGCATATTAAGTTCGTAGAACATATGTGTGCAGGGTGGTGTAGCCCTCGAGTGGATAAGTTGCAAAGAATAAAGGAAAACATAGAGTTTTAGGGCACTTAGCTTTATTTATTCGCGGGACAGTATGAAGTACAATGTGTGGCTAAGTAGCCTTGGCTGGGTAGCCTTATTTGCAATGTAAAAGTTAAAACGACTAAGGGTAGAAGCGTCGCAGCTGTGCAACGTTCCAGGGGTTGGAGTATGCGACTCCTGTCTCTAAATCTTGAAGGCGATAGGCACCACCTAGGATTACTTCTGTAATCACGTGTGGTCCCTCCCAGGGGGACTCGAGCTTGAGATGCCCTTGCTGCTTAAGTCGCAGGACCAGGTCACCTTCGACGAAGGATCTGGGGCGTAGCCTCCTACTGTGGTAGTTGCGCAGGTTCTGCTGGTAGATCGTTGATCTTTCCGCGGCGATTTCCCTTGCTTCGTCAAGGAGGTCGACGGAGTCTTCGAGTGCCAGATTTGACTCTTGCTCGCTGTAAGCGATTATGCGCGGTGCTTTGTATTGTACCTCGGCGGGTAGCACCGCTTCAACCCCGTGCACCATAAAGAACGGGGTGTATCCTGTAGCACTGTTTGGAGTTGTGCGTAGGCTCCAGAGTACTGATTGTAGTTCGTCTGGCCAGCAACCCGCGCCTTGTTTGAGTGGCTGGAGGAGTCGCTTCTTGATGCCACCGCAGACGAGCCCATTTGCTTTTTCGACCTGACCGTTGGTCTGTGGATGTGCCACCGAGGCGTAGCTGATGTTGATTCCCAGATTCTCGCAGAATTCTTGGAATTCCTTGGACGTGAAGTTCGTCCCATTGTCGGTGATTATGTTGTGCAGCACTCCGAAGCGGTAGACGATGGACTCGAAGAACTTGACTGCGCTGTGCCCTGATTGATTGGTTACTGGCATGGCCTCTATCCACTTGGTGAATTTGTCAACTACGACCAAGAGGTAGACGTAGCCTCCTCGTGAGGACCTTGGGAGTTTGCCAACCATGTCGAGTCCCCATTGCGCGAAGGGCCAGGACAATGGAATTGGCCGAAGCTCTGCGCCAGGTGTGTGAGGCTTGTCCACGAATCGCTGGCAAGCGTTGCATTTTTGGACGATGTCCTTGGCGTCGCGCATGGCCATAGGCCAGTAGAATCCAGCTCGTAGAGCTTTGGCAATGAGGGCGCGACTGCCGGCGTGGTGCCCGTAGGTCCCCTCATGGATGTCGAGGAGAACATCTCTTCCATCAGCCGTGGAGACACATCGTTGGAGTACTTCTGTGATGCTGCGTTTGTACAGTTAGCCGTTGATAACAACAAATGCCTTGGATCGCCACGCGATGTGCTGTGCATCAGTCGGATCGTCCGGTAACCTCTTGCTGAGGAGGTACGTGATGTACGGTTGAGGCCAGGATGTTTCGATCATCATGACGCTCATTGGTCCTTCGAGTCCTGTGTCCAGCTCCAAGTCGTCGAGTGCCATTGGCTCATTGGGCGGCGTAGCCCCCGAGTCCGTTGCTGCACTTGTTTTCTTCTCTACAGCCTTTGGCTTGATGGAGCGTTCATAGATGCGCTCAAGAAATACCCCACGTGGTATGGGGGCGCAGGTAGAGCCTATGTTGGCGAGTGCGTTTGCCTCTTCATTGCTTTCGCGACCTATGTGCCGCAGCTCGCAGCCGTCGAAATCCCCTTCGAGTGTGTCGTAGAGGTCGCGGTAGGAGATCATGTTGTCGTTCAGTGCGTCGCACTCGTGCATTGTCTGGTTAACCACCATCTTGGAGTCGCCAGATATTATGAGCCTTTTGGCGCCACAGGCTTTTGCCATCCTCATCCCGTGGAGCAGGGCCTCGTATTCAGCTTCGTTGTTGGAGGCGGTGAACTACATTCGCAGGATATATTTCAGCTTATCCCCTGGGGTGATGTTAGTATGACACCTGCGCCAGCTCCGTCCTTCCACTTGGATCCATCGAAGTGCATTGTCCAGAGGTAGGACATATCTGGTTTTTCGGGGAGCTGGTTCTCCATCCAGTGCATGAGGAAGTCAGGGAGAACTTGCGACTTGATTGCGTCGCGCTTTTCGTATGTAATATCTCATGGATACAATTCGATTCCCTAAAGCGCGACTTGCCCCGTGGCATCGGGATTATTGAGGATATGCCCAAGCGGGGCGTCATTGACGAGAATATCATTTTGCGGCCCGAAAGTTGGGGTGTCCAGGCAATGCGGTACACGAGTTCCCTGATATCATCCGCGATGACTATAGTTGGCGTGCCAAATACTCAGAGGGTCTTTTTCAGCACGAATTCAACTTTATGTTTCAGTACAAAAAATCAGGCTAACGGCCGTCAAGTTGGGCCCCTCCTATCAGCTCTCTACGTTATGTCGCTCCTGTCGCTCCCGTCGCTTAGGTGTCAATTAAGCTTGCAGCGTTGGCGCCTGCATCCATTACGCGTCTTCTTCTTCCCCGGAGCGGCAATCTATGGGGCGTCGCAGCCATGGCATGGAGCTAGGACATGGTCGAACCTGCTCGACCCAGCTCTCCTCCCTATAGGCTTGCAGCGTTGGCGCCTCCATTACTCGTCTTCTTCCCCGGAGCGGCAATCTGTGGTCGCGGCCATGGCCCAGAGCTGGGAAGTGACGAAGCTGCTCGGTCCCGCTCTCCTCCCCATCCCGAGTCGGAGCTCACCCTCACCATGGACGCACCCATGGCACGGTCGGGGACGAGAATTGGTTCCCGGTGAGATCTATCACCTTGTCGACCATGCTCGGTTCTGTTTTCCTCCTCTAGAATCCGAGCTCGCCGTCGCCGTGGTTGCACCCGCACCAATTCTGCCACCTCTGCAGAGATCTCTGTGGTAGCTCAAGTTCTGGGGCTCTCCAAGTTCTGCCATGTTGGGCATGTAAGTGTTGTTGTATGTTAAACTAGCAAATCTCGTTTGTTCAAATCTCTTGGGTTGTACCAACTTCATTATGTTTAATTATGAAAGAAAAAATATAAATGACTTCTCTCAATTTCTCGCATAGAAAAATGCACAGCTAATTTCATATTCTCACAGGAACTGGCCCCACTTGTTGAACCGGCGGCACTACCACGATATCCACGTAACCACGGTGAGTTCTCGAACCGAAAGTTGCAGTTACCACGTTTCTTCTGCAGTCATTCCTCTTCCTCAGTCATTCCTCTGTAGTTTTTCCTGGGCGCTTCTTCTTCCTCTGTTCTGGAACCGTCGGTTCATCTTCTTCTTCCTCTCGAAGGCAGTTCCTTGCAGGCAGTTCCTTTCACCCATTTCCTTGCAGGCATGGACGATGGGAAACGCACAACAGAGACCCACTTGGTCCCTGCCCATGGCACCACGACTTTGACAGTGGTGTACACAAATGATGAAGCGACTATGGAGACAACTCTCGCCAGGTTTGAGCAATTGCTTGAGAAAGAGAAGCACAAGTTTGTGGGGCTAGACTTGGAGTACACCCGTGCAAATAAGCGAAAAAAATCCTCCACAAGAGATCGCTCTCGTGCAAATCGCCATACATGAGGAGGTCCTCGTTTACCACTTCTGCAGGTATGTGAAATTTAAATTTGAGATCACCACTTCTGCATCCCTTGTTCCCTTACATCCCTAGAACCATCTAAGTGCAGGAGTAAACCAACTGAGATGCGTTGTCCGGCTCTGGTCGAGTTCTTGTGTAGGAAAGGGATAACTTTCACTAGCGTGGATATCACAAATGACACAATTATGCTTTCTCGTGCGTTGATAAAAATCCCAGAGGGGCACCACATCGACATCCAAAATCTGTACAAGATCAAATCATACCCAGCGAAGGATGGCATGGGTGATCTGGCAGCAGAGATCATCGATAAATCCTATGAAAAACCTAATTGAAGAGACTCAATCACGACTACTGGGAGTGGAAGCTGATGAGCCAGGCGCGCCTCGAGTATGCAGCCAGAGACGCCTACATGGCGTACGAGTTGTACAGTAAGCTCATTACCATGAAAGATGGGATGGTTAAGGCAGGGTTTTTCGCGAGAGAGCTATGCCCTGGTTGCAAACTAGCCCAGGAGAAGAAGAGCGAGGAGGACATAAAGAGGTTTCAGGACGAGCAGGTATCTTCGGACGGTGGCGACATCAAGCGGCTGAAGGGGAAGCAAGTCAAGGACGACAACAAGTGGTGGTGATACATTATGTGTTTGAACTAGATTTTAGATTCTAGTTTATTATGTGTGTGATACATTTAGTTACTTCAATACAAAATTTGAACCAATTTAACTTGTTGATGTATTTCTGGACAATTATAATATAATCGAGCACTAGAAATATTGTGTAGTGTGCATGAGCATGATCAGTAAATATAATTTAACACTAGAAACTTTAAGGCACTCCATATAAATGAGTAGATTAATATATAAGGTTCACCAGAGACACCATGGATATATTGTCTTACATGCCACACACATGTAATAATTAACTAGAACAAAATAAAAGGAGGGGCTACAGCAGGAGGCTGGGACACGGAGACGCCTAGCAGGGCAGGGGTTTATCAGCAGGAGGCAGGGATAGCCTAGTCGATGGGATACAGGCTAGTCCTGACATACTTCTGGAGGAATTTGCCGTAGGCTGCGTGCCGCGCCAAGGTAATCGGCCTATGGCTTCTGCTTCCGCGTCTGCCAATGCCCTCCGCGTGCTAGATCATGCTGTTGAGGTCCACGTTGATTGGTCTGCCACAGAATGGGCAAAATAGTCTCCCCCTATGGTGGAAACGGATTAGCCCACACCGTAACCGCCTCAGCACGTAGCGGCTCTTGTTGTCCCTGGAATCCTTGCTAGCGTCCACTTCATCATCATCCTCCTGTTGATTTTTAAGAACATAACTTAGAACTCGTACAAATGATTGAATTGTATTACAACTCAAGAATTGACAACGTGTATATGTAAGACAATATATCCGTGAATATCAAAGATAAAGGATCTCAGCAATAGTTTGATTGGTTCATATATCATTTCATCTCAACACAATGACAAATAATTGCATCAGATTGTGGCCTCATAAGTTTATTCAGGGACGGCGTGAGTTAACCAAGTAACAATTGCACAGCCTGTATTGTTGTTGTACATCGCCCCAGGTTCACTAACTCGTCCCTGAAAAAATCTGACACCAATGTGACTGCCTCTCTTTTGGGACAAATTTGAATCATTGGCCACAATAAGAAATTGAAATGTAATCGTACAAAACATTATTCAGGGATATACATAGTCAGGTAAAAAAAAGCCTAAATATTGTAATTATAAATAAAAAACCAAACAATTAATCCTCAGGTTCATGTTAAAAATACTTATGATCAAAACCATTCATATACATATCCATCATACCAATCATTAAAAGATCAGAAACAATTCAAGGATCATATATGTAGTTCCACATGAGAATAAATCTAGGGACTCATAATTTGTTTTAGAGATGGAGTAGGCGAACCAAAGTACCAACAACACAACCTATATTGTTTGTGTGCATTGCTGCCTCAGGTCAGCAACCCATCCCTAAAACACGACACCATCATACGTGTCTCCCCTTGAACTCTTTTTGGGCAAATTTCAATCATCGGCCTCGGTGACAAACTAAAATGTAATTCTTATACACTTGAATGCATGAAATAGATAATTTGAATATCATAGTTCTATGAATGTAGAATAAAGATTGCGGCCTCATAAGTTTATTTAGGGATGGCGTGAGTGAACCAAGTAACAATTGCACAACCTATATTGCTGTTGTACATTGCCCCAGGTTCACTAACTCGTCCCTGAAAAAATCTGACACCAATGTGTCTACCTCTCTTTTGGGGCAAATTTAAATCATGGGCCACAATAAGAAATCGAAATGTAATCGTACAAACCATTATTCAGGGATATACATAGTCAGGTACAAAAACAAGCCTAAATATTGTAATTATAAATAAAAACCAAACAATTAATCTTTAGGTGCATGTTAAAAAAACTTATGATCAAAACCATTCATATACATATGCATCGTACCAATCATTAAAATATCAGAAACAATTCAAGGATCATATATGTAGTTCCATATGAGAATAAATCTAGGGCCTCAAAATTTGTTTCAGAGATGGAGTTGGGGAACCAAAGTACCAACAGCACAACCTATATTGTTTGTGTGCATTGCTGCCTCAGGTTCACCAACCCGTCCCAAAAACACGACACCATCATACGTGTCTCCACTTGAACTCTTTTGGGGCAAATTTCAATCATCGGCCTCGGTGACAAACTAAAATGTAATTCTTATACACTATGAATGCATGGAATAGATAATTCAAATATCATAGTTCTATGAATGTAGAATAAAGATTGCAGCCTCATAAGTTTCTATAGAGATGGCATAAGCGAACCAAGTAACAATTGCACAGCTTATATTGATCTTGTACATGGCCTCAGGTTCGCTCACTCATCCCTGTAAAAATTTGACACCAATATGTTTGCCTCTCTTTGGGGCAAATTTGAATCATTGGCTACAATAAGAAATTGAAATGTAATCGTTCCAAACAATATTAAGGAATATACAAATGCATCATACAACGCATTCATAGATCAGAAACAATACAAATATTATATATTTAGGTTCCATATGAGAGAAAAAATTAGGGCCTCATTTTTTTAAGCGATGGAGTCGGAGAACCAAAATACCAACATCACAACCTATATTGTTTATGTGCATTTGTGCCTCAGGGCCACTAACCATCCCTAAGAAAATGAGACCATCAGATGCCCTTGCACTATTTTGGGGAAAAATTGAATCATTGGGCTCAGTAAGGAATAGAAATGTAATGTTATAGGCCTGCTGTGTATCGAAATCAACACTCAACTAGCAAACTCAACTAGATGGCAGATGAGCATATTGGGGTTTTGTGACTAGACGGATTGGGGTTTTGTGACTAGATGGCAGATGCATCAATCGACCGATCGAATAATATATATACTACCCTACTTCAAGAGCAAAAGAATTTGTACACGATTGAGAAAATCCTATGTATGAACGGTGAAAACTGCGGCTGCGACTAGAGAAGCTAGCAATGTAGTACCTCGGACTCCTCATCAGGGACCTCCTCCTCGAACTCATCATTCTCCGCAATTGCATCGAAGATTTCTTGAACGGCGATGGGGTCATCGATGTAGATCACCGGATTTCCTCCGCCTGCCGCCTGCCCCCATCCAGATTTGTCGTTGGCACCACGACGTTGTCGGCCACCTGCTGCTCGTTGGTGATGTCTACTACCGGCTGCTCGGCGGCGATGGCTACCAACTGCTGCTCGGCGGCAACGGCTACCACCTGCTGCTCGGCAGCGACGACTACTGGCTGGACGGATGAGTTCGCACCCTCGACAGCGCGGTGACGAGCGGCGTTCGTGCCTGGAGAAGACGCCTCCGTCTGCTTGGCGACGACCGAGCCATCTGCTGCTTCGCCTTCAACTGGCTTCACCTCCGGATCTTCTCCACGCGTACGCTTCATGGCGCACCAAGGGAATGAGGTAGTGCAAACGAGGGAGATTCGGCGCGCACGGTAGGTGTAGATTGGGGTCTTGGGACTAGACAGACTAGGAGGAAATGACACGAGCTCATGGAGGAAGAAGGTCGAGGGGGTTATAAACACCGGACTGTTCGTAGTCCTCGAGTGGACACGTGTGGTGGGCAGGGGGGTGGGGGCGGGGGGGCTACCACGATCTCCACCCTTTTTTCGGTTCCCTTTTTTTTGAAACAGCCATGATCTCCACTTTAGAGCTGCATTGAAAACACGCTCATGGCAGACCTCGATTCCACTGCATGCAAGTGGTCGGGAACTAATTTCTAGCAAAGTTAGATCTAATCGAGGGGGGCCCTTGACTCATGGAATTTACTAGCGGTAGGGCCCAGTTGGAAGTGAGATTGAGAGCGCTGCGTATAAATGGAACATGTCTGATTAAAATCAAGTGGCAATAAATTGTAGCGTCCCATCGACAACCGTGCACTCGATGACCCCGTTGCCCTGTGCATGAGTTGTAGTAGTAGTAGTAGTCTTTTCAGACTTGATTAAACTTGACATGACCGCTCGACAACATTTCGATGGACGCCATCGTGTTCCTTCCTGTAGAAGGCTCGCGGAGGGAGACGTCCGTGCTGTCTCACGCTATACCGTGTAGGGCACGAGGTGTGCAACGATCATTGTTGGATCGCACAGAATCAACGGTTGGGGCGCACGATCCGCGTGACAACTGTGACAACCAATCAGGGAGTAGCAGATAGGGTGAGGACAGTTTTGGGCTTCTACAAAAGATAGAGAGGGGGTGGGCAAAACTAAGTAGTACCACACAAAACCAAGGGCAAAACTGAGTAGTATAAAAATGGAAAGTGTCTTGTACAATGAAATACATCAAATTATGCCAAGATAGATCCACTAGAGTTCATTGGATGTGTGTTCTTCTCATAAACAACACCCAGTGTTATTGCATGTCGGTTCCTCTAAACAAACCACATAAGGATCCACCAGTGTCATTGCGTGTGTGTTCTTCTCATGAACCACATAAGGATGGGCCCACCAGTGTCATTGCATGTCTGTTCTTTTCATGAACCACACCCAGTGTCATTGCATGTGTGTTACTTCCATAAACCACATGTGGATCCACCGGTGTGATTGCATGTCTATTCCTTCCATAAACCACATAAGGATCCACCAGTGTCATTGCATGTCTGTTCTTTTCATGAACCACTCCTAGTGTCAGTGCATGTCTGTTCTTTTCATGAACCACACCCAGTGTCACTGCATGTCAGTTCTTTTCATGAACCACATAAGGATCTACCAGAGTCATTGGATGTGTGTTCTTCTCATGAACCACACGTGGATCCACCAGTGTCATTGCATGTCTATTGCTCTAAACAAACCACACAAGGATCCACCAGTGTCAATGGATGTGTGTTCTTTTCATGAACCACACCTAGTGTCATTGCATCTGTGTTCTGCTAAACAAACCACATAAGGATATACCGGTGTCATTGCATGTCTGTTCTTTTCATGAACCACATAAGGATGGGCCCACCAGTATCATTGCATGTTTGTTCTTTTCATGAACCACACCCAGTGTCAGTGCATGTCTGTTCTATTCATGAACCACACCCAGTTTCACTGCATGTCTGTTCTTTTCATGAACCACATAAGGATCTACCAGTGTCATTGCATGTCTTTTACTTCCATAAACCAGATGTGGATCCACCAGTGTCATTGCATGTGTGTTCCTCTAAACAAACCACATAAGGATCCACCAGTGTCATTGCGTGTGTGTTCTTCTCATGAACCACATAAGGATGGGCCCACCAGTGTCATTGCATGTCTGTTCTTTTCATGAACCATACCCAGTGTCAGTGCATGTCTGTTCTATTCATGAACCGCACCCAGTTTCACTGCATGTCTGTTCTTTTCATGAACCACATAAGGATCTACCAGTGTCATTGCATGTCTTTTACTTCCATAAACCACATGTGGATCCACCGGTGTCATTGCATGTTTGTTCCTCTAAACAAACCACATAAGGATCCACGAGTGTCATTGCGTGTGTGTTCTTCTCATGAACCCACCCAGTGTCATTGCATGTGTGTTCTTCTAAACAAACCACATAAGGATCCACCAGTGTCATTGCCTGTCTGTTCTTTTCATGAACCACATAAGGATCCACCAGTGTCATTGCATGTCTGTTCTTTTCATGAATCACAGCCAGTATCATTGCATGTATGTTCTTTTCATGAACCACACCTAGTGTCATTGCATGTGTGTTACTTCCATAAACCACATGTGGATCCCCCGGTGTCATTGCATGTCTGTTCCTACCAAAAACCACATAAGGATCCACCAGTGTCATTGCATGTCTATTCTTTTCATGAACCACTCCTAATGCCTGTGCATGTCTGTTCTTTTCACGAACCACACCCAGTGTCCATGCATGTCAGTTCTTTTCATGAACCACATAAGGATCTATCAGAGTCATTGGATGGCTGTTCTTCTCATGAACCACACGTGGATCCACCGGTGTCATTGCATGTCTGTTCCTCTAAACAAACCACAAAAGGATCCACCAGTGTCATTGCCTGTCTATTCTTTTCATGAACCACTCCTAGTGTCGGTGCATGTCTGTTCTTTTCACGAACCACACCCAGTGTCCATGCATGTCAGTTCTTTTCATGAACCACATAAGGATCTACCAGAGTAATTGGATGTGTGTTCTTCTCATGAACCACACGTGGATCCACCGGTGTCATTGCATGTATGTTGCTCTAAACAAACCACATAAGGATCCACCAGTGTCATTGCGTGTGTGTTCTTTTCATGAACCATACGCAGTGTCATTGCATGTGTGTTCTGCTAAACAAACCACATAAGGATATACTGGTGTCATTGCATGTCTGTTCTTTTCATGAACCACATAAGGATGGGCCCACCAGTATCATTGCATGTTTGTTCTTTTCATGAACCACACCCAGTGTCAGTGCATGTCTGTTCTATTCATGAACCACACCCAGTTTCACTGCATGTCTGTTCTTTTCATGAACCACATAAGGATCTACCAGTGTCATTGCATGTCTTTTACTTCCATAAACCAGATGTGGATCCACCAGTGTCATTGCATGTGTGTTCCTCTAAACAAACCACATAAGGATCCACCAGTGTCATTGCGTGTGTGTTCTTCTCATGAACCACATAAGGATGGGCCCACCAGTGTCATTGCATGTCTGTTCTTTTCATGAACCATACCCAGTGTCAGTGCATGTCTGTTCTATTCATGAACCGCACCCAGTTTCACTGCATGTCTGTTCTTTTCATGAACCACATAAGGATCTACCAGTGTCATTGCATGTCTTTTACTTCCATAAACCACATGTGGATCCACCGGTGTCATTGCATGTTTGTTCCTCTAAACAAACCACATAAGGATCCACGAGTGTCATTGCATGTGTGTTCTTCTCATGAACCCACCCAGTGTCATTGCATGTGTGTTCTTCTAAACAAACCACATAAGGATCCACCAGTGTCATTGCCTGTCTGTTCTTTTCATGAACCACATAAGGATCCACCAGTGTCATTGCATGTCTGTTCTTTTCATGAATCACAGCCAGTATCATTGCATGTATGTTCTTTTCATGAACCACACCTAGTGTCATTGCATGTGTGTTACTTCCATAAACCACATGTGGATCCCCCGGTGTCATTGCATGTCTGTTCCTACCAAAAACCACATAAGGATCCACCAGTGTCATTGCATGTCTATTCTTTTCATGAACCACTCCTAATGCCTGTGCATGTCTGTTCTTTTCACGAACCACACCCAGTGTCCATGCATGTCAGTTCTTTTCATGAACCACATAAGGATCTATCAGAGTCATTGGATGGCTGTTCTTCTCATGAACCACACGTGGATCCACCGGTGTCATTGCATGTCTGTTCCTCTAAACAAACCACAAAAGGATCCACCAGTGTCATTGCCTGTCTATTCTTTTCATGAACCACTCCTAGTGTCGGTGCATGTCTGTTCTTTTCACGAACCACACCCAGTGTCCATGCATGTCAGTTCTTTTCATGAACCACATAAGGATCTACCAGAGTAATTGGATGTGTGTTCTTCTCATGAACCACACGTGGATCCACCGGTGTCATTGCATGTATGTTGCTCTAAACAAACCGCATAAGGATCCACCAGTGTCATTGCGTGTGTGTTCTTTTCATGAACCATACGCAGTGTCATTGCATGTGTGTTCTTCTAAACAAACCACATAAGGATCCACCAGTGTCATTTCCTGTTTGTTCTTTTCATGAACCACATAAGGATCCACCAGTGTCATTGCATGTCTGTTCTTTTCATGAATCACAGCTAGTGTCATTGCATGTCTTTTACTTCCATAAACCACATATGGATCCACCTAGTGTGATTGCATGTCTGTTCCTCTAAACAAACCACATAAGGATCCACCAGTGTCATTACGTGTCTGCTGTAACAACCTCGGACCCTACGCTCTAAGTTCAAGCCTGGATGAACCAAAAGTGGTCAAGGGTTTTACAGCGGAGGCCCAGAGCCACCCACGGGTAGGCCCGTCGGCCGTCCTAACCACTTCCAAGAACATCGGGACAAGTGCGAGCGGCGTAGGGAACATGCGAAGAGATCAAATACATACAGAAATGAGTATGTATGCAAGCTACCTTACAACAGTTCTCAGAGCCATTCCATCTAAAAGAAAATAGAAATATTGCAACGCCATACGGCAAGATCCAAATATCCTAGATAGAGATAATAGTGTAGGATAGCTCCTCATACATCAATCAGCAGAGTATCAAGCGGAAGCGGGAAACAAGATCCGAGTATGGATAAGAAGCAAATCGGCATAAGATGCCACATAAATAAGCACATCCTGCCCACAGATCTCATAGATCCCCATCCCCGGAATCTCTACACCGAGTGATCGTTGCCAACATCATATGTTTCCTCCACCCAGTATCCATCTTGCGGGTATACCTATTCATCTGAATCAAACAATTTATCGTGTGAGACCCTAGGGGTACTCAGCAAGTCTTTATGCCTCTAAAGGGGACATATACCTAGGGTGACGCAATTGCAGCAAAAGTTAATAACTAACAAGCCTATAGATACTCGCTAACCATCCGCCTAACCAATGATGGACAGATGTCCGTTAATTAGAAACAACAGTTATAACAGTATAAAGTAACAGATCCATCCTCCTTCTCGCTTACCAACGAGAAAGCGGACGAACAACCCATCTGTTAGCAGTTTTATTAATCATTCCATGAATATCACACTTTTTACTAATCACATATTTAGTCAAATTAAAGACGGTACTTTAGTTATACTTGTCTATGATCGAGAAACTGTGCTCCAAGTCGTCCATAACCGTGGACATGGCTTTCAGAAAGATACCCTGCAGGAGTGCACAAATAGCAACACACACATGATCGACCTCGGAAAAACCAAATCAAAACCCAACGAGCCTTTCACGACAAAGCGATCACAGGATTCATAAAATATTTCAGGGGGCCACTCCATTAAGCTACCCGCAACGAAGTTCGCCGGCTCCGAGTCGGACCTAAGGTTTGTGTGGACGGCTGTAAATGACTGGGAACCCAAAAGTGTGACTGGGCTTGTCGATACAACAAAAACGTGTCATGATCCAAAACAGTACAGGTGCTCCACGCACAATCTTAAATAAGGCAGTAAATCATGGCATAAGTACAGGATAGTAGTAAAGCCCCAAACTAATTGTGGCCCCAAGAAATAAGAATGAATCAAGCTCTGGTTCAGGGGGGTCCATAAGGCCTCCTGGATGTGGATAGTGCGAATAAACAAGGAACAGGAATCAAGTACTCGGGGTCCTATGGGACACAAGTGAGCATGAAAAACCAAATAGCAGATATTGCTCACCGATGCCTCTTTCATTAGTTATCCCATTACTACTCAGGTTAAGTTGTTTAGGTACCTCGTTATCCAACAGACACTCACAAACCCTACACATGCAATTCTACGACTCGCAAGGCTCAAGAAACTCCTGTAGTACTGGCTCATAGGATGGAGGAACAAGCTTCAATGGGGTTTAAAGGTAAAGGCTATGCAATACTTGGGATTCAGTTTAATGCAATCGCGACTCAATGATGCAAGTATAAGATAGAGGCAATAGGTACTATATGTATGCAAGCATGTGGTAGAGCTTGCCTGGAAGCTCAGTTGAAGCGAGGGATGGATCTGGGTAGTACTCCTGGGATGCCTGATAATTCCCCTGCTAGGCGTCTATTCGAAAGAAGAACCAAACAAACAAGGGCCAACATATATAAAGTGCACAAGCATATAGATAAAATTCATCAAGCAACCAAGCATTCCATGATGAATGATGCACATTTTACATGGCAATAATGTAGCATGGCAAGGGTGAGGTGTGGGGACAAGATTAAATCATTTTATTAATTATTTGGTCAAGTTTTATCACCATATACAGTTCTGAATATTTAATATTTATATGATGCATTCTTCAATTCATAACATGGAATGCGTAGTTAGAACGGGCTCGTTGCGCTGATCGATTTAGACGTATTATTTGTCAAATTTGGAGTTACAGAATTAAAGTTATTAATTAATTAAGAAAAGGCATTTGTATTGCAATTAAACAATTTCGAAAATTTAAATTAGTCAAACATTATTTTGGATGGCATATTTGAAATCCTTACATTTTTCTGATTCAAAAACATATATTATTTGTATTATTTGGATTTATTAATTAAAAGTTATTAATTTCTGGATTTAAAATCATATTAAACATTTCTGGAAAACATTTTTATTAATCAGAAGAGAACACAGACTTTTGTACTGAGAGAGATCTAGCCACAGCCACTGACGTGTGGGGCCATAGGTGACTCAGCACAAGGTGGGGCGCAGCGGCCAGGGCCGGCTTTTCTCACCGTGGGTTCACCTAGCCGCAGAGACGGACGGGTGGGCCAGCGTATCGCGGGGCCACTGCGCGGGTGCGCCAACCGGGGTCGGACACGTGGCGGATCCGGGGGAGCGCGGGTTGAGGAACCAAAAAGCCTGGGTATCTTTTTATAAAAGTGCAACCGCAGCTGATACGTGGGCCTGGAAAGGACCGCGGGTTGAGAACTCAAAAAAAACAAGGGGCTAACTTCAAAAAGGAAAAGTGGCCCTGTTCCTCTTCTCCGTTTCCTGACAAAACTGACGACGCGGGGAAAAACAGGGCGCAGCGGGGGATCGATCCCGCAACGCGACGCGCGCGCAGGCGGCTGCTACCGCTGCGGTGGGCGGAGGTTGATGTTGGGGAACGGCTGTGCGGCCTGAAGTGCAACCAGAGGGGTGACGGCAGAAGAACACCCGCGAACGTCGGTGCACCGAGAGCGTTCGATAGAAAGATCGGCGCTACCAGGAAGAGACGACAAGGAGAGATTTGTCTGGGAGGCTCAGCGGCTCACCGTGGTTGTGCTGGCGGCGTTGGATCGGGTCGGGGCGTAGGCAGACGACGACGACGCTGACGCACGGCGGCCTAGGGTTTTGCTTCGGGCGCGGCGGTGGTCTCCGTCTCCGGTCCTTCTCCTCCTCAACGACGGGTACAGGCAGCCTCCTGGGGTCCTCCTCAACCTTCCTCGACGACCAGACTCCACACCCACTTCCCCAGCGTCGACGACCGGAGGTAGACCGAGCTGGCGGTGGTAGATGGAGGGGGTGGCTAGCAGGGTGGTGGGGAGCTGGGTGGTGAAGGGCAGCGCCCAGGTGAGATCTGGAGAGGCTGCAGGCAGGCAGGAGAGGGAGTAGATAAGGACAGAGGAAAGGGGGAGATGCACATGGGGGCTCGGGTGGGGAAAAAAAGGTGGTGGTGTCCACCTTGCTCTTCTCCCTCTCTCACGCGTGCTGCGAGGCGCAGGATGCCAGGGGAGGTTGCACGGCTGGGACAAGGTGGAACAAGGCACAGGAGCTCGGGTAGGGTAGGATTGGCAGCGAGGAAAAGAGAGAAAAAGGGAGAGGGAATGGCTCGGCTAGGGTTTCGGTTAGGGGTTGGCTAGGTCTGGGTTCGGTCTAGCCAAGGCCAGCTAGGGCAGGGCCAGGTGGTGCGGGCCAAGGGAGGCTCGGCCTGGTGGAGTGGTGATTAGGGTAGGAGGGATGGAATGAGCAGAGGGTGTATCTAGGGTTTGGTGTTGTGTAGGTTTAGGGTTACATAGGGGGTGAGGGTGAGGTTTAGATGATGGTTCCAACATAGATGAAGAGAGGGAGAGAAGATAGGTTAGATCATGGGGGAAAACCCATGCCCCACTAAAAACCGAATAAAAATGAAAGAAAAAGAAAAAGAAAAGAAGATGATCTTGCATGGCCCATGCATAATTAGTAAATGCCATATTTATTATTGTGAAAACAATTGTAAATGACCATGGGCATTTATTAACACATGCATGTAGCATCCCAGTTGTCTAACAATTGTAATGCTACTTGGTCTAGTAATATAATGGCTACTTCCTATATATAATTGTTGCATCATAATCATATCATGCTCATGTCATCATGCCACCTTGCATTTGAGCATCATATAAAACCCTCTTTCTTTGGTTCTTCTCTCATATGCATTATTAATTGTATTTGCCTCTTGATATTGTATTTGTTGATTGATATATTGTTTAATGCCCGAGTTGAGTTGGGGGCATATCTTTTATTCACCTCCGTCACCTTTCTTTTCACCACCTTATAATTCCACCATCCTATTAACCATGAGCTTGTATTTCTTTTTCTTTTGATCTTTATTCTAGATCATGTGGGTTGGGGTGGATCTAATTCTATAATTTCTTTTGCTTGGCCTTTATTCCACTTCTTGGGAATGCATAAGAATAATGCCATATTATTAATATTGTTTTCACAAGAATAAAACATGGCATTATTCATTTTTGCATGGGCCATGCAACTACCACCACCATGTGTTTCTCTTTTGGTTATGATTTGATTTTTATGTGGACCATCTTCTTGAGCTCTCTTTTTCTCTAAACCCCTTACACCTTGATCTTGTATCTTGGCCATGTGCATCATCCCTTCCTCCTCTTTTTCTCTCACAAGTGCATGCACTCATGCATGGACATGTGGGACCTTTTCCCTCACCACCTTGTCCCCCATCCCTACCTCCATGTTGTGACCACACATGGTGGCTTGATTTTATACATGCCAAACCCTAACCCCTACCCTCTCTCTAATCTCTCACTCTAGCCATCTCTCCAAACCCTAACATCTAACAAAAACCCTAACCCCTCTCTAGTTTTTACTCTAACCCTAGATCTAATCTAAACCCTAAACCTTAACCTCACCTCACCCCTCTCCTCTCACCATGCCGAGGTGTCCCCTCTCTCTACCATGCTGGCCCCACCCAGCTACCCACCTACCCTAACCCTAGCACCACCCTAACCCGAGCCACTACCCCATATCTAACCCTAGCCTAGCTCACCCGAGCCCCTCTCTCTTTTCTCTCTTACTCTCTACCTGCCGTGCCAGCCCCACAACCACGCCGTCCCCACCTGGCCCGCCTGTCAGCACCACCCCACCTGCCCCTGCTTCGCTCCAGCTCGAGCACGTGAGAGGAGGAGGAGGAGAAAGGTGGCCGAAGCCACCTTTATCTAACCCGAGCCTCACAGGCACCCCCACCCTCTCTCTCGCTTTATCCTCCGCCCCACGTCTCCTCTGCCTCGCCAGATCCACCCACAAGCCCCGCCTCTCCTACCCTTCTTCTTCACCGTCGCCAGATCCTGCCGCCGGTCACCGCCAGTACCACCGGCGTCTCCTCGTTCCGGCCAGCACGCGCGTCGTGGAGGTGGTCGAGGAGACCAAGGACGTTCCTCTACATCGCCCTGTACACGCCGACGCGGAGGAGAAGCCCCAGGATCACCAGTACCAGCGCCGCCCGAAGCAAACCCTAGATCTCCGGACGCCAGCCTCGTCGTCGCCCTGCTGCGCCCCAAGCCGATCCACCGCCGTCAACCACCCCGCGGTGAGCCCCTCTACCACCTAGACAACCTCCGCCCTGCTGTAAAGCCCTAGCCGCGGTAGACTTTTCGCCGAGCGCTCCCAGTGCACCGTGGACGCGCGCGTCTGCACGTTGTCGCGTCGCGCAGCGACCTATCTAGCGCCCGCCCGCTTCCCTGTCACCACCCCTCGCTTAGCCGCACTGGTCACCGACGCCTAGAGCGAGCCGTAGGTCCCCAGATCGAGTCCCCGTCTCGCCGCTCCGCGCACCACGCGCTGTCCCCGTCAGATTCGTCAGACCGAGAGGAAGATCCACAGTGCGCCTCCCCTTTTGCACTTACCCCCTGTTTCTTTTACCGCTCAACCCGCAGTCCAGCCGACCCCACCTGCCAGCCGCTGTACACTTTTGCAAAAACGCACCCATAGTTTCGTAGACCTAACCCGCGGTCCAGTGTGTCTCCACCGGTCAGCCGCTGCGTGCTCAGCCGCTGTCACGTGGGCCCGTAGCCGCTGGTCCCGCCTGTCAATCGCAGTAGCTAGGTCAGGCCGCGGTGAGAAAAGCTTATCCGCGCGCGTGTGTCCCCGCCAGCAGCTGGCCCACCCGTCAGCGCCTATGGCTGGGTTGGTCTGAGTAATAAAAGTTTCCTGTTTAGCTGTTTAAACAAAACAAACTCAAATTGTTTAAATTCAAATTCAAATCAGATTTTAAATAACTTTTAAAATACAAATCCAAATAATACAAATGATATATGTTTTTGAATCAGAAAAATGTGAGGAATTCAAATATGCCATTCAAAATATTGTTTGAACACTTTAAAATTTCGAGATGATTAAAATTACAAATAAATGCCCTTTTCTTAACAAATTAATAACTTTAATTCTATAACTCCAAATTTGGCAAATAATATGTCTAAATCGATCAGCGCGACGAACCCGTTCTATCTATGCAGTCCTTTGTTCTGAATTGAAGCTTGCATCATGTCATTATTCAAAATCTGAACTGTTTATGACAATAAAACTTGGTTAAATACATAATAAAATGCTTCTATCTTATTCTTGCATCATTGAGTCGCGATAGCATTAAATTGAATCCCAAGTACTGCATAGCCTTTACCTTTAAACCCCACCGAAGCTTGTTCCTCCATCCCATGAGCCATTACTACAGGAGTTGTTTGAGCCATGCGAGTCGTAGAAAAGCATGAGTAGGGATGTGAGTGTCTGATGAATCATGAGGTACCTAAACAACTTAACCTGAGTAGTAATGGGATAACTAATGAAAGAGGCACCGGTGAGCAATATCTGCTATTTGGTTTTTCATGCTCACTTGTGTCCCGTAGGACCCCGAGTACTTGATTCCTGTTCCTTGACTATTCGCACTATCCACATCCGGGAGGCCTTATGGACCCCCTGAGCCAGAGCTTGATTCATTCTTATTTCTTGGGGCCACAAAGTAGTTTGGGGCTTTGTTACTATCCTGTACTTATGCCATGCTTTAGTGTTTTATTTAAGATTGTGCGTGGAGCACCTGTACTGTTTTGGATGCGGAGTGTTTTCGCGGTATCGACAAGCCCAGTCACACTTTCGGGTTCCCAGTCATTTATAGCCATTGACGCAAACCTTGGGTCCGTCTCGGAGCCGGCCAACTTTGTTGCGGGTAGCTTAATGGGGTTACCCCCCAGAAATATTTCTGAATCCTGTGATCGCTTTTTCGTGAATGCCTCGTTGGGTTTTGAGTTGGTTTTTCTGAGGTTGATCGAGTGTGTGTTGCTATTCGTGCACCCCTCCAGGGTAAATCTTTCTGAAAGCCGTGTCCGCGGTTATGGACGACTTGGAGCACAGTTTCTCGATCATAGACAAGGATAACTAAAGTGCCGCTTTTAATTTGACTAAGTACCTGACTAGTAATTAGTACAATACTCATGGAATGGTTAATAAAACTGCCAACGGATGATGGGGGTTGTTCGTCCGCTTCCTCATTGGTAAGCGAGGAGGAGGATGGATCTGTTATTATACTGTTATAATTGTTGTTCTTAATTAACGGACATCCGTCTATCATTGGTTAGGCGGATGGTTAGCGAGTATCTATAGAATTGTTAGATATTATCTTTTGCTGCAATTGCGTCACCCCAGGTTGTGTCCCCTTTAGTGGCATAAAGACTTGCTGAGTACCACTAGGGTCTCACACGATAAATTGTTTGATTCAGATGGACAGGTGTACCCGCAATATGGATACTGGGTGGAGGAGACAGATGATGTTGGCAACGATCACTCGGTGTAGAGATTCCGGGAACGAGGATCCATGAGATCTGTGGGCAGGATGTGTTTATTTATGTGGCATATTATGCTGATTTGCTTCTTATCCGTACTAGGATCTTGTTTTCCGCTTCCGCCTGATACTCTGATGTTTGTTGTATGAGGAGCTATCCTAAAATATTATCTCCATCTAGGATATTTGAATCTTGCCGTATGGCGTTGCAATATTTCTATTTCTTTTAGATGGAATGGCTCTGAGGACTGTTGTATGTGGCTTGCATACATACTCATTTGTGTATGTAGTTGATCCCTTCGCCTGCCGATTACGCCGCTCGTTCTTGTCCCGATGATCTGAAAGTGGTTAGGACGGCCGAAACGTCTACCGTGAGTGGCCCTGGGCCCCACCGTACTATTTCAACCACTTTTGTTCATCCAGGAATGTAACTAAGAGCGTAATTCACCGAGGTAGTTACAATTGGTATCAGAGCCATCTCGCCCTTCAGGGTCTCAACCAAAATGGTCGTTGTCAGTCTAGCAAATATTTTGGTAGTTATGTATACTAGGGAAAAACAAACGTGAGAGTAGGACTGCTTCCATTTTTCTTCTTACCCACCCACCCACCCTTTTCTGGTAAGGAAGTGTAACGTTTTCAATCCTCTTATAAAATTCAAACTAGGATTCACGTGTTCTGGGTTCCGTAGTACCATAGGTTGTGTGTGTGTGTCTGTGTAAATTCCTTGTCTATCTGTTGCCTCCAAATGTTATCACCATCTGCCTTTTGGTTATCAACTGTTGGTACATTCCATACTGCCAGGCCTTCGTAAACCTACGCGATCTATTCTGATTCGTTTTATACCGATGCGATCTATCTTACTCTTTGTTATCCGACGTTATCTTGTTGGGGTGTTCTTTTTCGTAGTTACCAATCTTTAGGTTCATCTTAAGAAGAAGGTGTTGGGATATGTGTTTTACTTGTTCATGTGCGGAGTAATGATTTGAGTGCGGGATGGAGTCGCGACCATACCACTACTGTTATCATTTGCTCTTGTATATTGAACTAGTAGAGTTACTGATCTTGATTCGTTAAGTGGTTTTGCGCATATAGTGGTATTTTAATGCCGAAATTTGCGGAAATTTTTTCGTTGTTAGTTGTGTACCACACTCCTTGTTCAGTCGTGTGCGTTATGCTTAATATCTTCTAGTTGCCTCGAACTTTTTTGATATTTCAATATCATCTTAGTGAATTGCATCCTTTAATCTTGGTTCATTCCATTTTGGTACTATTTTGGATTATTATCATTCTCCATTATAGTACTGACTTGTGTTTATATCAATCACAGGATGGCACCACCACGCCGTTCTGAGGAGGACATACCACCTGAACTTGGGGCTGCTTTGGCAAGTATTGCAAATGCTTTGGGCACTATGCAGCAGAACCAGCAGCGCTTCGAGGAAAGCGTGAGGAGGAATGAGTTTGTCCTGCTACCTCCACCTCCCAAGCGAGGAGACATCAAGAGTTTTCTCAAGTTCAACCCACGCCAATTTGAGGTGTCTGATCAGCCACTTTATGCAGATGATTGGCTTCGTGAAGTCTCAAGGTTGCTGATGACTCCGGATGTTCCCGAGCAAGAATGGGTCAAATGTGCCACTCACCTTCTGAAGGGAGATGCAGCTCTGTGGTGGGAAAAGTACCTCAAGGCAGACCTCTCTGGTTTTCAGCCTACTTGGGAGCAATTCACTAGGGCTTTCAAAGAGCAATATCTGTCAGAAATTGTCATGGAAAGGATGAAGGAAGTGTTTCTCAACCTCAAGAAGGGCACTGACAATGTCAATACCTACATCAGAAACTTCATGAACCTTTCTCGGTATGGTGTCGATGAGATCTCTGATGATAAGAAAAAGCAAAAGAGGTTCCGGCAAGGCCTCAATGCTTCCATAAAATATGCAATCACTCATGCAAGGCCAGCGTCGTTTCTGGAACTCCAACACACAGCTCTGCAGGAAGAAGCAAGTAGGCAAGTGTTTGAGGAGTCAAAGAAACACAGCCGTGATACAGCAAGTTCTTTTGCTATGACAGCTCCTTCTAAGCGTCGTGTCTGGGTTCCTAACACCCCACCGTCGCTCCCTGCTCCACCAAGACCATCAAGCTACGCAGCAAGGCCACCAAACTCCTTCACTGTGGCTCCCAGGGGCTACAACCACAACTACCCTGGAGCGCCTGGCGGAGTCCCTGGCTACGTTGCTCTACGTCCACCTGGTGCTTGCTATACTTGTGGAAACACTAGGCATCAGCACTGGAATTGTCCAATGAACAACAAAGCTCTTCCACCACCACCTCCAAGACCTGCGGCAAGTGCTCCTATGATTCGTGCACCTCCACCTCGGGCTCTCAACATCAACACCAAGCCTGGGTCTACGGTTGCTCGTGCCAACTGTGTCAACGTCGCTCAAGCTGAGCATGCTCCTAGAGTTGTGATGGGTATGCTTCCTGTTAACTCAGTTCCTGCACGAGTTTTGTTTGATTCTGGTGCTTCACATTCTTTTGTTTCTCACAAGTTTGCAAATGGGAATGAGTTAGCAATGGATCCTCTCCCCAAGCGTTTAATGGTTCTTTCTCCTGGAGCAACAATGGCATCTTCTAAAATCAGCCATGGCAATCAAATTGAGATTGGTGGTTCTTTGTTTCCGGCTTCCTTAATTATTCTGGGCAATTCTGATATTGATGTCATCTTGGGCATGGATTGGTTAACAGCAAATGCAACTGTGATTGATTGTGTTGAATGTTCGGTTTCTCTGAAAATTCCTGAAGGCCATATAGTCTATTCTCCAAGTCTGACTCCTGCAATTCAGCTTTATTCTTTGGCGGCTCTGAATGATGATGCTATGGAAGTTATTCAGAGTGTTCCTGTAGTCTGTGAGTTCCCAGATGTTTTTCCTGAAGAGTTGCCAGGTATGCCTCCGGATCGTGAGGTTGAGTTTGTCATTGAACTTGAACCTGGTACCGCTCCTATCTCCAAGCGGCCTTATAAAATGGGTCCTTCTGAGTTGGCTGAACTGAAACGCCAGCTGGATGAACAAGAAAAGTTGGGTTTCATTCAGCATAGTACTTGTTCTTGGGGTAGTCCAACCATCTTTGTGAAGAAATGAGACAAGACTGATAGACTTTGTGTTGACTATCAGGCACTCAATGCTAAAACAATCAAGAATAAATATCCCCTTCCGCGGATTAATGATCTCTTCGATCAGCTAGCTGGAGCTGTGGTATTCTCTAAGCTTGATTTGAGAAGTGGTTATCATCAAATCAAGGTTCACAAGGAAGATGTTCCCGAAACAGCTTTCACCACTCGCTATGGCCTGTATGAGTACACGGTCATGTCTTTCGGTCTCACCAACGCACCTGCCACTTTCTCGAGGCTTATGAACTCGGTTTTCATGGAGTATCTTGATAAGTTTGTTGTGGTCTATCTGGATGACATTCTAGTCTATTCTAAGTCAAAATAAGAACATGAAGAACACCTTCGGTGTGTCCTAAACAAGCTTCGTGAGAACCGCGTGTATGCAAAGTTCTCCAAGTGTGAGTTTTGGCTGCCTCAAGTCACCTACCTTGGTCACGTCATCTCTGCCAAGGGCATTGCCGTCAACCCAGAAACTATTAAGACAATTATGGACTGGCTTCCACCCATAAATGTCAAAGAAGTCCGGAGTTTCCTCGGTTTGGCAAGTTACTGCCGTCGCTTCGTTCAAAATTTCTCGAAGATTGCTAAGCCTCTTACCGATCTCCTCAAGAAAGGCAAGAAATATCTTTGGACTCCTGCATGTCAAGCAAGCTTTGAAACACACAAAGAGAAGCTCACTTCCACACCAGTCTTGGTTCCTCCAGATACATCAAAGCCTTTCCAGATTTTCTGTGATGCTTCATTGCAAGGATTGGGTGCGATCCTTATGCAAGAAAAGCAAGTTGTTTCTTATGCCTCTCGACAGTTGAAGACGCATGAGATCAACTATCCTACACATGACCTCGAACTCGCAGCAGTTGTCTTTGCTTTGAAAGTATGGAGGCATTACTTGCTTGGCAACCGTTGTGAGATCTTTTCTGATCACAAGAGTCTGAAGTATATATTCACACAACTTGATCTCAACCTTCGTCAGAGGAGGTGGATTGAAACAACCAATGATTTCGATTTGACCATCAACTACACTCTGGGCAAAGCCAATGTCATGGCCGATGCTCTCAGCCGAAAAGCTTATGTCAACCATCTCATAGTGGAAGAACAACAGCCTCTCTTGTGTGAGGAATTCCGCAAGCTCAACCTTGCGATTGTGGATCAAGGGTATCTTCTGAACCTTCTAGCAACACCTCTCTTGGAAGAAAAGGTCCGTTCCATTCAACTTGGTGATCCTTACACTAAAAAGATCATCTCCAACATTCAGCTTCCGAAGTATGAGTCTTTCCACGTCGACGACCAAGGCACTCTTTTCTTTGAACACCGGATGTTTGTTCCAAACTACCCGGGTTTAAGAGACCAAGTTCTCAAGGAGGCGCATGATTCTGTACTTTCTATCCACCCTGGCAGCACTAAGATGTACATGGACTTGAAAACACCGTATTGGTGGCCTGGTTTGAAACGATATTGTGCCAAGTATGTCTCGGAGTAAAATGTTTGTCGCAGAGTTAAAGTTGTCCATCAAAAACCTTCCGATCTTCTACAGCCATTGAAGCCTCTGGAATGGAAATGGGAGAAAGTAGAGATGGACTTCATCACTGGTTTTCCAAGGTCACAGAAGGGCAACAATGCAATCTTTGTTGTCATTGACAGGCTTTCCAAAGTAGCTCACTTCTTTCCAGTCAAGGAAACAATTTATGCAATTCAGTTGGCTGAGCTCTATATCAACAGAATTGTCTCTCAGTATGGAGTTCCTCTTGAGATCAGTTCAGACCGTGGAAGTATCTTCCCTTCCAAGTTCTGGGGAAGTTTCCAAAATGCTTTGGGAACAAAATTAAACTTCAGCACAGCCTACCACCCTCAGTCGCAAGGACAAGTTGAAAGGATCAATCAGATTCTGGAAGATATGCTCCGTGCTTGCGTTATCACTTTCGGCATGAAGTGGGAAGAATGTCTTCCTTATGCTGAATTCTCTTACAACAACAGTTTCCAGAAAAGTCTAAAGATGGCACCATTTGAGGCTCTCTATGGTCGCAAATGCAGAACTCCAATTGGTTGGTCGGGCGCAGGTGAAAGAATATTGTTTGGCCCCGACATTGAAACTCAAGCGGAGGAAAAAGTTCACATCATTCTTGAAAACCTGAAGATTGCTCAAAGTCGCCAGAAGGGCAATTATGACAGAAAGCACACGGACATAGAGTATGTTCCTGGTGATCTCGTTTACCTTCGTGTCACTCCCATGAGAGGCACGCACCGCTTTGGTATCAAAGGAAAGCTGGCTCCTAGATACATCGGTCCTTTCAAAATTCGTGGAAGAAGAGGAGAAGTTGCTTATGCTCTTGAGCTCCCTGAACAACTCAAAGTCCATGATGTTTTCCACATCTCTCAACTAAAGAAGTGCTTCAAGGATCCCGGCAGGACCGTGGACCATGAACTCATCAATCTCCAAGAAGATCTTTCTTATCAAGAACACCCCATGAAAATTCTAGAAGTCACAGAAAGAAGGACTCGCAACAAGTCCATCAAGTTCTGAAGGTGCAGTGGACGCACCATTCCGTTGATGAAGCCACTTGGGAACGTGAAGATGAGCTCTCTGCCAAGTATCCTACCCTGTTTGAGTCTTCTTCTTCTTCCTAGAATCTCGGGGCGAGATTCCTGTTTAGTGGGGGAGAGTTGTAGCATCCCAGTTGTCTAACAATTGTAATGCTACTTGGTCTAGTAATATAATGGCTACTTCCTATATATAATTGTTGCATCATAATCATATCATGGTCCTGTCATCATGCCACCTTGCATTTGAGCATCATATAAAACCCTCTTTCTTTGGTTCGTCTCTCATATGCATTATTAATTGTATTTGCCTCTTGATATTGTATTTGGTGATTGATATATTGTTTAATGCCCAAGTTGAGTTGGGGGCATATCTTTTATTCACCTCCATCACCTTTCTTTTCACCACCTTATAATTCCACCATCCTATTAACCATGAGCTTGTATTTCTTTTTCTTTTGATATTTATTCTAGCTCATGTGGGTTGGGGTGGATCTAATTCTATAATTTCTTTTGCTTGGCCTTTATTCCACTTCTTGGGAATGCATAAGAATAATGCCATATTATTAATATTGTTTTCACAAGAATAAAACATGGCATTATTCATTTTTGCATGGGCCATGCAACTACCACCACCATGTGTTTCTCTTTTGGTTATGATTTCATTTTTATGTGGACCATCTTCTTGAGGTCTCTTTTTCTCTAAACCCCTTACACCTTGATCTTGTATCTTGGCCATGTGCATCATCCCTTCCTCCTCTTTTTCTCTCACAAGTGCATGCAATCATGCATGGACATGTGGGACCTTTTCCCTCACCACCTTGTCCCCCATCCCTACCTCCTTGTTGTGACCACACTTGGTGGCTTGATTTTATACATGCCAAACCCTAACCCGTACCCTCTCTCTAATCTCTCACTCTATCCATCTCTCCAAACCCTAACATCTATTAAAAACACTAACCCCTCTCTATTTTTTACTCTAACCCTAGATCTAATCTAAACCCTAAACCTTAACCTCACCTCACCCCTCTCCTCTCACCATGCCGAGGTGTCCCCTCTCTCTACCATGCTGGCCCCACCCAGCTACCCTCCTACCCTAACCCTAGCACCACCCTAACCCGAGCCACTACCCCCATATCTAACCCTAGCCTAGCTCACCCGAGCCCCTCTCTCTTTTCTATCTTTCTCTCTACCTGCCGTGCCAGCCCCATAAACACGCCGTCCCCACCTGGCCCGCCTGTCAGCACCACCCCACCTGCCCCTGCCTCGCTCCAGCTCGAGCACATGAGAGGAGGAGGAGGAGAAAGGTGGCCGAAGCCACCTTTATCTAACCCGAGCCCCACAGGAACCCCCTCCCTCTCTCTCGCTTTATCCTCTGCCCCACGTCTCCTCTGCCTCGCCAGATCCACCCCCAAGCCCTGCCTCTCCTCCCCTTCTTCTTCACCATCGCCAGATCCTGCCGCCGGTCACCGCCAGTACCACCGGCGTCTCCTCGTTCTGGCCAGCACGCGCGTCGTGGAGGTGCTCGAGGAGACCAAGGACGTTCCTCTACATCGCCCTGTACACGCCGACGTGGAGGAGAAGCCCCAGGATTACCAGTACCAGCGCCGCCCGGCGCAAACCCTAGATCTCCGGCCGCCAGCCTCGTCGTCGCCCTGCTGCGCCCCAAGCCGATCCGCCACCGTCAACCACCCCGCGATGAGCCCCTCTACCGCCTAGACAACCTCCGCCCCGCCGTAAAGCCCTAGCCGCGGTAGACTTTTCGCCGAGCGCTCGCTTCGCAGTCACCACCCCTCGCTTAGCCGCACTGGTCACCGCCGCCTAGCGCGAGCCCCAGGTCCCCAGATCGAGTCCCCGTCTCGCCGCTCCGCGCACCGTGCGCTGTCCCCGTCGGATTCGTCAGACCGAGAGGAAGATCCACAGTGCGCCTCCCCTTTTGCACTTACCCCCTGTTTCTTTTACCGCTCAACCCGCGGTCCAGCGGACCCCACCTGCCAGCAACTGGCCCACCCGTCAGCGACTATGGCTGGGTCGGTCTGAGTAATAAAAGTTTTCCTGTTTAGCTGTTTAAACAAAACAAATTCAAATTGTTTAAATTCAAATTCAAATCAGATTTTAAATAACTTTTAAAATACAAATCCAAATAATACAAATGATATATGTTTTTGAATCAAAAAAATGTGAGGAATTCAAATATGCCATTCAAAATATTGTTTGAACACTTTAAAATTTCGAGATGATTAAAATTACAAATAAATGCCCTTTTCTTAACAAATTAATAACTTTAATTCTATAACTCCAAATTTGGCAAATAATATGTCTAAATCGATCAGCGCGACGAGCCCGTTCTATATATGCAATCCTTGGTTTGGATTGAAGCATGCATCATGTCATTATTAAAAATCTGAACTGTTTATGACAATAAAACTTGGTTAAATAAATAATAAAATGCTTTATTTCTTGTATGCACACCTCACCCTTGCCATGCTACTTTAATGCCATGTAAATTGTGCACCATTCATCATGGCATGCTTGTTTGCTTGTCGCTTTTTAATTCATATGCTTGTGCACTTTATTTATGTTGGCCCTTGTTTGTTTGGCTCTTCTTCGAATAGACGCCCTGTAGGAGAATTACCAGGAATCACAGGAGTACTACCCAGATCCATCTCTCGCTTCAACTGAGCTGCCAGGCAAGAACTACCACATGCTTGCATACATATAGTACCTATTGCCTCTATCTTATTCTTGCATCATTGAGTCGCGATTGCATTAAATTGAATCCCAAGTACTGCATAGCCTTTACCTTTAAACCCCACCGAAGCTTGTTCCTCCATCCCATGAGCCATTACTACAGGAGTTGTTTGAGCCATGCGAGTCGTAGAAAAGCATGAGTAGGGTATGTGAGTGTCTGATGAATCATGAGGTACCTAAACAACTTAGCCTGAGTAGTAATGGGATAACTAATGAAACAGGCACTGGTGAGCAATATCTGCTATTTGGTTTTTCATGCTCACTTGTGTCCTGTAGGACCCCGAGTACTTGATTCCTGTTCCTTGACTATTCGCACTATCCACATCCGGGAGGCCTTATGGACCCCCCTAAGCCAGAGCTTGATTCATTCTTATTTCTTGGGGCCCCAAAGTAGTTTTGGGCTTTGTTACTATCCTGTACTTATGCCATGCTTTATTGTTTTATTTAAGATTGTGCGTGGAGCACCTGTACTATTTTGGATGCGGAGTGTTTTCGCGGTATCGACAAGCCCAGTCACACTTTCGGGTTCCCAGTCGTTTACAGCCATTGACGTAAACCTTGGGTCCGTCTCGGAGCCGGCCAACTTCATTGCGAGTAGCTTAATGGGGTGGCCCCTGAAATATTTCTGAATCCTTTGATCGCTTTGTCGTGAATGCCTCGTCGGGTTTGAGTTAGTTTTTGCGAGGTTGATCGAGTGTGTGTTGCTATTAGTGCACCCCTGCAGGGTAAATCTTTTTGAAAGTCGTGTCCGTGGTTATGGATGACTTGGAGCACAGTTTCTCGATCATAGACAAGAATAACTAAAGTACCGCTTTTAATTTGACTAAGTACAATACTCATGGAATGGTTAATAAAACTGCCAACGGATGATGGGGGTTGTTTGTCCGCTTCCTCGTTGGTAAGCGAGGAGGAGGATGGATCTGTTAATTATACTGTTATAACTGTTGTTCTTAATTAACGGGCATCCGTCTATCATTGGTTAGGCGGATGGTTAGAGAGTATCTATAGAATTGTTAGATATTATCTTTTGTTGAAATTGCGTCACCCCAGGTTGTGTCCCCTTTAGTGGCATAAAGACTTGCTGAGTACCCCTAGGGTCTCACGCGATAAATTGTTTGATTCAGATTAACAGGTGTACCCACAAGATGGATACTGGGTGGAGGAGACAGATGATGTTGGCAACGATCACTCGGTGTAGAGATTCCGGGAACGAGGATCCGTGAGATCTGTGGGCGGGATGTGTTTATTTATGTGGCATCTTATGCCGATTTGCTTCTTATCCGTACTCGGATCTTGTTTTCTGCTTCCGCCTGATACTCTGATGTTTGTTGTATGAGGAGCTATCCTAAAATATTATCTCTATCTAGGATATTTGAATCTTGCCGTATGGCGTTGCAATATTTCTATTTCTTTTAGATGGAATGGCTCTGAGGACTGTTGTATGTGGCTTGCATACATACTCATTTGTGTATGTAGTTGATCCATTCGCCTGCCGATTACGCCGCTCGTTCTTGTCCCGATGATCTGAAAGTGGTTAGGACGGCCGAAACGTCTACCGTGAGAGGCCCTGGGCCCCACCGTACTATTTTAACCACTTTTGTTCATCTAGGCATGTAACTAAGAGCGTAATTCACCGAGGTAGTTACAATGCACTCCCAAAAATATGGAATTAAGGCCAAGCAAAAACAAAAGAGTTGTGTCCCAAGTGGAATAGATGGAATATGCTCATATTTGAAAATAATTTGGGCATGCTAGTGTGTATGTCCCACTAGGTGCATAATAGCCTCAAAATATTCCAACATGAGCATACATTCAAAGCAATCCATATGGAAGCTTGACAAGGGGTTCCACTCTCATAGCATGCAAAGGTGGCCATGTGGCTCTCCACATATCAATAATGTAAAAACAACATGATGCATATATGGGAGCATGTGGAATTATAAGTGGATCCATCCCAACCCACATGAGCTAGAGGTAAAACCAAATAATTTGCAAGGCTCACATATAGTGGGATGGTGGAATAATAGGGTGGTGACAAGAAAGGTGGGGGAGTTAATAAAAGATATGCCCCCAACTCAACTTGGGAATCAAGCATTTATTAAGAATCAAATACAATGTATCAAGAGGCAAATACAATTAATAGTGCATATGAGATAAGAACCAAATGAAAAGGGTTTTATATGATGCTCAAATGCAATGTGGCATGATGACATGAGCATGACATAATTATGATGCAACAATTATATGTAGGAAGTAGCATTTTATTATTAGACCATGTAGCATTACAGATGTTAGACAGATGGGATGGTACAACTCTCCCCCACTAAACAGGAATCTCGCCCCGAGATTCTAGGAAGAATAAGAAGACACGAAGAGGGTAGGATACTTGGCACGGAGCTCATCCTCACGTTCCCAAGTGGCTTCATCAACGGAATGGTGCGACCACTGCACCTTGTAGAACTTGATAGACTTGTTGCGAGACTTTCTTTCTGCGACTTCTAGGATTTTTGTGGTGTGTTCTTGATAAGACAGGCCTTCTTGGAGATTGATGAGCTCATGGTCCACGGTCCTACCGGGATCCTTGAAGCACTTATTGAGTTGAGATATATGGAAAACATCATGGACCTTGAGTTTTTCAGGGAGCTCAAGAGCATAAGCAACTTCTCATCTTCTGCCACGAACTTTGAAAGGACCGATGTATCTAGGAGTCACCTTTCCTTTGATACCAAACCGGTGCGTGCCTCTAATAGGAGTGACACGAAGATAAACAAGATCACCAGGGACATACTCCATGTCCGTGTGCTTTCTGTCATAGTTGCTCTTCTGGCGACTTTGAGCAACCTTCACGTTTTCGAGAATGATGTGAACCTTCTCCTCCGCTTGAGTTACAATGTCGGGGCCAAACAATGTTCTTTCACCTGCGCCCGACCAACCAATCGGAGTTCTGCATTTGCGGCCATAGAGAACCTCAAATGGTGCCATCTTTAGACTCTTATGGAAGCTGTTGTTGTAAGAGAACACAGCATAAGGAAGGAATTCTTCCCACTTCATGCCGAAAGAGATGACGCAAGCACGGAGCATATCTTCCAGAATCTGATTGATCCTTTCCACTTGTCCTTGCGACTGAGGGTGATAGGCAGTGCTTAAGTTCAACTTTGTTCCCAAAGCATTTTGAAAACTTCCCCAGAACTTGGAAGTGAAGATGCTTCCACGGTCTGAACTGATCTCAAGAGGAACCCCATACAGAGAGACAATTCTGTTGATATAGAGCTCAGCCAACTGAATTGCAGAAATTGTTTCCTTGACGGAAAGAAGTGAGCCACTTTAGAAAGCCTGTCGATGACAACAAAGATTGCATTGTTGCCTTTCTGTGACCTTGGAAAACCAGTTATGAAGTCCATCTCTACTTTCTCCCATTTCCATTCCGGAGGCTTCAATGGTTGAAGAAGACCAGAAGGTTTTTGATGGACAGCTTTAACTCTGCGGCAGACATCACACTCGGAGACATACTTGGCACAATATCGTTTCAACCCAGGCCACAAATATTGTGCTTTCAGATCCATGTACATCTTAGTGCTGCCAGGGTGGATAGAAAGAACAGAATCATGAGCTTCTTTAAGAACTTTCTCTCTCAAACCCGGATACTTCGGAACAAACATCCGGTGCTTAAATAATAGAGTGCCTTGGTCGTCAAGGTGGAAAGGTTCATACTTCGGAAGCTAAATCTTGGAGATGATGTTTTTAGTGTACGGATCACCAAGTTGAATGGATCGAACTTTTTCTTCCAAGAGAGGGGTTGCCAGAAGATTCAGAAGATACCCTTGATCCACAATTTCAAGGTTGAGCTGGCGGAATTCCTCGCACAAGAGAGGTTGTTGTTCTTCCACCATGAGGTTGTTGACATAAGCTTTTCGGCTGAGAGCATCGGCCATGACATTAGCTTTGCGAGGAGTGTAGTTGATGGTGATATCAAAGTCGTTGATGGTTTCAATCCATCTCCTTTGGCGAAGGTTGAGGTCCAGCTGAGTGAAGATATACTTCAGGTTTTTGTGGTCAGAAAAGATCTCACAACGGTTTCCAAGCAAGTAGTGCCTGCATACTTTCAAGGCGAAGACAACCGCTGCAAGTTCAAGATCATGTGTTGGATAGTTGATCTCATGTGTCTTCAACTGACGAGAGGCATAAGCAACAACTTGTTTTTCTTGCATGAGGACCGCACCCAATCCTTGCAAGGAGGCGTCACAGAATATCTGGAAAGGCTTTGATGTATCTGGAGGAATCAAGACTAGTGTGGAAATGAGCTTCTCTTTGAGTGTTTCAAAGCTAGCTTGACATGCAGGAGACCAAAAGTATTTCTTGCCTTTCTTGAGGAGATCGGGAAGAGGCTTCGCAATCTTCGAAAAGTTCTGAACGAAGCGACGGCAGTAACTAGCCAAAAAAAGGAAACTCCGGTCTTCTTTGACATTTTTGGGTGGAAGCCACTCAACAATTGTCCGAACAGTTTCTGGATTGACGGCAATGCCCTTGGAAGAGATGACGTGACCCAGATAGGTGACTTCGGGAAGCCAAAATTCACACTTGGAGAACTTTGCATACAGGCGGTTCTCACGAAGCTTGTTTAGGACACACCGAAGGTGTTCTTCATGTTCTTCCTTTGACTTAGAATAGACTAGAATGTGATCCAGATAGGCCACGACGAACTTATCAAGATACTCCATGGAAACCGAGTTCATAAGCCTCGAGAAGGTGGCAGGTGCATTGGTGAGACCTAAAGACATGACCATGTACTCATACAGGCCATGGCGGGTGGTGTAAGCTGTTTTAGGAACATCTTCCCTGCGAATCTTGATTTGATGATACCCACTTCTCAATTCAAGCTTAGAGAATACCATAGCTCCAGCTAACTGATCGAAGAGTTCATTAATCCGCGGAAGGGGATATTTATTCTTGATGGTTTTTGCATTCAGAGCTCGGTAATCAACACAAAGTCGATCAGTGCGGTCTCACTTCTTCACAAAGATTGGTGGGCTACCCCAAGAAGAAGTGATGTGCTGAATAAAACCCAACTTCTCTTGTTCATCAAGCTGACGTTTGAGTTCAGCCAACTCAGCAGGACCCATTTTATAAGGCCGCTTGGAGATAGGAGCGGTACCAGGTTTAAGCTCAATCACAAACTCAACCTCTCGGTCAGGAGGCATACCTGGTAACTCTTGAGGAAAAACATCTGGGAACTCACGGACCACCGGAACACTCTGAATAGCATCCATATCATCATCATTCAGAGCCGCCAAAGAGAAAAGCTGAATTGCGGGAGTCAGACTTGGAGAATAGACTATATGGCCTTCAGGAATTTTCAGAGAAACCGAGCGTTCAGCACAATCAATCACAGCTGCATTTGTTGTTAACCAATCCATGCCCAAGATAACATCAATGTCAGAATTTCCCAGAATGATTAAGGAAGCCGGAAACGAAGAGCCACCAATCTCAATTTGATTGCCATGGCGGATGTGAGCAGCCCTCATATTTGACCCAGGAGATTGTACCACGAGACGATGCAATAGAGGACCCATAGCCAGATCATGCTCATGTGCAAACTTGTGAGAAACAAAAGAATGCAATGCACCGGAATCAAACAAGACTCGTGCAGGAACTGAGTTAACGGGAAGCGTACCCATCACAACTCTAGGTGCATGTTCAACTTGAGCGACGTTGACACAGTTGGCACGAGCAACAGTGGCCCCGGGCTTGGTGTTGATGTTGAGAGCCCGAGGTGGAGGTGCACGAACCATAGAAGAACTTGCTGTAGGTCTTGGAGGTGGTGGTGGAAGAGCTTTGTTGTTCATGGGACAACTCCAGTGTTCATGCCCAGTGTTCCCACAAGTGTAACAAGCACCAGGTGGACGTGGAGCAGCGTAGCCAGGGACTCCGCCAGGCGCTCTAGGGTAGTTGTTGTTGTAGCCCCTAGGACCAGCGGTGAAGGAGTTTGGTGGCCTTGCCGCGTAGCTTGAAGGTCTTGGTGGAGCCGAGAGCGACGGTGCGGTATTAGGAACCCACACGCGGCGCTTAGGAGCTGTCATAGCTGAAGAGCTTGCTGCATCACGACTGTGTTTCTTGGACTCCTCGAACACTTGCCTACTGGCTTCTTCTTGTAGAGCTGTATGTTGGAGTTCCAGAAACCTCTTTTGTTTCTTCTTGTCATCAGAGATCTTATCGCCACCATACCGAGAAGGAATCATGAAGTTTCTGATATAAGTGTTGACATTGTCATTGCCCTGCTTGAGGTTGAGAAAACTTCCTTCATCCTTTCCATGACAATTTCTGACAGATATTGCTCTTTGAAAGCCCAGTGAACTGCTCCCAAGTAGACTGAAAACTAGAGTGGTTTGCCTTCAGGTAATTCTCCCACCATAGAGCTGCGTCTCCCTTCAGAAGGTGAGTGGCACATTTTACCCATTCTTGCTCAGGAACATCAGCAGTCATCAGCAACCTTGCCATCTCATGAAGCCAATCATTAGCATCCAGTGGCTGATCAGACACCTCAAAGTGGCGCGGGTTAAACTTCAGAAATCCCTTGATGTCTCCTCGCTTGGGAGGTGGAGGTAGCGGGACAAACTCATTCCTCCTGACACTTTCTTCAAAGCGTTGTTGGTTCTGTTGCGTTGCTCCCAAGGCATTTGCAATACTTGCCAACGCAGCCCCCAGTTCAGGTGGTATGTCCTCCTCAGTACGGCGTGGTGGTGCCATCCTGTGATTGATATAAAACTCAAGTCAGTACCATAATGGAGAATAGTAATAATCCAAAATAGTACCAAAATGGAATTAACCAAGATTAAAGGATACAATTTACTGAGATGATATTAAAATATCAACAAAGTTCAAAGCACCTAGAAGATAGTAAGCATATCGCACACGACTGAACAAGGAGTGTGGTACACAAAGCTATGAAAGAAAAAAATTCCGCAAATTTCGGCATTAAAATACCACTATATGTGCAAAACCACTTAACGAATCAAGATTAGTAACTCTACCAATTCAATATACAAGAGTGAATGACAAAAGTAGTGGTATGGTCGCGACTCCATCCCGCACTCAAATCATTACTCCGCACATGAATAAGTAAAGCACATATCCCAACTCTCTTCCTTCTTAAGATGAACCTAAATATTAGCAACTATGGGAACAAACACCCCAAACAAGATAGCGTCGGATAACAAAGAGTAAGACAGATCGCGTCGGTTTACAAAAGCCTGTCGGTATGGAATGTACCAACAGTTGATAACCAAAAGGCAGATAGCGATCACAAGTTGGATGTAACAGATAGACAAGGAATTACACACACACACTCACACACACACCACCTATGGTACTACGGAACCCAGAACACGTGAATCTTAGTTTGAATTTC
This sequence comes from Avena eriantha, assembly GCA_910589775.1. NCBI lineage: Eukaryota > Viridiplantae > Streptophyta > Magnoliopsida > Poales > Poaceae > Avena > Avena eriantha. Next base: position 453,048,885 of record OU342741.1, on the reverse strand, counting down.
AGAAGAGGATTGAAAATGTTACACTTCCTTACTAGAAAAGGGTGGGTGGGTGGGTAAGAAGAAAAATGGAAGCAGTCCTACTCTCACGTTTTGTTTTTCCCGAGTATACATAACTACCAAAATATTTGCTAGACTGACAACGACCATTTGGCTGAGACCCTGAAGGGCGGGATGGCTCTGATACCAATTGTAACAACCTCGGACCCTACGCTCTAAGTTCAAGCCTGGATGAACCAAAAGTGGTTAAGGGTTTTACAGCGGAGGCCCAGGGCCACCCACGTGTAGGCCCGTCGGCCGCCCTAACCTCTTCCAAGAACATCGGGACAAGAGCGAGCGGCGTAGGAAAGAGGCAAAGAGATCAAATACATACACAAATGAGTATGTATGCAAGCTACCTTACAACAGTTCTCAGAGCCATTCCATCTAAAAGAAAATAGAAATATTGCAATGCCATACGGTAAGATCCAAATATCCTAGATAGAGATAATAGTGTAGGATAGCTCCTCATACATCAATCGGCAGAGTATCAAGCGGAAGCGGGAAACAAGATCCGAGTACGGATAAGAAGCAAATCGGAATAAGATGCCACATAAATAAGAACATCCCGCCCACAGATCTCACGGATCCCCATCCCCGGAATCTCTACACCGAGTGATCGTTGCCAACATCATCTGTTTCCTCCACCCAGTATCCATCTTGCGGGTATACCTATTCATCTAAATCAAACAATTTATCGTGTGAGACCCTAGGGGTACTCAGCAAGTCTTTATGCCTCTAAATGGGACATATACCTAGGGTGACGCAATTGCAGCTAAAAAATAATAACTAACAAGGCTATAGATACTCGCTAACCATCCGCCTAACCAATGATAGACGGATGTCTATTAATTAGAAACAACAGTTATAATAGTATAAAGTAACAGATCCATCCTCCTCGGTTACCAACGAGAAAGCGGACGAACAACCCATCCGTTGGCAGTTTTATTAATCATTCCATGAAAATCGCACTATTGACTAATCAGATATTTAGTCAAATTAAAGACGGTACTTTAGTTATATTTGTGTATGATCGAGAAACTGTGCTCCAAGTCGTCCATAACCACGGACACGGCTTTCAGAAAGATTTACCCTGCAGGGGTGCACAAATAGCAACACACACACGATCGACCTCGGAAAAACCAAATCAAAACCCAATGAGGCTTTCACGACAAAGCGATCACAGGATTCGTAAAATATTTCAGGGGGCCACCCCATTAAGCTACCCGCAACGAAGTTGGCCGGCTCCGAGACGGACCCAAGGTTTGTCTGGATGGCTGTAAACGACTGGGAACCCGAAAGTGTGACTGGGCTTGTCGATACAGCGAAAACATGTCACGATCCAAAACAGTTCAGGTGCTCCACGCACATTCTTAAATAAGGCTGTAAAGCATGGCATAAGTACAGGATAGTAGTAAAGCCCCAAACTACTTTGTGGCCCCAAGAAATAAAGTACAAATCAAGCTCATGAAAAGGGGGATTCATAGAGTCTCCCGTATGTGGATAGTGTGAATAGTCAAGGAACAGGTATCAAGTACTCAGGGTCCTACGGGACACAAGTGAGCATGAAAAACCAAATAACAGATATTGCTCACCGGTGGCTCTTTCATTAGTTATCCCATTACTACTCAGGTTAAGTTGTTTAGGTACATCGTTATCCAACAGACACTCACAAACCCTACACATGCAATTCTACGACTCGCAAGGCTCAAGCAACTCCTGTAGTACTGGCTCATAGGATGAAGGAACAAGCTTCAGTGGGGTTTAAAGGTAAAGGCCATGCAATACTTGGGATTCAGTTTAATGCAATCGCGACTCAATGATGCAAGAATAAGATAGAGGCAATAAGTACTATATGTATGCAAGCATGTGGTAGTGCTTGCATGGAAGCTCAGTTGAAGAGAGGGATGTATCTGGGTAGTACTCCTGGGATGCCTGATAATTCCCCTACTCGGCGTTTATTCGAAAGAAGAACCAAACAAACAAGGGCCAACATAAATAAAGTGCACAAGCATATAGATAAAATGCGTCAAGCAACCAAGCATGCCATGATGAATGATGCACAATTTACATGGCAATAATGTAGCATGGCAAGGGTGAGGTGTGGGGACAAGATTAAATCATTTTATTAATTATTTGGTCAAGTTTTATTACCATAAACAGTTCGGAATATTTAATATTTATATAATGCATGCTTCAATTCATATCATGGAATGCGTACTTAGAATGGGCTCGTCGCGCTGATCGATTTAGACATATTATTTGTCAAATTTGGAGTTATAGACTTAAAGTTATTAATTAATTAAGAAAAGGCATTTGTATTGCAATTAAACAATTTCGAAAATTTAAATTAGTCAAACATTATTTTGGATGGCATATTTGAAATCCTTACATTTTTATGATTCAAAAACATATATTATTTGTATTATTTGGATTTATTAATTAAAAGTTATTAAATTCTAGATTTAAAATCAGATTAAACATTTCTGGAAAACATTTTTATTAAACAGAAGAGGACACAGACTTTTATACTGAGAGAGATCTAGCCACAGCCGCTGACGGGTGGGGCCGTCGCTGACTCAGGACAAGGTGGGGCGCAGCGGCCAGGGCCGGCTTTTCTCACCACGGGTGCACCCAGCCGCAAAGACGGACGGGTGGGCCAGCGTATCGCGGGGCCACCGCGCGGGTGCGCCAGCCAGGGTCGGACACGTGGCGGATCCAGGGGAGCACGGGTTGAGGAACCAAAAATCCTGGGTATCTTTTTATAAAAGTGCAACCGCGGCTGATAGGTGGGCCTGGAAAGGACTGCGGGTTGAGAACTCAAAAAAAACAAGGGGCTAACTACAAAAGGAAAAGTGGCCCTATTCCTCTTCTCTGTTTCCTGACGAAACTGACGACGCGGGGAAAAACTGGGCGCAGCGGGGGATCGATCCTGTGACGCGGCGCGCGCGGGGGCGGCTGCTACCGCTGCGGTGGGCGGAGGTTGATGCTGGGGAACGGCTGCGCGGCCAGAAGTGCAACCAGAGGGGTGACGGCAGAAGAACACCCGCGAATGTCGGTGCACCGAGAGCATTTGACAGAAAGATCGACGCTTCCAGGAAGAGACGACAAGGAGGGACTTGTCTGGGAGGCTCAGCGGCTCACCGTGGTTGTGCTGGCGGCGTTGGATCGAGTCGAGGCGCAGGCAGACGACGACGACGCTGACGCACGGTGGCCTAGGGTTTTGCTTCGGGCGCGGCGGTGGTCTCCGGCTCCGGTCCTTCTCCTCCTCGACGACGGGTACATGCAGCCTCCTGGGGTCCTCCTCAACCTTCCTCGACGACCAGACTCCACACCCACTTCCCCAGCGTCGACGACCGAAGGTAGACCGAGGTGGCAGTGGTAGATGGAGGCGGTGGCTAGCAGGGTGGTGGGGAGCTGGGTGGTGAAGGGCAGCGCCCAGGTGAGATCTGGAGAGGCTGCAGGCAGGCAGGAGAGGGAGTAGATAAGGACAGAGGAGAGGGGGAGATGCACATGGGGGCTCGGGTGGGGAAAAAAGGTGTTGGTGTCCACCTTTCTCTTCTCCCTCTCTCACGCATGCTGCGAGGTGCAGGATGCCAGGGGAGGTTGCACGGCTGGGACCAGGTGGAACAAGGCGCAGGAGCTCGGGTATGGTTGGATTGGCAGCGAGGAAAAGAGAGAAAATGGGAGAGGGAATGGCTCAGCTAGGGTTTAGGTTAGGGGGTGGCTTGGTCTGGGTTCGGTCTAGCCAAGGCCAGCTAGGGCAGGGCCAGGTGGTGCTGGCCTAGGGAGGCTTGGCCTGGTGGAGTGGTGATTAGGGTAGGAGGGATGGAATGAGAAGAGGGTGTAGCTAGGGTTTGGTGTTGTGTAGGTTTAGGGTTATATAGGGGGTGAGGGTGAGGTTTAGATGATGGTTCCAAAATAGATGAAGAGAGGGAGAGAAGCTAGGTTAGATCATGGGGAAAAACCCATGCCCCACTCAAAATCGAATAAAAACCAAAGAAAAAGAAAAGAAGATGATCTTGCATGGCCGATGCATAATTAGTAAATGCCATATTTATTATTGTGAAAACAATTGTAAATGACCATGGGCATTTATTAACACATGCACTCCCAGAAATATGGAATTAAGGCCAAGCAAATAGAAAAGAGTTGTGTCCCAAGTGGAATAGATGGAATATGCTCATCTTTGAAAATAATTTGGGCATGCTAGTGTGTATGTCCCACTAGGTGCATAATAGCCTCAAAATATTCCAACATGAGCATACATTCAAAGCAATCCATATGGAAGCTTGACAAGGGGTTCCACTCACATAGCATGCAGAGGTGGCCATGTGGCTCTCCACATATCAATAATGTAAAAACAACATGATGCATATAAGGGAGCATGTGGAATTATAAGTCGATCCATCCCAACCCACATGAGCTAGAGGTAAAACCAAATAATTTGCAAGGCTCACATATAGTGGGATGGTGGAATAATGGGGTGGTGACAAGAAAGGTGGGGAGTTAATAAAAGATATGCCCCCAACTCAACTTGGGAATCAAGCATTTATTAAGAATCAAATACAATGTATCAAGAGGCAAATACAATTAATAGTGCATATGAGATAAGAACCAAATGAAAAGGGTTTTATATGATGCTCAAATGCAATGTGGCATGATGACATGAGCATGATATAATTATGATGCAATAATTATATGTAGGAAGTGGCATTTTATTATTAGACCATGTAGCATTACAGATGTTAGACAGATGGGATGCTACATCTTCTAAACAAACCACATCAGGATCCACCAGTGTCATTGCCTATATGTTCTTTTCATGAACCACACCCAATGTCATTGCATGTGTGTTATTCTAAACAAACCACATAAGTCATTGCATGTCTGTTCTTTTCATGAACCACACCCGGTGTCATTGCATGTCTGTTCTTTTCATGAACCACGGCTAGAATCATTGCATGTATGTTCCTCTAAACAAACCACATAAGGATCCAGCAGTGTCATTGCAAGTCTGTTCTTTTCATGAACCACATAAGGATCTACCAGTGTCATTGAATGTTTGTTATTTTCATGTACCACACCCAGTGTCATTGCATGTGTGTTACTTCCATAAACCACATGTGGCTCCACCGGTGTCATTGCATGTCTGTTCCTCTAAACAAACCACATAAGGATCCACCAGTGTCACTGCATGTCTGTTCTTTTCATGATCCACATAAGGATGGGCCCACCAGTGTCATTGCATGTCTGTTCTTTTCATGAACCACACCCAGTGTTAGTGCATGTCTGTTCTATTCATGAACCACACCAGTTTCACTTCATGTATGTTCTTTTCATGAACCACATAAGGATCTACCTATGTCATTGCATGTCTTTTACTTCCATAAACCACACGTGGATCCACCGGTGTCATTGCATGTTTGTTCCTCTAAACAAACCACATAAGGATCCACCAGAGTCATTGTGTGTGTGTTCTTCTCATGAACCACACCCAGTGTCATTGCATGTGTGTTCTTCTAAAAAAACCACATAAGGATCCACCAGTGTCATTGCCTGTCTGTTCTTTTCATGAACCACATAAGGATCCACCAGTGTCATTGCATGTCTGTTCTTTTCATGAATCACAGCCAGTGTCATTGCATGTATGTTCCTTCCATAAACCGCATAAGGATCCACCAGTGTCATTGCCTGTCTGTTCTTTTCATGAACCACTCCTAGTTTCAGTGCATGTCTGTTCTTTTCATGAACCACACCTAGTGTCACTGCATGTCAGTTCTTTTCATGAACCACATAAGGATCTACTAGAGTCATAGGATGTGTGTTCTTCTCATGAACCACACGTGGATCCACCGGTGTCATTGCATGTCAGTTCCTCTAAACAAACGACATAAGGATCCACTAGTGTCATTCCGTGTGTGTTCTTTCCATGAACCACACCCAGTGTCATTAAATGTGTGTTCTTCTAAACAAACCACATAAGGATCCACTAGTGTCATTGCATGTCTGTTCTTTTCATGAACCACATAAGGATGGGCCCACCAGTGTCATTGCATGTCTGTTCTTTTCATGAACTAGACCCAGTGTCAGTGCATGTCTGTTCTATTCATGAACCACACCCAGTTTCGCTGCATGTCTGTTCTTTTCATGAACCACATAAGGATCTACCAGTGTCATTACATGTCTTTTACTTCCATAAACCACACGTGGATCCACCGGTGTCATTGCATGTGTGTTCTTCTAAACAAACCACATAAGGATCCACCAGTGTCATTGCGTGTGTGTTCTTCTCATGAACCACATAAGGATGGGCCCACCAGTGTCATTGCATGTCTGTTATTTTCATGAACCACACCAAGTGTCAGTGCATGTCTATTCTATTCATGAACCACACACAGTTTCACTTCATGTCTGTTCTTTTCATGAAGCACATAAGGATCTAACAGTGTCATTGCATGTCTTTTACTTCCATAAACCACATATGGATCCACCGGTGTCGTTGCATGTCTGTTCCTCTAAACAAACCACATAAGGATCCACCAGTGTCATTGCGTGTGTGTTCTTCTCATGAACCACACCCAGTGTCATTGCATGTGTGTTCTTCTAAACAAACCACATCAAGATCCACCAATGTGATTGCCTGTCTATTCTTTTAATGAACCACATAAGGATCTACCAATGTCATTGCATGTCTGTTATTTTCATGAATCACTGCTAGTGTCATTGCATGTCTTTTACTTCCATATACCACATATTGATCCACCTAGTGTGATTGCATGTTTGTTCCTCTAAAGGAACCACATAAGGATCCACCAGTGTCATTGCGTGTCTATTCTTTTCATGGACCACATCCAGTGTCATTGCATGCGTCTTCTTCTAAACAAACCACATAAGGATCCACCAGTATCATTGCATATATGTTATTTTCGTCAACCACACCCAGTGTCATTGCATGTGTGTTATTCTAAACAAACCACATAAGTCATTCCATGTCTGTTCTTTTCATGAACCACACCCGGTGACATTGCATGTCTGTTCTTTTCATGAACCACGGCTAGAGTCATTGCATGTATGTTCCTCTAAACAAACCACATAAGGATCCACCAGTGTCATTGCATGTCTGTTCTTTTCATGAACCACATAAGGTTCTACCAGTGTCATTGCATGTCTGTTCTTTTCATGAACCACACCTAGTGTCATTGCATGTGTGTTACTTCCATAAACCACATGTGTATCCACCGGTGTTATTGCATGTCTGTTCCTCTAAACAAACCACATAAGGATCCACTAGTGTCATTGCGTGTGTGCTCTTTTCATGAACAACACCCAATGTCATTGCATGTGTGTTCTTCTAAACAAACCACATAAGGATCCACCAGTGTCATTGCGTGTGTGTTCTTTTCATGAACCACATAAGGATGGGCCTACCAGTGTCATTGCATGTCTGTTCTGTTCATGAACCATACCTAGTGTCAGTGCATGTCTGTTCTATTCATGAACCACACCTAGTTTCACTGCATTTCTGTTGTTGTCATGAACCGCATAAGGATCTACCAGTGTCATTGCATGTCTTTTACTTACATAAACCACATGTGGATCCACCGGTGTCATTGCATGTCTGTTCCTCTAAACAAACCACATAAGGATCCACCAGTGTCATTGCGTGTGTGTTCTTCTCATGAACCACACCCAGTGTCATTGCATGTGTGTTCTTCTAAACAAACCACATAAGGATCCACCAGTGTCATTGCATGTCTGTTCTTTTCATGAACCACATAAGGATCCACCAATGTCATTGCATGTCTGTTCATTTCATGAATCACAGCCAGTGTCATTGCATGTCTTTTACTTCCATAAACCACATATGGATCCACCTAGTGTGATTGCATGTTTGTTCCTCTAAACAAACCACATAAGGTTCCACCAGTGTCATTGCGTGTCTGTTCTTTTCATGAACCACACACAGTGTCATTGCATGTGTGTTCTTCTAAACAAACAACATAAGGATCCACCAGTATCATTGCATATATGTTATTTTCATGAACCACACCCAGTGTCATTGCATGTGTGTTATTCTAAAAAACCCGCATAAGTCATTCCATGTCTGTTCTTACCCGGTGACATTCCATGTCTGTTCTTTTCATAAACCACGGCTAGAGTCATTGCATGTAGGTTCCTCTAAACAAACCACATAAGGATCCACCAGTGTCATTGCATGTGTGTTCTTTTCATGAACCACATAAGGATCTACCAGTGTCATTGCAATTCTGTTCTTTTCATGAACCACACCCAGTGTCATTGCATGTGTGTTACTTCCATAAACCACATGTGGATCCACCGGTGTCATTGCATGTCTGTTCCTCTAAACAAACAACATAAGGATCCACGAGTGTCACTACATGTCTGTTCTTTTCATGAACCACATAAGGATGGGCCCACCAGTGTCATTGCATGTCTGTTCTTTTCATGAACCACACCCAGTGTCAGTGCATGTCTGTTCTATTCATGAACCACACCTAGTTTCACTGCATGTCTGTTCTTTTCATGAACCACATAAGGATCTACCAGTGTCATTGCATGTCTTTTACTTCCATAAACCACATGTGGATCCACCGGTGTCGTTGCATGTCTGTTCCTCTAAACAAACCACATAAGGATCCACCAGTGTCATTGCGTGTGTGTTCTTCTCATGAACCACACCCAGTGTCATTGCATGTGTGTTCTTCTAAACAAACCACATCAAGATCCACCAATGTGATTGCCTGTCTGTTCTTTTCATGAACCACATAAGGATCCACCAGTGTCATTCCATGTCTGTTCTTTTCATGAATCACAGCCAGTGTCATTGCATGTCTGTTCCTTCCATAAACCACATAAGGATCCACGAGTGTCATTGAATGTCTGTTCTTTTCATGAACCACTCCTAGTGTCAGTGCGTGTCTGTTCTTTTCATGAACCACACCCAGTGTCAACGAATGTCAGTTCTTTTCATGAACCATATAAGGATCTACCAGAGTCATTGGATGTGTGTTCTTCTCATGAACCACACGTGGATCCACCAGTGGCATTGCATGTCTGTTCCTCTAAACAGACCACATAAGGATCCACCAGTGTCATTGCGTGTGTGTTCTTTTCATGAACCACACCCTGTGTCATTGCATGTGTGTTCTTCTAAACAAACCACATAAGGATCCACCAGTGTCATTGCATGTTTGTTCTTTTAATGAACCACATAAGGATGGGCCCACCAGTGTCATTGCATGTCTGTTCTTTTCATGAACTAGACCTAGTGTCAGTGCATGTCTGTTCTATTCATGAACCATACCCAGTTTCACTGCATGTCTGTTCTTTTCATGAACCACATAAGGATCTACCAGTGTCATTGCATGTCTTTTACTTCCATAAACCACATGTGGATCCACCGGTGTCATTGCATGTTTGTTCCTCTAAACAAACCACATAAGGATCCACTAGTGTCATTGCGTGTGTGTTCTTATCATGAACCACACCCAATGTCATTGCATGTGTGTTCTTCTAAACAAACCACATAAGGATCCACAAGTGTCATTGCGTGTCTGTTCATTTCATGAACCACATAAGGATGGGCCCACTAGTGTCTTTGCATGTCTGTTCTTTTCATGAACTACACCCAGTGTCAATACATGTCTGTTCTATTCACGAACCACACCCAGATTCACTGCATGTCTGTTCTTTTTATGAACCACATAATGATCTACCAGTGTCATTGCATGTCTTTTACTTCCATAAACCACATGTGGATCCACCGGTGTAATTGCATGTGTGTTCTTCTAAACAAACCACATAAGGTTCCACCAGTGTCATTGCGTGTCTATTCTTTTTATGAACCACACCCAGTGTCATTGCATGCGTGTTCTTCTAAACAAAACACATAAGTCATTCCATGTCTGTTCTTTTGATGAACCACACCCGGTGACATTGCATGTCTGTTCTTTTCATGAACCACGGCTAGAGTCATTGCATGTAGGTTCCTCTAAACAAACCACATAAGCATCCACCAGTGTCATTGCATGTCTGTTCTTTTCATGAACCACATAAGGATCTACCAGTGTCATTGCACGTCTGTTCTTTTCATGAACCACACCCAGTGTCATTGCATGTGTGTTACTTCCATAAACCACATGTGGATCCACCGGTGTCATTGCATGTCTGTTCCTCTAAACAAACAACATAAGGATCCACAAGTGTCACTACATGTCTGTTCTTTTCATGAACCACATAAGGATGGGCCCACCAGTGTCATTGCATGTCTGTT